>JAODYD010000048.1:0-111689 GCA_026262445.1 Bipolaris bicolor | reverse complement strand
TCCCATCTTTCTTCCATAACAAAAAAAGAAGGCTCGATTTCTGACTCTACCAGATGGCTCGATCTCACCGATCGAGAAAACCCAGAATTCATATATACACTTTGAACCCCTCCCTCCATACATACACACTCAAACAATCAAAAATCAATCATTTCACTTCAACCACTTCCAAAAGAAAAAAAAAAAATCATTCATTCATACACTCATACACTAGCACGTCGCAAGCATACTCGTCAACGCACTCTTCTCCGCACTCGTAATCGTCAACCCATACACACTCTTAACCTTAATCCACATCTTGCTATACGTGCAGTAGTAGCTCGTTAGCGGCGGCTTCCAGTCCTCGGGCCCCTTATCTCCCTTGGCCTGATTAACATTATCCGTGACAGCCAGCAACTGCGGGTTAGTAAGGTCATTGGCGAAGGCCTGGCGGCGGGCTGTGGTCCAGGATGCTGCACCGGACTATTCTTCTTGTCAGTGTCTTGTTCTTTAAGAAAGGGAAAAAGGGGGGGGGGAGTGGGGGGAAACAAACCTTCCAAGCATTACTCAACGGAACCATATGATCGATATCGACATCGCTAGCCGCTGTCCACGTCGCGCCGTCGTAGGGACTAAACCACGAGCCGGAGACGGACGAGCACGCATCGTTTGTTACGACGTTTGTGCCGTCGCGCTTGAGGACTGTCTCGCGCGTGTTGCAGGTGCCGGATTGCGTGATCCAGTGCGGGAAGAGGTCGCGCGAGTAGCCGGTTTGCGGGCCTTGGGCGGCGACGGTGAGGCCGGCGAGTTGGGTTGTTGCTTCGGACTTGGAGGGCACGTTGGGAGGAGCGCGGGCGGAGAGGTTGGATGGGGCGGGGGCGGCGGAGACGAGGGCAGCGGAGACTGCGGCGATGAGGAGGGAGGTCTTCATCTTGGATTTTTGATGGCGAAAGAAAGAGGGATGGTAGAGGAAGTGGTTGAAGAAAGAGTGATGTCAATTGAGATATAAAACCCGTAATCAGAGGTAGACACTCGACAGTGAAGCCAATGTCATGCACAATGGATACAACAGTACGTACAACACCACCCATCTTATATACAAGTTCCCCACCCAGTCTTTTCTTTTCTTACCATCCTATCTACCATCATCTTTTAGCCCCGGCCCTCTCCGCTTCCCCTTCCCATCCCAGGAAACGAAACAAAACACGACCCAATCCAATGAAGCACCGCACGCCTACCCACCCCCGCTCAACATACTCTTACTTGCCCAGCAAAGAAAAGTGGTGTAACCGCGGAATAACCCCATGAGCGAAACCTACACAAACACGCGCCCACAAACATCGTTGACCGAAACCCAATAAGGCAGGTCGGCAAGGATCGTAAGCGGCTGAAGCGTAGTCCTTCATCTAGAGACATCGGACGACTAGAGCAAAGCGTACCTGATCGGCAGTTCAACTTGCTTCTGGCGGCCCCAAGTCATGGAGCTGCCTTCCTGTTCAGGGGACAAAAGACGAGTAGTGCTGCATGGTAAGACGGAGGAGAATGCCAATGACTGGTGTAGGCGTGCAAGAGGGATAAGGTCATGGAAGGGTCACGGAAAGCGCGGGCATGGGGAGCGCAGGTGGGCTTATCGCGACGTGTGATAGGGTCGTGGCCGGGGGCGTACGCTAACAGTATCGCCTTGTCATTGGGTGCTTGCTAGATGAGGATAATGTGTCCGTGTGGAAGGCGCCGGCGCGTGGTGCGGGTCGGAAACATGGACGTTCCCAAGGCGTTGCAAAGGAGCGAATGGATGATAAGACATGGCCAACGTGAAAGATGAGGGGCTTGAAGGAGGAAACATGGGCATGACTGCAGATGTGGTCGAGTGGGGGATTGTCCTACTGATTGGCTCGTGCCCCGCGCTCTACACAACACGTGAAGGCCAAGACATGGCCCTGGCTCGAAGAAGAAGGATGTTAGCCCCAAGAGGAAGATGCCAAGCTGCGTATCCTGAAATGGTGCGCGACTGGCGCATCAAAGCCATGTTTAGATAATTGTTGTTTGTCCTGCATCTAATTCTGAGGTTTTGTTTAAATTGAGACGCTGGCACGGAGGTGAAGACTGCAAGCAATTTGTTTGCCAGAGTACGAGAGCTGCTTGGGTAGCCGGAAATAAGGTGTTGATTACCCATGGCGACACCGGAGCTTGGTATGCCAACCCTTTAGTGCCGCATTGGACAGTTTGATGTCAGAACTGCCGTTTCGAGTATATTCGCAGCGACGTCGGTGTCTTGGGACTTGGCTGGGCTTGCGTGTCTTTGTGACAATGTTCCACTAGTAGCATGACATGTACGCATTACGAACCAATCTCTTAGAGAAGCTTGTCGGACGTACTCCGGGGTATATGGATTGTGTAGTGTCAATGCTCCAAATGCCGGGTCGTCGCACCTCAGTATGGCCTTGCTTTTGTCTGACGGAGAAAGAGATTGCATAGTCAAGGTTACTTCCTAATCATGGGAATCATGCGGCAAAGTCAAACCCTTTGAACGCCTCTTTGAACTTCTCAACATCCTGCTCTTCCTGAGGCTGCGTCTGTCCGCAATTCTTCCAGTCGACACGCTGGTCGAGTCGCAACAACTTGGCCAAAACCTCTCGCCCAAACTGGTTGTGGAAACGTATCTTTTCGTCGAAGCGCATAACGTAGCTTGTCTGCTTGTCCGGATCGTCTTTTGGATCCCACACCAAGACCCTGAAGAAGTCACTCGTCTCTTCGACTCCATCACCTACATCCTCTTTTTGGAATTTCGGCCAATGTAGATTCTCAGCTAGTGCCTTGAATGCAGCGTCGACAAGCCCTTTGCTGATGAGATCGGCGCTGACTGGAAGGTATTGCCAGTGTGTATGAGGCAAGCTAGATTTACTGACTTCCCACGTGACGGAACCATAATCGGTATCTGCTACAGACTTGAGCATGCTGTTCATTGCGCACCGATATCGTTGCATCTCTGCGTAGGTCGCGTGGCGTTCCTCCTCTGCCATTGACCCCAACGTCGGCTGGTGTGTGAATGGAATGATGAGCATGTGGCAGGGGAACCCGAGTTTCGAAAAGGTTTGTGGAGTTGGCAGAGGGCCTTTTGCAGTGGTCAAATACGAGTTCTCGCCAATCGAGGCTATCAAGTGCGTCGCAATGTTTTCGTTGGCCAAACAAAAGAAGCATTCTGATGCAGTAATGGGTCCTCGAGGCTCCCCCTTTCGTCTCTTGTTCCCCCTCCGGCCTCGGTTTCCATCGTCATAGACTAGATGTTGTTCCTGATACTCAGGTGCAACTCGCTTCTTCTCAGAAAGAACGACAGGACAGGCAGTTGAGCCAGGTGGGGGTGCGACGGGATGGCTCGCAGAAGGCTCGAGAGAAAAGGCATAAATCCACTTTTGCTTATTGGGATTGCCAAAGGACGCCAGACTGATGAATCGCGTTACCGGATAGAGATTGTCGGTTTCAGCACTGGGTGGATGGAAGAATGGCTCTCGCTCGTAAAAGGTGCCGCCAGATGTTGAGAAGTGGTACTTGGGCTTCAATATGACGTCCAAATCAGCGATGCATTGCTGGCTAGTTGGCTGCACCTCAGGGTTGAATTCGACCTTGGAACGCTTTCGAATGTCCTCTGGCCACTCGTTGGTGATGAAGATATCAGCTGTTGTTGCTCCTCGCAAAATCTTGGCATCCGTCTCGCTGTAAAAAGGCGGGTACTTGTCTTTGGACTGGCCAGCAATGATGTTCGTATCCAGCCGGCCGCCTAGCGCGACAATGCGGATACCCTCAGACGTCTTCATAGTAGTCCGCTTGCCAAGGAAGAAGAGATTATGGCATAGTTCATCACTGGAAGATTCCAACTTTTGGACGACTACTGGAGGGAGTGGATTGCTGCCAAGAGCAAAGTAGGTCGGCAACGGCACGTCGATTTGGCCATTAACGAGTGACTGCACATCCCCTGATGCTGCATCGTCATCATCGAGTGAAGCTGCAAATAAGTTGCCTACGATGAGGGCGAAAGCAAAGTTGTTCTTTGCGTGCAGTGCGCCCAGCTTCTGAAAGACGGTCTTGAATTGCCCGTTGACGTCACCGACAACGACGCTGCACGCGTTAGTGAGTTATAGGATAATAGCAGCAGGACAGACTTACATTTTTGAAGCCATAATGGATGGTGGTGTTGGCTATGACGAGCTGCCGACGCGTTGGTGTTGAATGAGCATGGGTGATTGGCGCGTCGGCGGCGTCGGTGGTGCGGTGCCAGTGCCAGGGTCCAGCTTTTTTGTTAGCGTATGGAAATTCTAGTGGAGCATCGAGTGAAGATGCAGCCACTGCAGTCTTCGACCCAACCCTCTCCACTACACCCAAATACACTACACATCATGGCTGCCATGTCGCGGGGACTTGCTACACGCCCGGCTGCTAAGCCATCTTCCAAAATATCAAAGTCGGCGCGCCCACAGAAACGGGTCAAGGGCGGGACCGAATCCACGCGCAACCATGTCTTCAAAGGCTTTTCGCAGCGCATTGCACAGCTCAGAATTGAGCCTGTTCGCCGCGGTCGCAGCACCATTCTCGACGATGCCGAGCTCGAATCGACCTTCTCCTACTTCCGCGACTCGTTCCTCGAATGGAGAGAACTCAACATGTCAGAGCCCTTCACAGCCTTTGCCCGCAAGGTTGCGCCACTCTGCGACAGCCTCCCCCAAGTCCTCCACCATAGCGATCGCATATTCGAACTCCTCGTCGAACACATTGAGAAGGGCGAAAAGTTTAGCCAGGAACCCCTGCTCAGCCTTATGGCCCATCTTGCACACGATCTCGGCGAGCGCTTTGAGAAATATTTTGAGAGGGCAGTGAAAACTGTGTCGCATCTGGCAGTCACGCATGCCGATGTAGAAGTCATAGAATGGGCATTTGGCTGTCTGGCCTGGCTGTTCAAGTACCTCTCGAGGCTATTGGTACCGAACCTGCGCCCCGTCTTCGATCTCATGTCACCTTTGCTAGGCAAAGAGCGCCAAAAAGCCTTCGTTTCTCGCTTTGCGGCCGAGTCGTTGAGTTTTCTGGTACGCAAGGCCGGAGCTGCCTATCACAGAGACAAGGCGCCGCTTAGGTCAATCATCAAGCACATATCCGATCTGCTCAAGGACCAGCAGGAATCCACAAAGGACTACGCTTTCCAGCAGGGTCTCATGTATCTTTTTACCGACTCGCTTAAGGGCGTACAACGCGGCTTCCACTCAAGCGCTACCGTCATATTGCAAGAGCTTTTGATCGAGACACTCAACCCAGAACATCTTGACCTCCGGATTCCGCCTCTCGAACCCGTACTTATCGGTGTAGTTACTGCCGCCATCCACCACACGGATGCAGAGAACTTCAGCCCTCTGCTCGAAGTCATACTTGGCGAGGCGGATAAAGTGTCATCAGACGTGCGCTATGTTGGCCTTTTATCTCGCTTGCTAATGGTCGTTTGCGGTGTCCGCCAAGGTGACCGTGTCGAAGATTGGAGACCCGTGCTAGGCTCAATCAGCAATCTGCTTGATTCTACTAAAGTTTTGACTGAACTTGACTCTGTTGATGCATGGGAGCTGCTATCAGTCGTCGCCGTTGTTTTCCAGTATTGTGCGCTGGACGCAGCTATTCCCCACGAGAAGCTATTGGAAGGCCTGACTCGTGGTCCTTGGGAAGCTTATTTTCTACCATTCTGCAACTTATTCGCCGGTTTAGGTGTGGACAGGTTCAGAACTTTGCTACTCCCATATTTCAAGAGGTGCGAGATTACAATTCTTTCAGACTGGTTCATTTACTAACACTTTGTTAGATTTGTTACGCAAAAGACTCATGAGCATGGTCCTCAATTCTGTGCAATTCTACCTCAACTTTACGAAAGCGGAGCACTAGCGAACACCACTTTGCAGCCGTCCGAGCGCTGGCAAGCGACCTTAGAAGAGCCCTTTGACGAACTCGACAAGTCTACAGGAACCGAGACCGATTCGGAGAACCAGACATTTTACTGCAATGCCTTGCTGGGTGCGATAGAGTCACTGCGCATAGCTGACGATGAGACGCGAGAAATCTGGAACGACCTCGCACGCTTGCTCAAAAATGCTGTCCAAGGAGCAAACCTCACCACAAAGCGGACTGTCGATATTTTTGCTACTGGTAAAGGTTTCCAATTCCTTATCAGCAAAGGTGGCGACGATGACCAACTCAAAAGTCTGTGGCCTGCGTTGTGCCAAACCTCCAATGTATTTGGACACTCCATCGCTTTCTGGTGTGCGCTACTAGACCTTTTAAAGAAGCATAAGAAAGACCTGGATACCACAGGACCGCATATGGAACCCTTGAAGCGAACCATCATGCACTGTCTAGGATCCCCTTCGCATGACCTGAGACTTTTGGCCATATATGTCTTGCAATTTGTCGCGGACCAAAGTGAAGAACCACAAAAGATCTTGTCAGTCGCCATGTTGATTGAACAAACACCGCCAAACCTCGAGACACAAAGATCCATTGCGATGCGCGTAGGCCAAATGGCCAAATTGTACCCTACCGTATGCGCTGATGAGTGGGTGGGAGAAGCTATCCCTGCATTCTGTCTGGGATTACTCCATGTACGCCTAGCATCGGTTTGGGACGACAGTTGCTCTGCGTTGAAAGCCATCTGCGAGACCAAGGAAGGAGAAGGCTTTGTTACTCAAACTGTCTTTGAATGGCTGACTGCGAGCGATGCTGCTGACATTGTCTCTGACAGTCCTCAACCAGCCTCATCGCGACCGTACGCGACCGAATTCGAGTGTACCAATCTGATGCAGTTGCAAGAGCATGTCGCCGATGTTCAGGCGAAAGCTGACAACCCTCAAGAGCAGCTGGAGATCTTGTTCAAGGAGGCACATGCAGAAATACCGTTTTACAACTCCTTCAGCAGGACGCAAGCTCTCAAGGTGTTGGGTTCTCTACCACATATTGCGGAAAAGCGCTCGAGACTTCTTGTGCCAGTTCTTCTGAAATGGGCTTTTGACCAAGTACCAGGTTCTGAAGATACTACTTTGGATGAAGATGCTCCAGCCACTTCACAGGATCGCTGGGCAAGGAAAGATCAGAAAGCGATGCTTTCCATCTTTGCAAAATTCAACAATCCAAAAGTCTTGTACCGAACAGACGAAGTTCGCCAAGCCCTCCTTGCCTTGCTCAGTAACGGAGATGTCGAAATTCAAAAGGCGTCGCTGAAGGCACTTCTTACATGGAAAGACAAGGCGATAGTCGCGTACCAGGAACAGCTACTGAACCTACTCGACGATGAAAGATTCCGTGACGAACTCCCGATATTCCTCAGCGAAGGCAAGCTCCAAGACTCCGATGTTGACCAGGTCCTCCCAATCGTATTGCGATTACTGTACGGCAAGGTTATAGCCGGAAAACGAGGCCTTGAGTCGAAAAGAAAAGCCGTCTTCGTTAGCCTGAAAACAAGATTCGGCGACGAAGCCATACATCAGTTCTTGCAAATCGCTTTCGGACCTCTGGGTCACATTTCAATCTTGAGCGATGGGGTTGTCGACGAGGAACTGTTGCAGAAAAGTCTAGTAGACACACGAAAGCAGGTCGGAATGCTGAACCTGCTGGACGATTTACTGAGCACCTTCGCGACGACATTCGCTCCGTTCATTGCTACCGTCGTGGATCCCATCCTGTACTCTGCCATCAAAGCATCGCGAGAGCTCTCAGCTTCAGGCGATCGCCAGGGCGATGAAGGCAAGTCGACGCAGACATCATTGTTGAAGACTGTTCGGCAGCGTTCACTCCACATTCTGAGCAAGCTAGTCGAGAACGGTCCAGAGTTTGAGTGGCATCCGTACACCAGAGCTCTCGTCAAAGAGATGATTGAACCTCGACTGGACCAATTTCCTGTCGAAACAGCGCAATCTATCTCCGGAATTCTTCGACTATTTGCAGCATGGTCAAAATCGGCTCATACGGCTCCGTTTTTGGTTGAATTCAACCCAGTCATTTTATCCAAAGTCATTGACTGTCTTGAGGTACCTTCAGCCAAGGATGAGGTCAAATGCTTCGTTCTAGATAATGTTATTCGAAACATTGTGGCTCTTGTGTCTGTTGAAGAAGACGCCTCAACAACTGAATCGAGGATCCTAAAGAATCGCATTCATACCGACATTATTCAACCATACTCCACTTCAATCCTGGGCCGAGTTGGTCATCTACTCCGACAGAACCCAAGTAAAGAAGTGCTCGAATCTGGGGTTCAGACGGTTGCGGAACTCGCCCCTCATGTCGTCGGTGCCTCCGAATCGCGTAGTATGATTGAAATCGCTACCTTCCTTCTACGTCAACCTTCGAAGCGTGTCAACCCTCGTACCAAGCTAGGGTTGCTCAAGATCCTGCACGAGTTCATTCAGCGTTGCGATGACCAAAACTTGAACGAGTTGCTCGACACAATATACGATGCCATTTGCCCCATGTTCGCTTTTGTCCAAGATCGTACGGCAAGAGAATTGATTTGCGATGTCGTTCAAGATCTGTCCGACACCAACAGTGATCTCCAGGTCATTGCAAAGATATGCCATGATCTCAACTCCTTCGCAAAGGGGCGCTTGGATGAGCCGGACTTTGAGCGACGTTCACAAGCATTCAGCTCCATTAACGAAGAGGCTTATCAAAGCTTTTCTCTCATTCAATGGAAGCCTCTGGTTTACAACATGCTCTACTTCATAAAGGATAACGAAGAGCTTAGCATCAGAGTCAACGCATCCTTGTCTTTGCGCCGCTTCAGCGAGGTCTCAACCAGCGAAGAATTCAGGGCGTTTGTTTCGTCGGCAGTTTTGCCTGGAATTCAGGCTGGTATGCGCGAGACGTCTGAACTGGTTCGAATCGAATACCTTGCTGTGCTTGAGCATCTGGTCAAGACACATCCTGACTGGGCTCCTGTAGCGGACCTTCACATACTTCTCTCAGATGATGATGAGGCTTCATTCTTCAGCAACATCTTGCACATTCAGGGTCATCGTCGACTTAGAGCATTGCGTCGCCTGGCTGCCCATGCTTCTCATCTGCGTGGTACGAATGTCTACCAGATTCTCGTACCCCTCTTAGAGCATTTCGTCTTCAACAAGGGCGACGATGATGGTGCAGACAGCCTTCTGGGAGAGACCATCAAGACGCTCACGGCGTTGACAGAATGTCTGGAATGGCCGCAATTTCGCTCTCTCCTGAAGCGGTATATTGGCTATCTAGCCACCAAAGAAGACCTCCAAAAGCCCATCATTAGGTTGATTGCAGGTTTGATGGATGGCCTTAATCAAGCAGGTCGGGCCAAGGGCTACGTTGCCACGTCCCCGGCCGGATCAGATGACCCAGCCACTTCCGAGACCAACGACGACCCTGCGGCTATGGACATTGACAAACCTCAGTCCATTCTCACAAAAACTCTTCCTCAGCAGGAAAAACTGAGTAGTGACATGATCAACAACTTTCTTCCTGATCTGACCAATTTCCTACACAAAAAGGACGAAGCGACAGTTAGTTTACGAGTACCTATCGCTGTCGCGATTGCCAAAGTTCTTCTCGTCCTTCCTCCACTGGAAATCGAGACACGACTGCCTGGTGTCCTTTTGGATATCTGTTACATCCTCAAGAGTCGTGCCCAGGAAGCTCGTGACATGTCGAGGAATACACTCAGCGACATTGCTACACTCATGGGACCGGCTTACCTAGGTTTCATCCTCAAGGCATTGCGAACAGCGCTTCAAAGAGGTTATCAACTCCATGTTCTTTCCTACACTTTGCACACCATACTGGTGAAGCTCTCAGATCAGACGAACCCAGGAGATCTCGACTACTGCCTTACAGACCTTGTGGATGTGGTAAGTATCCCATTGTAAGCTATTTCAAGAAAGACATACTAACCATGCTAGATTATGGACGATACTTTTGGTGCCGCTGGCCAAGAGAAAGACGCCGAAGAGTACATTTCCAAGATGAAGGAAGTAAAGAGCAGTAAAAGCTTCGATTCGATGGACATCATCGCACGATCGGCCACTCCCTCTCATCTTATCAAGCTCATACTCCCGATCAGGTCCCTCTTGATTGAAAAGCTTAACGCCAGGATGGTCCAGAAGATTGATGAGCTACTGCGGCGCATCGGGCTTGGTGTACTACAAAACCCCACCGTCAACAACAGAGATATTCTGGTCTTCTGTTATGAGCTTATTCAAGAGGCATATGCAGCAAACACGACAACTGACAAGAAGGCCAAGATTGACCCTAAAAGCAAGAGATATTTGGTCAACAATAAGGGGGCGGCCAAGTCTGGAGCGCGACTCAGCACTTCTTCGTACCTGTACAAGATGATTCGCTTTGGTATGGATATCCTTCGGACTGTGTTGCGCAAGCATGAAGACCTTCAGACCCCCCAAAACTTGGCCGGTTTCTTACCAATCATCGGCGATGCAATGGTGCAAGGACAAGAAGAAGTACAAGTTTCGGCCGTCCGTCTCCTTACAACTGTCATCAAGGTGCCGATGCCTGAGCTGGACGCCAACTGCCCTGTATACATTGACGAGGCAATGCGTGCCATCAAGGGTGCGCTATCATCCAACACTGAGCTTGCCCAGGCTTCTCTAAAGTTGGTCTCTGCTGTGTTGCGTGAGCGGCCCAATGTACAGGTGAGGGAACGAGATGTTGGACATCTTCTCAAGCGCATGATGCCAGATTTGGATGAGCCTGATCGCTCAGGTGTCATATTCGGCTTCCTCAAAGCTGTCATGAACCGACATTTCGACATCCCAGAGATGTATGAAGCCATGGACAAAGTAGCAGAGATGATGATTACCAACCAGACGAAATCTGCCCGCGATATTGCCCGCAGTCACTTCTTCCAATTCCTGACATCGTATACCCAAAGCGAGAAGCGCTTCAAGAAGCAGATGGAGTTCCTACTCAAGAACCTTCGATATGAGCACATGGAAGGCAGACAATCTGTCATGGAAGCACTGGATCTCATCATTGGAAAGGCATTGCCCCGATTCCCTGAGAAGGCGCAATACGAATACCATGGTATCATGTTTCTGCCACTGATCAACACTGTAGCAAACGATGACTCGGGTAAATGCCGAGAGATGGCCAGTCTATTGATCAAGAGACTGTTCCAGCATGCCAGTGACAAGCGACTGCAAAGCTTCGCCACAGATCTCAAGAGTTGGCTGGAGCAAGACGACAATATTGGCTTGAAGCGTCTCGGAATTCAGGTTTGGGGCTTCTATTTCGAAGCCATGGAAGACGATGAGGAGCCAAAAGAACTTGCATACGTCCTCGATCGACTTGACGCAACAATCGGCGAATGTTTAAGTCGACGCGATGAAGAAGATTGGGAGCTCTTGTACTACTCCCTCACCCTGCTCTCAAAAGTCTGCAAGAAATATGCAGACACCATGTTCTCGTCAAGCAAAGATGGACTGTGGACCGCAGTCCAAGCCAGCGCTACCTACCCGCACATGTGGGTCAAGCTCAAAGCTGCAGAGCTGCTGGGCACCTGCTTTGCCCACCTTGGAATTTCAAACAAGGATTCAGGCCTTGGAGCACTGCCACTGAAGGGGTCTGGCGGTCTACAGCTGGCTGAGCAGAACATGACACAGCTATGCAACGCTTTCTTGCGGAACTTGTTGAACCCAGAAGTCTCGGAACAGCTTTGCCTGCAAAGTGTTAAGAATATTGCCTTCATCGCGCGATGCCTCGCTGTTAACGGAGCGACGTGGCAGTGGCAGAAGGCCGACGAGGACGAGGAGATGGAAGAGTCTACCATTGTGGCCACCAGTGATGCAGCCGCTACAGAAGATGAGGAGGACTTTGATGGCTTCTCGCCTCCGCCAGAGAATATCAAGCCCAAGAAGATGGAAGACACTCCACCAACAGCAATTCACCGCCTCATGATCCGCCTTTCAGGTATCGTTCGAAAAGACAAGAGCACCATGAACGCCAAGACCGCAATCATGAATCTTTTCGACACTATTGCCGCTAAATTTCCTCTCGAACCTCTTTCCACCTCTCTCCCGCACCTTCTAACCACTCTGTCCACCCTCACCGATGCCACCGCAACCTTTCCCCGGCCCGCTGCACAAACCGGCCCTAGTAACACGGTCAATGATCCATACAAGGCCCTTGCTGATAAAGCTCGTGAAGTCATGAACAATTTGCAGAAGCGCCTTGGAACGCAAGAGTATTTGAAGATCATGGGAGAAGTACAGAGAGGTGTCAGAGAAAGGAGGGAAGAAAGACGCAGAAAGAGAAAGGTAGAGGCGATTGTTGATCCAGAGAAGTTTGGCAAGGACAAGCGCAGGAGACATGATGTCAAGAGGATTAAAAGAAAGGAGAGGAGTGCCGAGGAGAGGGGCAAGAGGCGAGGATGGTAAATGTTGCTTTGATATCATATGTGGAAGGATATGTGGTTTCGCACGGTGACGGAGTTTGCATTTAATAGGCGTTATTGGTAACTGACCAAAAGCATAGCATCTTCTCATGTTCAAGTAAATGTTTATTTCAATACATCATGATACCCTTCGTTGCATAGTTCGGTTTTCTCCAACCACCAGGTTGATTGACTTCGCATTAGGCCACCAGCCAAATCGAAGCATTAGAAGCAGGATTCCGAGCATTGCCGACTAAGAATATATCACACCACTGTGACGTGAATGAATATTTATTTATTCTGTCTCTCTCTTCACATCTCCTATAACAAGCATAACAAAAACTTCAAGCACATCGCAAATCATAAATTACCACCCGCCTTCATGTAAACCTTCAACTTTATATCCGCAGGAAAAGATTCCCTAACCATGACGACTACAACAATCGGTCTCCCAAAAACCCTCACACCACCCCTCCTCACAGCCCTAACCCTCGCCCCCCTCATCACCTCCACCGCATCCCTCACCCACGCCTACATGGAATACCTAACCACCAGCGCCTTCCTCAACCCGCCACCTCTCAACTCCAGACTTAGCAAAGCAATCCTCGCCTCGCCCACACCCTCAGACCCCTCACCCCACACTCAGAAACAAGACGCCGTGACCCAGCTAAAAGAAGCAAACCAACTCGCCATCCCAGCCTGGTTCACCACATTCTTCAACACAGGCATATACTCCGTCGTAGCCCTCAACACGCTTACCTTGTCTTTCTCCCTCGCGAATATTTACCTTCTCAGTCCTTCTCATACATCAGGAGGGGAAATGGCGAGGCGCTGGTACGCAATCGGTGCGGTAGCGACGGTAGCGCATTATGCGTTTGTGCCGCTTGTGGGGAGGAGTGTGAGGGCTTTGGTGGAGTTGTGTGATGGGGAGGAGGGAGAAGGGAGGGCGGAGGAGTGGTTGGGGGAGTGGAGGGGGTGGCATGGGGTTAGGATGGGGAGTGTGGATTTGTTTGGTTGGGGGTGTTTTGTTGTTGGGGTTGTGGAGGCGGTGGGTGTCAGGGTGTGAGGGTAGGATAGTAGGAAGGTGAGAGTGTGATGGGTTTAGGGAAGGGCTTGGAAAATTGGTTTGGGCAATGGTGTTGGGTGTGTAGGATTGAATCGGGGAGTTTATTTTTTACGATAAAGCAGTAACGTGGTGTAGAGACTGCATGAAATCTATGCTGTCATAGCAGTTGACTATTTTATACATTCAAGTCACGTTAAGGATCAGTATGAAAAAAATTCAACATCTTTGGAAATAGTAATGAGCAAGACTCTTGATCTTACCATATCCAGTCCCTTGAAAAGCGCCAAGGCGGACACGAGAGGAGACGTTGACATCGCCCTTCCGTTACAAACGACACGGAGCAAAGCCACATCCAACCTACAGCAATACATGTGTTATCCCCTACCAATCTTTATATTCCATCCGTTAGCACTGAAAGGAAGTCCTCACATGCATATTTCCATGTGCAAAGTGAAGCAATACGAGCACAGTAATCACCCCTAAAAGCAGCGCGGATCTACATAGGAACACGCGTAAACATCGCTGTACATCTCATGCCCCCTCTCAAAGCCATCACAGTCACGCGCATATACTGTCTCTAGAAGAAAATGAGATAGTACTCTAAACAACCTCGGTAATCACAGAGCTCATTTACCCAAGTGGCACAGTTAGCATTTACATAAGCGACTTTAGCCAAAAAGGGGGAGGAGGGCTTGGTCAGACAGTGATCCAAGAAACGATACAAGAGGCTTTCTCCTCGGCCAAATAGCTGTTAGCTAGCGCCATATCAAAACGGCTGCGGCGAGGCGGAAATGAGCGGAAAAAGGGCAAATTTAGCGATCGACAGCTGTCAGCCAAGGCGGACTAAGTCAAACGTCAAACCAGCCAAAACGGTTGTGGCTGCCGCTTTCCGATTTAAATAAGGCTTCACAAGTGAGAAATGAGGTCGATGTATATTTGCAAAGAAAGAAGAGAATTTCTTGATTCAGACTCGGGCGCTTGAATAAAAAAGCTTGCCGACCGTGTGATATGTTTAGAGAAAAGAAAAGAGTGAGAGAGAGAAAGAAAGAGAAAGAAGAAAGCTGAGGCCCTATTACAATCTAAAACTCGACTCTACTCGGCCTTAATCCTCTCTGACCTAGCTAATCCCCCGGACCTGTAGATGATCTCTCAACACTCTTAAAGAAAATGTAGCAATCTTTTATGCCATGGTTCGTAAACATATCATGACCTCTTTACGCCATGCGCCGACTTCCATAGGCCCTTCAACGATTGTTTTAGAGCGCGCCAGTCGCCGTTGCCGTTGCGACAGGCGCTGGCCGAGGGAGGCGTGGAAGGAGTGTCGGTTTTTTCCGCTAATGTCGAATTGGTCGTCGTTCTCGTCGTCGAGAAGCGCGGTTCGCCGCCGCGACTCGAGGATCGATTAGAGATTACGCTATCGGTCTTGAGGCCCACAGGAGTCTTGTATTGACTTTGCTCGTGCGATATCACCTGTTCCTGAGGCCTCTCGCACCCCTAATCAATACCATGCTGTTTTTTGAGTTTTTCTAGGTTTTCTTGGCGTTCGGCAAGATCATTCGCAGCTTTGAGCATCTTATCTGGCTGGTGATATAATACTGCGATAGTTAGTAGCGAGCGCTGAAACGAGTGGGCGACAGGCTGCGGAACGCACCGACGAGATACCGGTTCTGGAAGTTGAAGCCGTTGAGCTTGTCGCAAGCCGATTTTGCATCCATTACGTCTTCATAGACGACGAAGGCGGTGCCCTTGCTGTGGTTGGCGATACCCTGGCGGATTTGGCTGGGGTCACCGTTAGTGATGTAATGTGACGGCAAAAGCTATATGCGCGTGCATACGGCGAGGAAGACGACGTACCGCACAGGGCCGAACTTGCCAAAGAGATCGAAGAGTTCCTCTGGGGTAACGTTGAAGCTGCCATGGGGTTAGCGCACAGCCACACAGACAGGGGATGGCTATATCAACCTCAGGTTCTTTACGAAGAGAGCTCTGTACAAATGACATGTTAGCGCAAATGTCGTGTGAGTTGGCTGGTGCAGCCTTGGCTGGCGCACGCGATGCGGAGACGGATGAACGTACCGGTTGACTTCCGGGGCCAATTTTCCTCCTCGACTCATACTTTGGCGACGATTATGGACGGTAAAGAACTGGCTGGTGATTGGGAGAGCAGCGGGCGGGTGGTGGTGGGGGGGAGTTGGGAGAGAAGGTGTCGATGGTGAACATGCGGGATCGATGCATGAATGGCGACTAAGGGTCCGAGCGCGTGTCTCCACGTGACGAGGGCATCTGAGCCAGGAGTGGCCGCCGCGGTGCAGCAAGGGAGGCGCATACCCACCGTCGTCGTATGGATGGATGTAGACGTGTACGGCATTGTAGAAGAGATTGCTGCATGTGCCAGAGAAGAAACGAGGGTCTAGAGCGGCAGGCCAGACAGTGGTAGGGCCCCTCTCGCAGCTGTTGCCAAAGAATCGAGCGCTCGAATCGGAGATGCGGGCTTGCAGCGAATGAAGCGGCTCAGCGCTCCATAGCTCACTCCCCCAACCACTTGCGCACTCCCCAAGTACGTTCAGACTTGTACGAGCTTCGTGCGGAGACGGCGCTGCTTCTTCGCCATATCCCTCCTGCGACGCTGCTGGGCATCCCCTTGCGTTGGTCGCCCCAGTCGCATGGTCGACGGTGATCGCCCTGGTCTCCGGCCGCAACATTCCCAATACAATTCCCCGCGACATCTCCACCACTACCACCCTCCACCACCCCAACCTCGACGCTCGCTCAACCTGCGCCGCGCCGCTGTCGCTTCAATTCAGGATATGCTCGCGCCCGTCTACTTCTCTGCCTGCCTCTCAGCCTGCCCTGCCGCTGCTCCATAGCCGCGCATCCTGAGACGCCAGACCGAGTCCCTCGCACCCCCGAAGCCCCCATCGACCCACATCCGCAACCACCGCGGCCATGAGACGAATCTCGTCCTTCAAGGAGCAGTACAGGCGAGCTTCGGCGCGTGCTGCTACCCCTCCACCGCCCGTCTACGAGCCGCTGTCGCCCACGCTGTTACCGACCGAGCTCTCATCAGCGCACCCCGCCGGCAAAGCGAATATCCCAACAGCGTCGCTGCCACCGGGCGCACACACTCATACTGCTCACATACAAACGCCTACTCTCGGGCAGAGTACGCGCGCGTCGGGGAAGCTGGCGTCGCCCGCGGTGACGTATGACCCATCCTCGCGATCCGTGCCTCCTCCTGCTGCTCCTCCGCAGCCAGCGACGCCATATTCTCTGGCGCAGGCATCGCCCATTGAGGCCCTCGCAGATGTCGCTGTGACGTCGCAGCATACCAGCCGGCCATTTGTTGAGCTGTCGCGCCATCCTGCATACCCAGCGGCATCGCCCACGACCCTCCCTTATCCGATCGCCGAACGCGCCCCAGCACACGCCTTCCCCAGAGACCATGCATATCCCTTCAACGAGCGGCCCGCAAAGAGAGCGCGCTCTGAAGTATACGGCTCTCCGCAGTATGACCAGTCGCAGTCAAGACCGGCCACGAGCCACATCCCGGGCTGGTCCTACAACGTCGAGCACATGGTGGACAATGGCAGCCGCATGTACCAACCCCCCGGCGAACCTAACGACCGGCTTTCAGATGCACAGCTTTTGCTGGATTTTTTCAATGTCTCTACGCAGACTGCACATTCACCACCTTCGACAGCAAAGCGGTGGAGCATCTCACATACAGCGCCGATGGAGCACTCCTCGGGACAAATCCAGCAAATAGGCGAGCCTCCAAGTCCATTCACAGCGCCACAGCCGCCGTCTATCGATCATTACCACCAGCACACGCAGCCCGTCATAGATACGAAGCACCCTTTAGGTCAGCCAACACCCACAGCTCAGACGGCTCCATCTACGCAGATCCACCCACCGACCGATGAAGCATCAAATTCAGTCGCACAGCCTCCAATGCAAGGCCCCGTTCCTGCAGAAGAGCCCAAGACCAAGAAACAACAAGGTTGGCCGAAGGGGAAGGCACGAGGCGGTCGCAGTAGCGCTAGCGCGACAAGTAGCAAACGAAAGAGGACGCCCAAGCCAAAGGGTGCATCTTCTGCAGGGCCGGTAGCACCTGCAGAACAGACTCAATCGCCTCCAAGCCTGAATGCTGAGCAGCCAGCCGCAGTCGCAGTTGAGAACTCTGCACCTCCAGCAGAGCTTGCCGAACCCGCACATCCCTCCCCCACACAAGCCCGCCGTCATTCCTTCTCCACATCGACTTTACCGAACTCGATCGAACCACCGCTCTCAGCCTCTTCACGCGCCAAGTCACTTCCTCTTGGTTCACAACCGGCTGCGTCTGCTCCTGTCGATGCACCTGCTGAGCCTGCAAATGCGCCAGTCGAGCCCGAACTCATCTGCGCTTCGTGCAAGTCTTCCGAGTCAGCGATCAAAGTTGGTGACGGCGAACAATGGATAGGGTGCGATGGTTGCAAAGAGTGGTACCACTACCCCTGCGCGGGGTTCAACAGCGAACGGGAGGTCCGGGAGGTAAACAAATTCTACTGCGAGCCGTGTAGACCCAAGTTTGGTGAAACAACGAGTAGGTCTACCGACGCACATTGGGCTTATAGTTCTAACATGGTCCAGAGGTTCGTAAATCCGTCAGAGCCCACACCACTGTTGACTACGCTGGTCTAAACGAAGGCGTGCTCAAGACGTCAGACGATAACCCAGAACACCACTACATTGCAGCATTCAAGAACGGTGATATTGAGTTCACACCCGAGACATTTGCGCGCGTACCGGCACAGCTCATTACTGGTGACTTTCTTGAAAAAATGAATGGATTCAAAGAACCAATTGTGATTCCTGGCGATATGAACCCCCCACGAGGACTACGAACCGAAGATACCGATGAACAAAAGGAAGAGCTCGCATCATACTTTGAATACGAAACAGTTGCGGATGACGGTCAGGACAGTCTTGACATGGTTATCCCCAAGGGATTGACTGTTCGCCGCGTGGCAGAACTCTACGGTCCGAACGAACCTGTGCCGGTGATTGATGTCAAGGCTCAGGAGGGCGAGGGCAAGAAGTGGACCATGGGAAAATGGGCAGACTACTACGAGCAGCAAGGAGAGAAACCTGTGCGGAACGTCATAAGCCTCGAGGTTTCTCGAAGTCGACTCGGAAAGCTAATTCGACGACCCAAAGCCGTTCGGGATATGGATTTACAAGACTCCGTGTGGCGGGAAGACGACAAGGCCGCCCCACCACCAGTGCAGTTCTACTGCCTGATGTCTGTCGCAGACTGCTTCACCGACTTTCACATCGACTTTGGCGGTTCTTCAGTATACTACCATATCGTCAAGGGAAAAAAAGTCTTCTTCTTCATCCCACCAACCAAGCAAAATCTCAAAAAGTACGAAGATTGGTGTCTCTCACCCAATCAAGGCCACGACTGGCTCGGCAAGCAGGTCAAGGAGTGCTACCGTGTCGATTTGTACCCAGGAGACACGATGCTGATCCCCTCGGGCTGGATCCATGCGGTCTGGACACCTGAAGACAGTCTTGTTATTGGAGGCAATTTCCTCACTCGCATACATTACGGCATGCAGATCAAGATTCTGGAAATTGAGAAGAACACCAAGGTCGCTTTGCAGTTTCGTTACCCTTTCTTCCAAAAGATCATGTGGTTGACCGTTATCAAATACCTAGAAGAGGACCCCGTTCCCGGTCCTGTCCAGGAACTCCTACAAAGTGGTGAGCAGTTCAAACGATCCACACCCATCTACTGCGAGCCTGACAGGTTCGGACACAACTCACATCTCGGCGCACAAAACTACAACCGACGATACTACCCTAAGCATGAGCTTGAAGGCCTTACTGATCTTCTCAACTACATCTGGAGGACCGTTCTCATTACAGAGGGGAAGATCGAGGTACCACAAAAGACTCGAAGTGCAGTCAACAAATCGATACCCAAAGGTCATGGCGAACCACTTGCGCTCGCACGGCGATTTGCCATGTGGATTGCCTGGAAACGTGGAAACGAGACAATACCGCCATGGGCTTTCTCCGATGCTATACTTCCTGAGGTGACTGAGACTACAGAGAAGAAGCTCAGCGCTGCTCAAGTCAAGAGACTGGAGCGGGAGACGCTTCATGAAGCACTACGAGCAACAGCAGAAAGGTCTTCAGCTCGGATCAAAGCCTCTGACATGATTCCGGAGCCTTCTCCTCCTGTCGAGATGGAGAACTTCAACAATTTTGACATGATACCCGTCACTTCCGGCCCACTAACAGGCTTCCTCCGTCCATCGGCAAACAATCCGCATATCACAACGCCGAAAACTTCTCAGCTTGGACCCAAGCGCGTTGCATGTGATGCTTGCAGGAAGCGGCGGATACGATGCAAGCACAAGGACGAGCTTATTGATACGTCGAAGCCGGGAATGCACACCATCGATCTTTCGGGGTCCTATGGCATCTCAGTCAAACGTCGACTGAGCGATCACTCCATCGCGGATAGTCTTTCCAACGCTCCCAATGGTCCTGTGAATGGTGGTCCTATCATGGCAGACGTGAACGGAGATCCATATGCACTCAAGTCCGGCAGAGTGAAGGCTTGTGCTGACTGTCGGAAGAGCAAGGTAAGGCTCGTCCAACCAATCCACTACACACAACTGATGAATACAGCGCCGTTGCATACATGATGAGTACGGCAACGTTGACCCGATTAAGGCCAATGAAATTCCCATCCCAAGGGGCTCCGCATCCAAGAAACGACGGGTTAGTGACGAAGACTCAGCATCAACGGCGAAGCGAATGAGACACGCATCATCATATGACGAAGAATACATGAACGGAGACATGCATGCGCGGCACTCCATGCCCAGCCAATTCAACGGTGGCTCATCTTTCCTCCAGGACATTGCCTACTCGGCTCAACAAGCGCTGGATCAGACGCCCGAAAACGACGAACTCGTACCTGTTGATCCTGCTTTACAAGCATACACGAATGGCGACTACAGCAATATCAATGCAGCGGCCTCGTACCACGGCAATGGAGATACGGTCATGTCGTCTGTCGAGTATCAACCCGCTGAATCCATGCCCATGAACGGTGTCGAGTTTCTACAGCACAGCGGCGAGCCCCATGGACCCAGCGTCGAACCACTCACGCCTGGCCCAGTACCTCACAACGAAACTACGCACACACAGACAAATGGTTTCACATCAAAATCTGCAGCCGAGCCGCATGCAGTTCGCCATCTCTCGTCACCAGTCTCGGCCGCCTCACCGACAGCCAATGGCTACAATCCGTACATAACCTCGCCAGCCACAAACAATTACAACAACTTCACCACGAACTCTGACTTCCCTCCGCCACCTGTCACGCCCACCGTCAATGCATACAAGGCAGCCCGTTCTCAGCAGCAGCCTTCAGCCCGCAAATCAAGCCACACGCCCTCACGGGGTGGTCGAAACAGCAAGACACCAAAGTCTACGCCAGGCAGCAAGAAACACGACAACAGTAGTAATGGCATCAAGCTCGAAAACGGCATGACTATGGGTACAGGCATGGGCATGAATATGGGCATGCTTAATATGATTGATCCCAATCTAGACCAAGCGAGTTTCGATCTCATCAAGCAGCTCCAGCAAGAAGATCTGGGCTTGAGAAGGCGAAGTCGGTGATGTTAGCTGTGTGGAGTTTGGTCGTACATTCTAACGGCTTCTGGTTTCTTTCTTTTCGTCTTTTTCCATATCACACTGCATTTTTGTGCAAAGCAAAGCACAAAATCCCACATATTTGGTTGGGAACCTGATCTCTACCTCCCTCTCCCTCCCTTTCTACTTCACATATTCATGTTAGGCAGGACGATAAGAACGAAAAGGCGAGAGCGCAAAAAAGAATCAAAAGCTGGTCGGCTTTACCTGGCGTACTTTCCTTCATTCATTTTATTTTGGGTAGCATCTGGATTCCTACTTGTTATGGATTTCCCCTGTTCTTTGTGTTAAAGTCTCGAAGGTTTTGTTTCCCGTTATTCCTTTTTTCTTTTGCTTATACCCAATTGGCACTGGGAGAGTGTACATTGCACATCTTGGCTTTTCTTCTTCCTTTTCTCTTTCATTGTATGGGCATGTGCGTGGGGGGCAGGCGTTTTTCACACATCGTTTTTGATGGGTTTCTTGAAGCCAGCATACAGGAACTGTGCTTTGTTTCTTTGGTTTATATGTTTAAGTCGTGGGTATAGAAATGCTTCTTTGCCACTGCCAAATTAGTAATGAAGATGTCTAGCAAAAAAAAACAAAAGATTCAGAACGGAAGATATGCTGCGCCTTGATCAAGTGACTTGCTTGTGTACATGTTCAAGTTGTTCATTTCATTGGACGTGTCTATTTCGTGACTGGTATAGTGGATACGTGGCAGCTGGTCGATGACGGAATTTGGATTTCTGCCGTCACTGCCATGACCTAGGGACATGATAGCTACTGCGGCCAAGATGCTCCTAGTCCAACGCACTCGTAACGTTGGAGAACTCGCCCTTCTTGAGCTTGGTCTCCCAGAAGATAGGGTTCGTGTCATTGAATCCATGCTTGACCCATCCGTCTTCCTTGACGTGGTACAAGTTGATGAAACCTCCAGAGTATGCGTCGCGGTGGGTAGCAGCTAGAATACTCCTTCGGCCCAGCTCAAGCGCCTCATCATCCTCAAGATCGTACTTGTATTGTGCGTCGAGCACACCGTATGCGAATGTCTGACCGGAACCGACACAGAAGAGGTTGCCGGCTAGACGTGTGCCGTCGCTGTCGATGTAGTAGAGGGCGGGGCCTTCCTGTGGGGTCACACCAGCGCACATGGTTCCCTATGAACTATCGTTAGGCGGATTGGCTAATATAGGAATACAGAGTAACTCACCATACTCAGACCCATGCCCTTGTATGAGTAGACCAAGTTGGCCAGGATCTTGGACGCCGCAGCGACAGAGATGCGGCGCTTGTGTCGCAGTTCATGGAGACGGCATTGCATTCCAAGGTATGCGAGCCAGTATTGGCAGTCCTACAACACGTCAGAATACAGTCTGTCCCGCACCGTCGCCTTGATATCGCCAAATACATACAGCAGCGCCACCAGCCATGGTTCCCAACAAGCAGCTGTTGATCTCAATGACCTTCTTGACCGTCTGACTTGCTATCCAGTTTCCAGCTGTGGCACGCGAGTCGGTGGCTACAATGATGCCGCCCTTGAAGCGGAAAGCAAGGGTTGTAGTACCGTGGGCGATCTTGATGGGGCAGTTGGGGTTGGAGTAGTCGTCCGTCATTGCGCGGAGCCATGATGCTGACTGTGCCACTGTAAGTACATGTGCACTTCGGGGAATTGATTCAGAGATATAGAGCGCACCTGAGCAACGGGTGGAAGGGCAAACTTGAGGGACAGCTCTGGGGCGCCGCTGTAGAGCTGCAGCTGCTCCTCCTCAGACGGGCCCTCCTCCGTGTAGGCCGGTCGGCTGTACTGCGACACTAATGAGTCCATGACTTTGGCAAATATGTGCACTGGCGACTATCAAAGGGTATCGAAAACGTGATTGAGAAGTCGCAGTGGGGTGGTGTTGGGCTGTTTGGAGTGGTGATGTGAGCTCCAAGCTCCGGCGTTGTCGGGAATGCCAAGGCCAGCCGCGTCCCAGCTGTTGCCTTCACCACCCACCTCATCGCACCGTCTTCAACACCAGAAGCATCGTAGACTGTACAGTTTCGGTATCGCTTTCGCATCGCCTATGCTACTGGATATATCCGTTCATAGACATCACTCACATATCTTCAGCCTGTCTTTTAAGCCGGTCCGATGTCATTCACATGGTTACGCCCGTCTCTGCCTGTGTAGGCACCCATGACGCAGAGGACTTGTTTTTTACGATAGCATACAGCTCACATGAACAATACTGTGTCTTGCAAAACTAAAGAGAAGGAAAAAGGATGTAGTTGCTATGACGACACTCATCGCACCAAAGGCACGCGTACTGCACTACACGCCGACGTACTACCGCAGCGTGGGCTCAACTGCAAAGAAGGACATAGCCAACGACCTATTTACTAAGTCAAGTCCTACTATATACGTCACCAGGATCCACAGGGTCCTCCGCCGCAAGGCGCAACAAACAAATGCTGTGGCTGAACCGTCACATGCCCTTCCGATTGAAACTCGAGGTCATCCAAGACAATGGCGGCAACCCACGCGCGCATTTTCCGACCTCACCTCTTCTGTCACTCGCCCACCACACTAGAACACATGTTTGCATCTACCCGTATGCAGGCACCGTCACTAATCATGCAGGCACTGCTTTTGCCCACATATGTCTTATTCGAACCCTGCCTTGCTTTCAGACGAGCCAGGCGCGTGGTAGCACCGTCTCGCGCATGCGCCGTGGGACTAGCGGGTGACTGTTTAAGGCACAACAGTCATGGTAGTAGGTATATACACACAGAAAGAGAGACGTCAAATCAAGAGAGAGGAGTTGACGAGAGAAGGTGGATATGATCATATGTACAGAAAGGGTCGTGTGCCAGTCTTAGAATAAGTAAACCAGGTACTTCCCTCATTGTTGACAACTCTTCTTCCAAGTCTTCTGAATGCACCGTCCTCACCATCCAACCCCTTATCCATATTATCACCCTTCTCGTCCCCCGTCATCACACATTCCAGCCTTTTCACAATCTGCATATCACCGCCTCGCACCACCCGCACGTCTACACCCCCTCCCACGGATCGACTCCGGGGTCGATATCACTGCACCCCGTCACTACAGCAACAATGTGTTGGGTCACCCTCACCCCGTCCAGAGGCAAAAAGAAAGGCTACCAGCCTACCTCGGATTCTTCATGTGTGGAGGACATCGTTCGCGTACATCGTAACCCGGCGTCTCCACGCTTGACCAACGTGCGTATCAAGGCACCCAGTGTGGACGTCGAGGTAGACGAGAAACTCACTCACGCACATGTCTATCCTCACTTGCAGCATCACCACCGACACCCACATCTCCATCCACTACACATGCACCCTATCCACGGCGAGCACCATCTCGGCGTTAGCCTTGGTCTAGGCCACCAGCACTACCGTGGCAGCCTCGACATGTCTGAGACTTGGGACCCCAAGCTACGAGGGCAAGGACGAAAACGATCAATCCCATCGCCATGCCCACCTCCACCACCTTCAGCATGTCCTCCACCAGAACCAGAACCAGCACCAGCACACCCTCCACCACCCTCTTGTTCCCCTTCTTCCTCACCACCCCTAGCAGACACTTCCCCCCTCATCCCGCCCAGCATCCCCCGCGACCCAATCTACCACACACAAATCATCCAACCCACCTCCCCCCGCACCCGCAACCCCGGCCCCAGCACCGTCCGCGAAACAACCCGCATAGCCCTACGCACCAGCACCGCCACCAGCAACGCGCCGCATCAGCAACAGCGGCGCCCCCGAAATAATCTCCGTAGAGTAGCAGGCTACCAGGTGCTGGGCCGCCAGGTCCCGTGGGACTGGGATTGCGTCAGCAGCACCGTCGGCAGCAGCAATAGCAACAGCAATGCGGGAGGCGGAACCAAGGGCAAGTGGGTAAGGCGGAAGAGTGGGGGAGCGGGACTCGTGTATCCGCCGTTTGGGGATGCGGAGAAGTGGATGTGACGAGGTTGGGCGTTCAAAGGAGATAAGAAGGGGATATGCCCATTGAAAGAGGCGCAATATCATGCTTTAAGGCCCCAACCTTACTAGGCTTAGGCCGGCAAAGTTAGGGTTCTGGGTTCTAGCGTTTTGATGCGCGCGGGCGCGGGCGCGGGAGGGGGAAAGAGGGAGGGGCTGAGATGATCATACCAAACACGCGAACGAAATTACGACGACCTTTTTTTCCTTCCTTCCTTCTCGCATCTCCTTTGTTTGCTTAATCTCTTTTCTTGTTTCATTTATTTGCGATGCTTAAACTTCTTTTCTTCTTTCCTTTGTCCTATTTCTTGAAATTTAATAGTTAGGTTGTATATATGTTGCACGGCATAATGCAATAAGATACCCCCCCCCTCTTCCATAGCACAGCCCAAAGTTAGGCAACCCAATACCTCAACACTTCAATACCCATTTTTATCGCTATTCAAAACTTCTTTCGTGTGTACCTAAGCACCAAAGCCCCATTGTCTGAGGCATAAACTTTGCTGCCTCGTGTCGTGACACCTTTTAGGGGGTCCTTGGATCTTGGCTCTTGGGTCGTGTGTGTATGTGTGTGCAGTGTGTGCCACACCAGGATAACAAGACTCTGCACAAAACATCTTCCCATTAACGACATACCTGCCTTGTTCGTGTGGCATAAAGCGTTGCTATGCAGGCACCTACTACATGAAGCAGCGCTAGCCCTACGGGCGCCGATCAACCGCATCCAGCCTGACAAATCCGCGCCGCAAAAACTCGTGTCTAGCGTTTCACCACATTGCCTCAGATTGAGGCCATGCCTTGGCGGCTTTCGCCAAGTTGTCGCTAACATCGTATGATTATACGCGGTAAGAAGGGGGACAAGCAGGGGGGAAAGGAAGAGTACGAAGATCAAAGGGAACAGGCTTTTTGCTTGTTTGTTCTTGCATGTATCGTACATTGATATCTTTGATTGCAACTCTGGGGGATAATAGGGGGTATTCTTGCGCTACAAAAAAATATAGGATATCGGGACAGTATATGTTACAGGTAAATGCTCGCTATGCAGGTCGTCATGATGACAATGATCGTGGGTGGAAACATGAACAAATCAGAAATGAAGGTTGTGATGGAACCCGCGGAATACTTCCTGCCATCGGTTGAAAAGAAAGTGATCATCGAGCGCGTATCTGCTAACAAGGTATTACGTCTGGCGCGTATCTTAACAGCAGTATGACAAGTCATCGTTTTGTACTGGAAATCTCAATATGTGTCGTCATCTCCCTGAATTCGGACCCCACGAGGGTCTTGTGCTGTCTGTCGGCAACGGCGGAGCATTGGAAGCACCGTTTCCAGCAGTGCTGTACCAATTATTCACGCTGCTCCTTCGTTTGGTTCGCGTAGGTTGCCTGCTGAGGCCGCCGAACCCGAGGACTTCGGGTCGGTCAAGATCGAATGGATCAGACTGTCGAATCGTTCGACGAGCAGGCGTAACCGGTGTGAACATGTTGGTTGCTGGTCTGCTCGGTCCTGGCTCTCCGAAAAACATGCCGGAATCACGGGTGGCGAAAGTCGAGTTTGCATCGAAAGTCGCAGTCGGATTGAAGTTTGGCAACGCCATGGAAGACCGTTGACGGTGGTGTTGTGGCAATACGGCCTGGTTTGGTAGTGGTGGTACATTAGGTGGATCGTTGAACGGATTTACTGTGGGGTAAAGAGACCATGTAGTATGCGAGCTCTGTCCCGAAATCGAACTCACTGCGCGTTGGTGAGTTTGAGCTGGTCCTCTCTCCCGCGTTGGTGCAACTGGCGGTGGATCATAAACGGATGTGAATGGATCTCTTGGTTCAGGATCCGCAGTAGCTGCGGGGACTTGGGGCGTAGCGGGCGTGCTCTTTGGATCGGGGTTGAGTATCAAAAGCGGACGCATCTGCTGTGGGTCTGCAAATGGG
This sequence comes from Bipolaris bicolor, assembly GCA_026262445.1. Lineage (NCBI taxonomy): Eukaryota > Fungi > Ascomycota > Dothideomycetes > Pleosporales > Pleosporaceae > Bipolaris > Bipolaris bicolor. Next base: position 84,600 of record JAODYD010000048.1, on the reverse strand, counting down.
TTCGGAGTGCCTGTATCCTCTGCGATATCAGGAAATCGATAGGCCGATATACTGCTGGGCTTCTTGCGAAGTAGGTTCCTCTCGCTCTTCTTGCTTGATATGCTGCCGCTGGAACCTGCGCGCCTATGAGGGTATGCACCTTGTGGTTCACTATTTGACCGAATCCGTCCGTTAGAATCTCTTGAGTAAATTGAGTCCGCGCTGGCCTTTGGAACATGTCGTTGATAAGGGTTTTGGGTGGATCCGGTTTGGCTTCCTTTCAGCCTTGCAACAAATGCACCTAGTCCAGTCGGTATTGTCCTGATCCTTGATAGCAAGCTTGAGTCGCTTTGCCTCTTCTCATTCCACCTCCTTGGCTTCGACTTTCGCTTACGCAGGACGAGAAAGAGCAGCCCAATAATCAAAGCCAGCACAGCAATACCTCCAAAAACACCACCCAAAATGCCAGCCAGGTTCGCATTGGAACCCAGAGTTAAGGGACTATCATCGTTGGAGGACCCCTGACCTGGTGCGATGATTCCAGCAGACCCCTCGTTAGACTCTCCCGCAGACCCTGCAAGTGGGGAGCCTGTCACCCGTGGTTGGCCTACGGTTGTTGCAGTGATGGATGACTGTGGACTTGTGTCGGACTCGAGAGGAACTGCTGGATTTGTGTTCACAGAGATTGAAGTGCCAGATGCAATCAGCGCAGTGGGACTGGCCGGTGCGCTCGAAACTTCAACGGGTGATGGAGGAGCAACTCCTGATGTTGGGTTAGAGTTTGTTGGTACAGAGTCGGCAGTGACAGATGGTGGATCACGATTTTTTTGTGATTCTTGTGTAGGAGCTGGTGCTACTACAGGGGCTTGTAAGGGCACTTCAACCGTAGCTAGGGCTTCTATCGGTTGCTCCTGAGCAGCCGAAGCTGGGTTTGGAGACGGAATAGCAAGCGGGACTACGCGCGCAGAGGATGATGTAAGGACTGTACTTAGCGTACCTGTCGACGATGCTCCTGCTACCGCATCCACTGTGGGTGAGGTGGTACTAGTAGTTGGTTGCTGTGGCGCCTGTTCCGGAGGTGGGGATGGTGCTGACGAAGGAGCCGGCGGTGACGGCGGTGGTGGCGGTGGTGGGGGCGGCTGTGATGATGGTGATAATGATGATGGTGGCGGTGGTGATGGAGGAGGAGGGGGAGGTGGAGGGAGAGAAGGAGCCTGAGGAGTCGTCGTCTGTATCTGCGGCGCTGGTTGAGGGGTTGTAGAAGTGGAGGCTATGACTTGGGAAGAGGTCACAACGGTGGCTGGAGTTGTTGGGGTTGTGACTGCGACCCGGGCGCGAGAACGCGTACACCGTCTTCCATTGACGGTCGTAATCGACTCTGGTGGGGATGCCATTCGAGCGTTAAGTCATAGAAAGACACGCAGGAAAGGACGCAAAGAAAGAGATTAAGAGAAAAAAACACTAGGCGCCGCGGACGCTCTGCGCATGTTAACCCGGGAAATGGGGAATGTCACTGTACGTGGTAGTGGACGAATAATGAACAAAGAGAAAACGTTGTAGTAATTAGAAAAGCAGCCGGGTACTCGTCAACCGTTGGTATACCATGGTGCGCTTGTAGCCGTCTGAAACGCGGGCGGCTTCATGTCGCGCCTCGAACAGGACTTGAAGCGCCGTAGGCCTCGCAGTTCCTGAACAGCAGTAGCCTCGCCGTCTCAGCACACAGACTAGCTACTTGACGAGAGATGCTGGCAGCCGTCATAGCGGCCATGGCAATGGCTATGGCCATGTTAGCTGGCGATGAGAATTGTGGTTGAGGGGCAGAGAGAGAAAGAGGCGCCTTTGCCCCTCTCTCGCTGCGTCGTCGAGGGTCGAGTAACCGTGCTTCCGCTACGAGCACGTGACTCCCTCTCTCCCCCTTCCTCCACCATGGCAGCACGCTCAACCCAATCGGCCGTGGCACAGCACACCTACTCCAGACAAGTCGCCGTTCTGGTTGCAAGCATCTCTGCCAGCACCTGCCCAACCGAGTCAGGCGCATCGGACGACCTTCACATATCAGCGGTCTTGGGGCCAGGTAGCGCCCACCAGAGTGTTGCTGGTACCTGGTAGCCAAGCCAACGACACGACGAGCATAGCAGCTGTCAGAAGCCGTGATCCGGGGTCTATCACTCCTCGAGGTGGCTTGGTATGCATCACCATTGCATGCCCGTCAACGTTCATTGTCTGTGGCATGCACATGTGGAGACGCTGGTACCCTGGATGCGCACGTCCGGTTTAGGGATCCGCGGCCACTACTCCATCTCGACGTTGCCAACTCCTTGCCCTTCTCCTCCCTGAGTCGAGGGTCGACCGAGGCCCAATTGGACAAGCACACCATCATGTTCACCTTCAGCGGTACGTATCGTCTATTTGTGTTCCCCTCCCTCCCTGCCGTTTCTTTGGGGGGGCCTTCACGTGGGCGCATGCCGAGGCCCCGTTTGCATAATGTCCCAAACACACGTCCCTCACCCAACAGCATTGCCCATCATCTCGACACAACACTAAGCACTTTGTGAGGCCCAGTTTATATGCCAACTTGTTTCCTACTCGCTCTGAACCTCTTCGGATGCCGGGCTGCAAGCTGTGCTGCGCGCGTTCGTCTGTTTGTTGGACATTTCACACATGTTTCGTCTGAGACATGTAGCGCACGTGCAGTATAGTCGCTGATACAGGGCTTTCTTCCATAGGAAACCTACTGGCGGGGCAATATGACACGCAGAAACAGAGGTCCCCTCCACCGAAACCGACACCCGTCACGTTTCCTGCTCTCCACCCGCCCGAGCCGTCAACACAAGCACCACCAGCTTCGTGGTCCCAGCCAGGTGCCAGGATAACGGACCATTTTCTGCGACTGAAGAAGCCCTCCGATGTCACTGAGGAAACCTTGGCCTTGCTAAATGTCACGTTTCATCCAGAAAGTGACCTGGAAACATTCCTTTCGTCCCTGTCAAACAACGCAGAGTCGTTCTTGCCTCCCAGATCCTGGTTTGACAGCCCCGGAGAACAGCAGTCGTCCTCAAATACTGCCACTCCTCCCAAACTTCTGAGCAATGGTAGAAAACCACCAGAGCAGCGTGACTTCTTTGTCCGTTCAAGAGAATTGTTCTTCAATAACGCCGATGCCTTCTCTACCCTCACACGCAAAGGGTGTGGAACTCAACCACCACTTCGACTGGCTCATTTCCGGAAATTCTGGGAAGGACTTGATAACTTAGCCTACTATTGGGACACATCTTTGGACGAGTACTTGCCCCCAGCTCAAGGAGCAAACAGTGATGAACGAACAGCCCCCAACCCCCTGTCGGGGTCCACTGATACCAATCCCCAAGAGGCCTCGGGTGAAACCGACCCGGAGAGGGCATCTGCACCCAAGTCAGAGCCTTGCACGCCTGGCACAGAGGAGCCTCGAAAGAAGGCAAAGGTAGGAGACACTAGAGGTGAGAAGCAATCTATATACGCCCAAAGTGACAATGATTCTGGAAGAGACCTGTCGAAGGAACCGGCACATCCAGAACGCATACATCGAAACAACGTTGACCCGCTTGGAACCCCAAGGGGCACTAATAAAAAGGCCGAGAGTACGCCAACCGATGTTCCTCGAGGCACCTATAGAGGCTACCGTATAGGCAATGGGGCTGGGATGCCTGACCAGTATCGGATTGAGTGTGTGCGCTCGTTCCTAGAGCCTATTGCATGGGCTTTTGGTGTGGCACTCTTTCCACATCGCCGTCCGCCTGTGCTCACAATCGAGCACATTCGATTTCCGGTCCGTATGAGCTCCGTAGCTTGGCGCGGCCCTCAAGACAGAGTCAAGGCTAGACAGGGTTGCTTGGAAGGTCCTGTACTAGGCATGCAGTGCAGAGCCGATGTCAACTTTGGAGCAACCGGAAGACTAGAAGCCCAGTCAACTCTAGATGCCGTAAGAGAGCTAGGGGGCCTTCTGTTGCTTGCACAGGAAAGAGCTAGAGAGGGCAAATGTGAGCAAAAAGCGGGTGAAGGCAAGTGGTGGACGACCAAAGAGCGCTGGGGAGGAGGCCCTGGGGGCGAAGTTGGCGAGGCTATTGGAGCTGCCGAGATCCTTGAAAAGGAGGCAGTTTCCAAGCCGGAAGAAAAGCCTGTTGAGAGAAATCGAGACGGGTCCAAAGCCCGTCGGAGGCCAACACCAGCTGAAGTCTGGAGGACACTGCGACCCGGAAATCCGCTCTGGGACCCAAAGGTCACATACGAGGCGATTGGCAAAGACAGGAGCATCGCGTGGGACGATGTAGGGTTTCGTGCAACAGCTTTACAAGGCTCTATTCGCTAATAAGTCATTCCAGGTATTCATGGTATCGTCATTGAACCACCATATTAGCTTGTTAAGGCTTCGCATACATCCTGCATATCTGGAGCTTATCACTGAAGGCAGACTCCCTGTTGAGACGCCACCGGAATCTGACTGGTGCTCGCCAAAACTACAGAGAACAAGATGGTTTGACTTGTTTAACATTGAAGATCGCGCTGAAGCTATGAGAGGGGTTTGGGGCATCATGTCCTATCTCATGCGCACAGACAGCGCCGGTCACGAAAATGCTGGTACGAGTGAATGATGCAGATTCGTCATCGGTATGCCACATATGTATCGTTCAGACTGTTGAAGAGGTCGTGATACAGATTCAAGTGGAATGAATAGCAGACACCGTGTCGGGGGTGTCATCAAGCTCGGGAGGGGCACCGGGTGTCTAAACCGGATTGGAATGTCACAGACTACTTGAAAGCCACACCACATGCATCTAACACCTTCATCTAGTCTATAACGCTCTCTGTTCATCAATATGAGACGTCGGTCTAGATGTTCAACGGCTAACAGTTTCCCGTGTCACGATTCATTCCAACAGTGTTAGCCGGTGTGCATGCTTCACAGATTGTACTAATCCACCCAGGCTTGAGACAAAAGGTGAAGTTCTCTTGAGTAAGAGTCGTTGGGAAAAAGCACAGGAAAGAGGTAGAACAAGATCACAAAAATTGTGCAACAATGCAAGCACGACCACAATACGATTGGCCTGGCCCACGTGAAGCATTTCTTTGCACGTTCATTTGCGTGCAGTTGACTGGCATCAATGCTTGCACAACTGATTGCGCAATCTTTTAGGCCAACCGTTCCACTGAAGGATAACGGTGTTGCTCATTAGGATCTACAACTTGACTTTGTCTCGTTGAGTATGACTGTGGCGTTCCTCGGCAGTCTGTGTTCCATAGGCGCCGTTGTAAGGCGTCTGTCAAATGGTAAACTTTCTTGACCGCCTGTTGGTGGCTTAAAATATAATGGACTGCAAAACAACCACGGTTATGGGTCAGATTTTGGCCTACAGTGGCCCGGTCATCCTCAACATCAGGCTCATAGTGTAAGCAGCGCTCAAAAGCATCGTTCAATCATACCAGGCCGCTACCAACTGCGAAGTAAAGCACGTAGCAACAAATGTAAGTGGCCGAGGTATCTCAATCACGCACTTACAACCGCACATCGTTACAGGCGCCTTTGCACAAGACTCGAGCAAACCAAGAGGCGTGATAGGCCATAATACAGCACTTATTACAGTTGCCTCTGTCTAGATCTTGTTCTACCCGGTTGTCGGCCTATTGACGTAGTGCAACTAGTCCCAATCGTCAGTAGACGTCCACATGCCGGGTTTGCGACAAGATTAGAAGTACCCATGTATCAATGAACCTCGCAAAGGTTGTAGTGTTCGGGAATCTGATCTTGATCAGCCATTTTCATTGAATGATCAAAATAAGCTTAAAGTTTAATAATCATACGGAACAGTGACATAGTAAGCAGGTTGTCTTTCCAGAAGAGGATGTCATAGGATGAATACCGATACGAATGAGAACAGAACGGCCATATCTGGAAACATTCCACCAGATAGTCTCTAACGGACGCCACCAGCAGGAGTAACAGTGGCTTGAAAGCCTACGACAAGGAGTTGCAGAACTGAACGGTCAGCAGCCCATCGTTTTCTTCGCACACACATTTCGTCTCTCGTCGTCTCCGTTTACTATTAACGGCTCGTCGTGCATCGGCGACCCACCGTTTAGTCTACTTGAGTATATAAAGTTTCCATCGCATGCCTGAGCCCCCAAATCTGGTATCAGAAAATAAGCCTGACGTTGCTTACCAAATTTCCCAACCTTGCAAGTCCGTTGATACTAGCTTCGAAACCGTCAGCACCGCACGGCTCGGTCTCATTTTCCCTTGCACATCAACACCTAGAGCTTATCTCGCTCTACACCAAGTTAGAACGGCCATTTACAGCCTCGTTTTTTTTAATCCACCACGCACATACACTCAACGGCTTCCTGGGCGCAGGACAGCCGCAGGATTTCACCTACTCATGGTAATCTATATCAAGAGCGTGTCTCCCACCCATTCCAACACATCATCACCAACGCACCACTATCCATTCTCCCAACCCCTCACCTCTCCAATCCTCCAAGACCAATCTCCTACCCACCTCTCCACAATGACTCTCCTCACAAACCTCCTTCTCCTCCCCCTCACCCTCCTCGCAACCCTCACCACAGCCCAAACCCCCAAATCCCGTACTCTCCACCCGGAACTCAACGCCGCGCTACGCACCGCAGCCACATCCTTTGACCGCGCCGCCCTGCTACCCAACAGCGCGGACTGGACCTACGACTTCACCAAGCACCCCAACTACGACTCGCCCACCGGCGCCGTCATCAACGCCGACGCAGCCACTTTCCCTGCCGTCACTGGTCTCGGATCCAGCGTTGCACTGCTCAAGTTGGCGCCGTGCGGCATGCTGCCCCCGCATTTGCATCCGCGGGCTACGAACATCGTTACGGCCATCACTGGAAATACGACGACGTGGATGATTGGGGAGAATGGCGTGGGCGTGAGGAAGGTTGAGTTGCTGCCGATGATGGTGACGGTGTTTCCGCAGGCGAGTTTGCATATGATGCAGAATAATGGTATGTTCTTCTTTTTTTCTTCCTTTCCCATTTCATCCAGAGTAGGAGGTGGTGTTGGCTATATTTGGTATAAAGTACCATCGAACATACTTCCTAATCGGGAAAGTCTTACTTAATGCGTGTTGGTAAAAGCCTTGTGGGGGTTGTTTTACTCATCCAGCCCCCATTCCCATTCAGGAAATAGACGGGATTACATATTCTACGAATTAGGATTACTAGTTTTTTCTACATTGGCTAATATACCAAATATAGACTGCGAGCCCTCCCTCCTCATCTCATCGCTCAATAGCGATGACAGTGGTACCCTGAATATTCTGCCCAGCTTGTGGTCTGTACCCCAAGATATCATTGGTGCGGGCTTCGGCAATGATGCGTTTAACGCGGCGGATGTGGGCAAGAATATTCCTGCCGTGGGTACCGGTGCTATTATCGGAAGTGCGGAGTGTAAGAAACGCTGTGGTATCTCGACTTGAGTTATGAAAAAAGAGTAGAGATGTCTATGCTAGTGGAAGGGGGGGAGTTTTGGATAGGAAACGTATGTTGTGGGAAGTTGTGTGTGTTGATCGCTGTTCTTTCAGGCTTTTACTTTTTATCTTCTGGAAACAAAGTCGCTGTTGTTCTTCGTTGGAAGAAAAGGAAAAACAAACATGTCAATGCGATGTCACCTCTGCGCTGTTCTGTGGTCTGGCCAAAAAAAGTAAAACATGTCAATGCGATCGGGCTTTTTTTCTCTCTCTGCTTCTTTCTTTTTTTGGATGCTTCAAACGGTTATGTGGCGTTTTGAGGCAAGAAGCATGGTATGGCCCTGCGTTGACAAAAGCAATGATGGTGATGAAGAAGAAAAGAGAAAAGAGTCCCACTTACCAAACTTGGACTTCTTGCTTCTTGTCTGTATTTCTGTTCTCAATCTTTATTCACCAACCAAGAACACCAGGCATTCCTACCTTCAGCATTGTCTCGCATTCCACCATAATTAGCAATTCCTTTGCTCTACCTGATCTTGTGCGCCTAAACAAGATCGCCTGGTGTTGTACTAGTTCCCCAGGTCATGGAGATAGAAAGTGCATTTCCGAGTCGCTGGGCAGTGAAAAGTGTATCTAGTGTTAGTACTGTGTAATGGTATTCGGGTGCGCGAAGGTCGAGCAGAGTTGGTGTTTTGGAGTGTGATGGTGTTGAGAGAGATGGGGGATGACGAGGTCGCTAACAGGAATAACAGTAAGCGACAAGTGAGGAATGAATACTGTAGAAGATGTGGTTACAGGTTATACAGTATAGAGTGTATATTGGTAGATCTGCTTACACAGTAGTCTACAATGAGCTTACTAAAAACATGACAACTGACCACATGAGTCTATGCCACCCATCCTAATACAAGCGCGCAACTACCTCCAGGGACGACATTGGAAAGTATCAAGACAATATTACCATGTCCTTGTCTGAGTACGTTGAGAATTACTCTGCCGGCCCTCCTCTTGTATGTTCAAAATCTCACTCCGTCGTCAAAGGAAAGGTCCAGTCTCGCTCCTCACGCCATCTACGGGCCGGGGGTTAAGCCATCTCAGGCATTGGCCCGTCCGGCACCGTACCCGCCGTGGCTTATCTGTGCCGAGACGGTCTAGGTACAGAGTAAATGCGTCAGCACTCGAACCATTAACACAAAAGCCACGTGATTTATATTCCGCCCCCAAAACGCGCATAGGGCTGATAAACCCATATGCAGTAGGTCTGCATGTAAGAATGTGAGTGAGACCAAGTTTTTGTCATGCATCCACTAGGCCAAATTCCGACCGGCCGCGGCTCGGCATCGATCTCCATAGTCAGACTGCCACCCGAACGGATCGGAACGTGTTGGTCGCTTCCTTTTCATTTGTGTTTCAAGGGCATACCCTTCAAGTCACTTCTCCTGAGGTCCTAAAATTGGAGAAAGCAAGACCTGGTCCTTCCCCAGAAAGTTTAGAAGACATGTGAGTAATGACTTCGTCTGACCAACGAAATGCATCGACCTGCTGGTAGTCAAGGAGAGAGTTCAACCCTCTGACTATCCACTCTTTAACATCCTGAGCGCAAAACTCATATGCAACAACAAAACTAAGACCCGTGTGGAACGCGCCTATTGGCCTACTAGCCCAGGCGTCTTCCCATGTCTTGCAGATTTCGAGAGCAATGTACTGGCATTCAAATTGCATCTCGTATACGCTTCGATCGAAAGGCGGAAGGAGTCGCATTAGGATCTTGTTCGTCAGGATAACAACCGACCAGAAGCAGTTGTATGCGGTCATGTCCCGCCAATGGTTGAAGTGATATATTGTGCGTACAGGGCTGTCCCTTTCACTGGGTTCTTTCTCGGATGCAACGGTCCCGTTTCTGAGTTTCGCATCCATGTGTTCGCCCAGAGTACGAAGGGCATCCTTGAGGTTGCGTACCTTTTGCAGCAAGGCAGCACGTACAGGATCGTATGGACAGGCATACGAGTTTGGATCGACTGCATAGGACGCATCGATGGGCTGTAATTCGTCCAGAAATTCCATGTCATCAAAGGATCCTGAGGAAAAGTCAAGTGACGGAGGAGTCTCGGATGAAGACTTTTGTGATTGACCACTCGAGTCAAAAGTGAGGCCCGAGGTACGTGAAAGTTGAAAGACACGCTGGTCACCTAGCTCTTTCAGCTCGTTGAAGATACCTGGTAACTCTGCCATATACTGCATCAAATCGGTGTTCAGGCAATCATCGAATCCAAGCCCCGTCTTGTCAAAAGCTATCTCTCGCCAGCCAGGTGAGGCAAGGAAACACGGTTTGCGTTCGTACATGCAAGTAATAATCTGTCCACGTGTCAGCTGAGAACAGGATGTGACTTGGTCGGAGCTATGGGATAAAGTGGCTCTGTCCGTGGATCATGGAGGCCGACATACAATTCCGCCTCGGTTGAAGCGTAGCATTTCTTTTGTAAATCTGTCATGATATCTTCCGGGACCTTGCAGTTCCATCAATCGCCCAGCGCCGCCTACATGGGTCAAATATCGATTCCCCGTCCTGGGCCCTGCGAACGCCTGGTGGTGTAAGTATGGTTACGAAGATAAAATCTGACCAAGCAGATCTTACCTCAACCAAACCCAAGAGTACTGATGCGCAGAGTGTCTCGGGTGACAAACCGAGCTGTGGATGCTCAAGGCATGTTTGCAACGTCTTGATGGCCCGAATATAGAGTTCAGGGGAAACAATCTCATTCGCTGCCTTCTTGTAGACCAACGATGTGTGAACATTGACGAGTACAGTAACAGCGGCGTCAAGCGCAGGATTATGTCCAATTCTAGCAGGGACTTCTTGGATGAAGGATCCAAAGACGGACATTCGATGTCCAGCACTCCCGGTTCTCGTAGCTGCGATCAAGGCATGCGCGAGCTGCTGATCTTGCGATGGCGATGGGTATCTCGGGAAGGGCGACTTGGGCGGGCTGAATCCCGTTGAGTTTGAGCGCGGGGACCTTTTTCGAGGCGTGGAACCGCTGGGCGAAATCCTGAACTTGTGGACCACTGAGCCATTTTCGGCGAACCTCTCGTTCAATTGCGTCAAGCGGTTGTGCCCATGATCTATGGAATTTTTGTGAATATATGGCCTTGGTTTCGATTAGTATAGCATACCTGGCGGTGCGCTGGGTTCCTCGCCAGCGAACCTTGTAGAGTTTGCGTTAAACCTTGGACCAAGGTCTCTGAAGGTGTGTCGAGCTGGGGGACCTGGGCACGACTTGCCGTTCTTTTGGCAGTTTACGCAAGCTGGCCAGGTCTCATCTTGTTCATCATTAGCCAGGGTGCTCGAGTCGGGCCCAAGCCATGGAGCTAGCCTTACCGCACTCTAGCAATAGTCAGAAGAAGCCCGCGCGGAGAAGAGATCCGGCGACTTACTAATTTTCCTTTTCCGGCAGATGAGGCACCCCGTGCTTTTGGGGACGCCGACCATACTTTGCAGCTGGCGCACCTGTCGAGGACTGGGAACACGTCGGGTCAGTAATCCGATGGGTGGTGGGATGAGGCCGTGGAATTAAGAAAGACATGAGAAGGTGAATTCAAAGCATTCGCGGTCGACGCACATGAATAGCCATTTGGTGGTTGGACGATGCTGTGTATGAAGTATGCGGGATGTCCGTATCCACTACGCTTCTTGGACAAGCTTCCACATTGTGGCTGCGGGCAGGGCTTAGTGCAACAGGGCTGGGTTTTCACATCCCGGACTGGCGGTGGGCGTTTGGTGGAAGATGAAGCTTGCCGACTCACGTGTTCGCAGCATGAAGCCCAAGGGGGCTAGGCCGGACGCGTATACGACCGGGGCGCGATTGATTGGCCGGGCTGGATATGACGTTGGGGAGACTGAGAGTGGTCTCGGGTAGTGTCGTGACTGCGACGAGGCTAGAAGGACGGCCGAAGACGGTGCGTGAGCCGGTCAGATGGCCTGTGTCGAGTGTAGCAGAGTGTGGACGAACGACGGAAGGCCCGACTGCAAGGGCAGCGACAGCCACAGCCAAGCCCAAATGCCCCAGACACCAACCGCAGCACACCCTATGCCATTCCCCAAACTCGTGATGGAGCCTGGATAGTGCTGCTACACACATCCACGCCCACTCCCGACCGCTCGGCTTCTCCGCTGGCGCCCCGTCTGCTTACCATCCCCTTTCCCCGCTGCTAGAGCCCACACTATACGACGTCCATGGACCGCAGGCCATCATCGTGTGACTCCCACACCGTACAAGATCGCCGCTGCTCCCCCGTGCCCAAGGCGGACATGGACGACTAGTATGGCAAAAGGAGCCTCATATGCCATTCGCGCGGAGATATATGTTCAAAGCCACCACCGTTGCCAACGTCTGCTACTTTACCGACGGGCATTCCGGCCGCCACACACGCAACCAAAATGATGTAAGAGGGGTCCCTACTGCCGCTTGTAGGGCTGATAAGATATCTGCAGCCTAATTCTGCAATTGACTGGCAGGTACGAGCCCTCTATGCGTTGTCTGCCAGCACTCGTCGACCATCGGTGTGCACTGAGGCGAAGTACAGTCGTAGTAGTAGCTGGAGGTACGCACATCTAACTAACCTCCTCCACCGCCTTATACTACAAACCTCGGCTGTTACTTGCTTTTGCCCACGGCGTATCGTTACTCCAACGCTTTAACCGCGCTCGTGATCCGGAAAGTCTGCCTACCGTACTATCCGCGGGAGGATCGTGGCAATGTCTAGTCGCCTCCGCGCTCGCCGTTACAAAGCTCCTTATTCCCGGCGCGCATACAGCCCTGCTCCTGTAGCACGCACTTCACCACCCGGCCATGTCAGTGGTATACGCTCCAAAGGCCCGATTGTGACTGACAGACGCTATTGTATGCAATGGTTGCATTTCAACCACATTTCAGCTAGGAACTAATATCGCCGTCTCACTTCTCGTCACTGCCGATTCTACTCCCCAGGGCCTCGCCGCAGCATTAGCGCCCAAGGGATAAGCTTGCTGACCCTCCTGCAAACGACCCACCAATAACTATCATCCAGTAGTTGCAGATTTAATTTACTTAAGGCAGGGGGTTGAGCATATTACAGCCATGACTTGTGAGATCCACACACAGGCCTCTTCCTAATGGCAGTATACCCACTCTTTCCTTCTGTATCATTTAGCGTATTTTCTGTGCTCATTAAGCTGTGTAGATTCTGACAAAGCATACCATGACTGAATCGACGCTTCTAACATGCCAACCCAGGCTATCTTCAGATATAAAATTGTCCACGCCCTATGAGCCCCATGCACCGAACAGGCCCCTTTCAAAACTAGCTAGTCCAAGTCTCAGTCAAAAGACTAGCGAGAAACATACACCCGAGCTGAGCCTTTCATCGCGGCCAAATACCCCCACATGCGTCATCCATCTCGTCGGTGGCGGTGGTAAGCAGCCCCCAGATGCTTTGGTGCTTATTCTTCCATGTCATCCTCCTCTTCGCTCTCGACCTTCTTCTTAGCCGCCTTCTTGCTCTTAGGTTTCGCATCTTTGATCGTCTTTCTTTGCACTTGGTCCCCAACACGCTCACGTTCACCCGCGCCTTCATCTTGAAGACGTGCACTCAGTGTCTTGAACTCCTCAGATTCGACATCCATACCAACAAGACTTTCCAGCATCTTGATCTCCCGGGCCCAGACACCCTTGTCCTCGACCTTCTTTCCATTCTTGTCAGTCACATCGATGGGTGTCTCGAGAACCATGGGAAGACCATGAAAGCGCTCATCATTCATGAGGTTATGGAAGGATTCGAGCCCGAGATAGCCAGTGCCGATGCGGGCATGAAGGTCACGGTAGCTTGACAAAGGAGCCTTACTGTCGTTGATATGGAAGGCCTTGAGATACTCCAAACCGATCTCCTCGTCAAACTTCTTCATCGTTTCAGCATATGCTTCGGGGGTGCGGAGGTCATAACCCGCGGCGAAAACGTGGCAGGTGTCTAAGCAAACACCTACACGACTCTTGTCTTCGACAAGCTTGATGATGGCTGCGAGGTCAGAAAAGGTGCCACCAATGGTATTGCCAAGGGTTGCCATGGTCTCAAGAACGGTAACAACTTTGCCAGTCCCCGGGTCTGCATGGGCCTTATTGAGATTCTCGGCAATGATTCGGATGCCTTCCTCGTGGGTGGTCGCGTTAGCATTGCCTGGATGAAAGTTGTAATACCGAATGCCGAGCCTATGGCAACGCGTCAAGTCATTGAGAAAAGAGTCATAGGCTTGTTTCTTGCGTGCAGGATCCGGATGTGCAAGGTTGACCAGGTATGAGCCATGAGGTAAGCAGCACTCTGCAGCGTCTATGCTATGGTCTTTGCACCACTGAACGAAGAATTGTGCATGCTCTGGGTCCATGTCGACCGTTTCCCACTTGCGTTGATTCTTCATGAACATAGCAAAGGCGTTACCACTAGAAAGGTTAGTTCTAGTCATACATCGTAGAGCCTGCATAAGATATAACTTCTGAAGTGCCAAAAAACCACTTACCCAATGTGTACGACGTTGACGATAGCGTTGTGTACGCCTAAAAGTGAAATTGGTCCATATCAGCCTGTATTCTAATTGAAGCTAAAGGGATGGGCATAACTAACCTCCAGCAATGCTCACGTGGGCGCCAACCCGTAGCTTGATGTCCTTAGTACGCTCTGCAATGGGTGGCAGAATCTTCGCCGGCTTGGCCTTGGATTTGGTGACCTTTTTAGGCTTCTCTTCATCGACGTCTTCAGCCTTCTTTTTCGTAGATTTAACAGTCTTCTTGCTAATTTTGTTGTCTTCAACGGTTTTGTCGTCATTGAGCTTGGCGTCTGCATCGGGTTCTTGAGCAGCCACCTTCTTGGTTCGTTTCAAGGCTTTCTTGGGCTTGCCTTTGCCGTTGTCACTTTGTTGATCGACCATTTCATCGTCAGTTTCCTGCTCGTATTTCACCTTCTTCGTTGCACGCTTGCTAGTTCGAGGTGAATTGGAGGCAACTGTAACAACCTCCTCTACTTCGGTGTATTGGGCTGTGGCCTTTTTTGTACGCGAAGTTGTCTCCGCCTTTCTCTTCCTACCATTTTGTGTGGACTGAACGACAGTTACAGATTCGGTCACTATATTCACTTAGTTAGAAATAGATGAGAGCGAGGAGCCGGAAGTAGTACCTTCGAGTGGCTTAGCCATGGTGTGTGATGTTTGAAGATTATTGCTAATTGCAGTAGGGGCTTGTGAACCAACCAAAGCTGTCGATACAGTAGAGAAAGGACTCAGGGAATATATAAGATTATGAGGCGGAAGACCGGTGACTTGAACAGAAGGAACGAATTGTGATGAGCAAAAGCGGTGGCGATAAGGTAAACAGCTCAACGGGCCCCTGAAAGCATTTGCGGACCAATTTCCGGGTGATGTTCGGCCTGGGCGTTTTGAAGCGGACTTTGCCTTATCAAAAGCAGCTACACGTGGTTTTTCGTGTAGAAAGGGAGTCTGGAGTGAGCAATTGTTATTTGTGTCCGGAAAAGTTAAGTAGGGGCGCGGCTTCAACAACGGGAGGTGTAAGAGAGAACGAGCGTGTACAACGACTGCAAAAGAGCGACAGTGGAGTGGGTGTGGAGTGGAAATGTTTACTCTTAAACGGTCTACCCTCATATAGAAGTAATGAAGGATGTGAAGATTTGATGCAACTGTAGAAGGAAAGGTGCAGCAGACGTCATAAACCAGGGACGCGTTCAGTAGAAACGCGGGCTCACATGAGCTGCTTAACCCCGCGTTAAGTCCGCAACACCCAAAAAATTATCCCCACATCCAACAGCCGACACCAACTCGTCACCAGCGGCGTCACATCCTCATGTCCACTAGAGACACCTGGTAGACCAGAAAAATTGTTTCGCGTATATTTCTGCAATATAACTCGACTCTCTACGATCGATATAAACCCCGCCAACGACGCTCCAGAACATACCCACAACCACCCAAGATGCCGAAAGCAAAGCAAAAGCGCAGCAAAGGTGCTGACAACATTTCTTCGCCCTACTCGAAACCGACATCAGCTAAGGCGGCAGCGGCGCATTCGATTTTTAAGATGGACAAGGACCTCGGCCAGCATATACTCAAAAACCCTGGTGTCGCAACAGCCATTGTCCAAAAAGCGCACCTCAAACAAAGCGATCACGTCCTGGAAGTCGGTCCTGGTACCGGTAACCTGACAGTTCTGATACTCAAGGCGGTGAAGCAAGTTACAGCCGTGGAAATGGACCCGCGAATGGCAGCAGAATTGACAAAGCGAGTACAAGGCTCACCAGAGGAAAAGAGACTAACAATACGGCTGGGCGATGTGATCAAAGCCGAACTTCCACGATTCGATGTTTGCATCAGTAACACACCGTACCAAATCAGTTCTCCCCTGGTATTCAAACTGCTCGCACTGCAACACCCCCCGCGATGCTGCGTACTCATGTTCCAGCGTGAATTCGCGATGCGCCTGTTTGCGCGGCCCGGCGAAAAACTCTACTCCCGTCTCTCCGTCAACGTGCAAATGTGGTCCAAAGTCTCGCACGTCATGAAAGTCGGGCGCAACAACTTCAATCCCCCTCCCCAAGTCGAAAGCAACGTTGTGCGCATCGAGCCCAAGAACCCCCGCCCGCAAATCGCATACGAGGAGTGGGACGGTTTGTTGCGAATCTGCTTCGTCCGAAAGAACAGGACCCTGCGCGCTAGTTTTATGGGCACAGCAGCTGTCCTCGAACTTCTCGCTAGTAACTACCGTCTCTACTGCGCACAAAACGACATCCCCGTCGACGACACCCCGCTCGATCCCAGTGAAATCGCCGCGGCAGAAGAGGCCGAAACCATGGATGTAGACGACGAGTTCAAGGGCTTCTCTGATCCAGACGACCCAGACGACGAACTCCCTGATTTCTTCAAGCAACTCCAGGCCGAGGGCAGGAAGAGCAAGAACGGGGCGAATCGCAAGCGCAAAGGCAGGCTCGCAGAGCTTGTGCGGGAGAAGGTCAGGAAGGTGCTTGAGGATGAGACGCAGCTTGCTGATAAGCGAGCGCGGTTGTGTGATGAGGCTGATTTCTTGAAGCTGCTGTATGCGTTTAATCAAGAGGGTATACATTTCAGCTAAAAAAGACAAGACTGGGTATGAACTTGTGAGAAGCAAGACGTGGCATTGCATGGCGTTTTGGGATACTTTCATCAAGGACGATGGCGTTCTGGTTGGAAGCTCTCTTTTTTTTATGCGAATGAAAAAGGCACGATTTGGGTGTTGATGTGTAGTTTGGGGCGATACGTTGCCTCACGCAACGTAGAGAAAAAGTATGGGCAAGATTACCTACTCGGAATTTGAGCAATAGTATGGGGTATCTAGAACTATCTACTTCATTATCTCTGATTCTTTTCTTTCTCTGCTTTTCGTTCTTCATATTTGAGAATACCAGCTAACACTCATGTCTCAGCAAAAGAATTCGGAGGCAAAGGATCATGCTCGTATCCGTTACTTTCCTCCTGCTTGATCCCGTTCTCGACAATTATCTCCTCATGCCCATTTGTCTTTCCTTCTTCGTTATCATCTCCCCCTTCTCTCGGTCTCCATAGCCTCACAGTACGATCTAGCCCCGCGCTAGCAATCAACTTTTCAGTCGGATGCGTGTGAACGCTCAATACAGCGTCGGAATGGCCTTCAAGTCGTTGGAGTATGTTTTTGCTGCTCACATCCCAGAGGACGACACTATTATCCTCACTGCCAGATGCTATGAAAGCATATTCCTGACCAGCTTCACGATCGCCGTATGTGCCAAAAGTCCCCAAAAGCGAGTACTTCTTGTTTGTGTGTCCTTGGTACGTCTTTACACACTTGCCTTTGCCTTCAATATAGTTCCAAAGTCGGATACAGGAATCCAGTGTCCAGGCTAGAATGTACTTTCCGTTGGGTGAAAATATGACTGACGACACAGGTGCATTATCTTCGTGGACGAGGGTGCGGAGACACTGGCCGGTTGCCGTGTCCCAGACACGGATGAGGCCGTCGTGTGAGCACGAGACGATGAGCGTGCCGTCGCGAACGAAATCGACACCACCGACTGGGTCGCTGTGTGCGGGAAGGGAGCGCATAACTCGGGCGGCGCGCACATCCCACAGGTATACTGCTTCGTCGTAGGAGCCAGAGACAAGCATGTTGCCCTTTGGACTGAACGCTATGCTGTATATATAGTTGTGGTGACCGATGAACGGAATGGGATGTGCTAGGCCGGTTGCTGTATCCCATAGCCGGATGCTCTTGTCGTCTGAACCACTCGCGAGGATCTTGGAATCCAGTGACCAGCATATTGTGCTGACACCAGCGAGGTGGCCTTCGAGTGTGTGTTCAAGTGCGCCGGTTTTGGCATCCCAGATCTTGATGGTACAATCTGCAGATGCAGAGGCCAGCCAGCGGCCATCTGGAGAAAACTTGACACAGGTGATGCCCCTCTTGTGCCCGCGCAGAATCAGGGTGGGAGAGTAGTTTAGGGAGGTCGGTTTTGGTGGTGGTGCAGGAGAGGTGCGCCGTCGTCGACTGGGCGACGAAGAGCTCGAACGCGGCGACCGTGACCTTGACCGTGAGTATGAAGGCCTTCTATCTCGGTATTCCCGCTGTTCATCATCGCTGTTGTCTCTGCTATACCGGCGCGCAGGCCGTTCTGCTAGCCTGTAACTTGGTGAGGCATTGTGTGGTGTGCGGGAGGGAGAGCGTTTTCGCGGTCGCTCATCGTCATAGGTACCCTCATCCTGGTGTCGTCTTTTGGGTGAGGGTGATGGTGTGCCGTCCATTGCTGAATGTAGAGGAGCCAGTTGTTTGGTGTTGGACTGGAAAACGCGACGGATCGGCAATATGGGCGTTAGCGTGCGGGCGGTCAGGAGCACCCCTGTAGCATTTCAGGAACTATTTCCCCAGTTGCATCATTGCACTTACACTCCGCTATTCTCGAGGTAATACATATTCACCATGGCTTCCGAGACCGGTCAATCACCCACAAATATTCGCATCCTCTCGCTTAACTGCTGGGGCCTCAAATTCATCTCCAAACTTCGCAATGAGCGTCTTACCGAAATCGGTGTTCAAATCGCCGCTGCGAGTCCGCAGCCAGATATCGTCGGCCTGCAAGAGTGCTGGACTCAAGAAGACTACCATGCGATTCGTGACAAGACAAAGCACATACTACCATATGGCAAGTTCTATCACAGTGGCATTTTCGGCGGCGGGCTAGTCATCTTGTCTCGATGGCCCATCATCGAGAGCAACATGGTGCGCTATCCACTCAATGGACGGCCTGCTGCATTCTACCGTGGCGATTGGTTCGTTGGCAAAGGTGTTGCTTGTGCAAAGATACAAATGGGGCCTTCCCGGGGAGATATCGCGGAAGTCTTCTGTACACATGTATGTGTGTTCCCAATGCTCTTGACAAGTATCTGAAATACACACGCTGACGTGAATAGCTCCACGCCCCCTACGAAAGCGAACCCCACGACTCCTACATCTGTCACCGCACAGCCCAAGCATGGGAGATCACAAAGCTCATGCGTGCAGCCGCCGAACGTGGTCACCTCGTCATCGGCATGGGTGACTTTAATATGATTCCTTTGTCCCTCGCACACCGTATAATCGAGACGCACTCGCCAGTCCGCGATGTATGGCGCATACTCCATCCCGATTCTTCGATTGGCGCAGCAAGGGACGAGATTGAACGCCGTCGATGCGTACCAATGCCATCTGCCGAGTTCAACATGACTATCAATGGCGCAACATGTGACAGCGAATTTAACTCCTGGAGGTGGAACAAGGGGCAACAGAGGCGTCTTGCCAAGGGAGAGAACGTGCAGATAGATCCTACCGTCGAAGACCCCAATGCGAAGCGACTAGATTATATCTTTTACAGCAGTGGAAGATTTCAGAACCCAGAGACAAAGGAAGAGACAGCGGAGTGGGAGCTGAAGGAAGCGAATGTGGGCATGGCAATGCGCCATCCTACATTACACTGCTCTCTTAGTGACCATTTCTCCGTGGAAGCGACGTTGACGAGGACTCCGACTGCTCTGTCAGCTGCTCCGCTGTCTCCTTCGGCCCTGTCCGAACGGTTCCTGCCTATCGAGACTTACGATGAGATCCTGGCTACAACTATGAAGTACGAGGCTAGGGAGCGAGTGCAGCGCAAGCTGCGAATAGGGCACTTCTTCTACCAACTATCCTTCTCCATCGGGTGCCTGATTGGTGTATGGTGGTCACCAAAGAACTATGTTGCTTTCATTTTGATGCTTTTGAGCACCCTAGGGTTCAGTGTGGGCGTCGTTGACGGGTTGATGGGGCTGTTGTTCGTTGGTAGCGAGCTCAGGGCACTTAAGGAGTTTGAATGGGAGGTTAGGAATGCCCGGGAAAGGGCGTTGAAGGCAGGATCCAGGAAGACCATCTCCGAGGATAGCCAGGTGTCAGACGCGTCAGAATAACAATAGTAATATGAGATAAGATTGTAACCTGATACGATTATTGTCATCGCAATGCTACTGTGTCTCTGTTTCGATAGTCGGGAATGACGCGTGCACGTGCTGTTGAAGGAACGCGCGACGGTTGGGTGCTGGCTTGGCTCCTCGATCAACCACAACTCCAAACCTCATCCTTCCGGCCACCATATTTCAGACGTAAACCCCCATCACTCCGCGCGCGCACCCGTCTAATCGCAACAAATACGCGACTCTAACAGTCATATCTATCCCCCACCGGATCTCGTACACTGCCCAGACGGCCTTGATCGCGCGGTTCGGGAGTCCGCAGCCCTCACGATGAGCGAATCGCAGCCCCAGCCCCAGCAGCAGCAGCAGCAGCCCAACAGTGGCCAGCAGCAACAGCTGCTACGCCCCGACGATATACTCAAGCTGCAATGTCTTCCTGAAGACGAGAAGCAAAAGTATCGCTTGATCATGCAGAATTTCTGGAACATCTGCAACACGCACCAGCAGGGGAGCCAGGAAAATACCAATGCTCGCCAGAAGTTGACAGAATGGTCACAGAAGTTCATTACACGCGAGCGCCAATACAGAGCCAAGATGAAGGCACAGCAACAGCAACAGCAGGGAAACCAGAACCAGGGACAAGCAAGCCAGGCTAATGCCGCTGGCCAGCAGAACCAGAACCCCGTTAAGCAAGAAGGCGGCCAGGCTCGCGCCGAAAACACCGCGGGGGCAGTCGGCCAACAGCAATCTAACCAAGGCCAAAACCAAGGTCGCGGTCAGGTGGATCCTGCTATAGTAAAGCACGTCCACGAATTCCCTATGCAGGGGCCGTTGACCGGACCTTCGCCGGGCACGCCCGAGTATGAGGTCAAGCTGAAAGAATATCGGACGGGTTACTTGAACATGTTAGCGAAGCAGGCTTCTTTGAACGAGAGTAGAAAGAAACTCATGCAACAATTGAGCGAACGACAAAGCAACGGACAAGATTTGCCACAAGATCTACTCGTCTTGAAGGGCAAGATTGAGAAGGAGCATACCAACATGAGGGCACAAATTGACAAGTTCCGAGCTTTGCAGAAGCAGTGGAAGGAAGAGCGCGAGCAGAACTCGCAAGGTCAGGCACAGGCGCAGACCCAAGGCCAGAACTCAGCACAATCACCGCCGCCATCGCAACAGCAGCAGCAGTCGCAACAACAGTCTCAACCCCAGCCGCCTCAACGACAACCATCGCAACCCAATGTCTCTGCGCAACCTCAGGTAAAAGAGGAGCCTCAGATCAAGGTTGAGGGTGGACAGCCACAGCAGCCGCAACCGCAACCGCAGCAGCAAACGCAGCAACAGCCACAACCTCAGCAATCCCAGCCCCAACAACAATACAACATCCAGGGAAACCAAGGGAACCAGCAACAACTACCGCAACAGCAGCAGCAACTCAACCAGCAAATGCCACCTTCACTTCCTCAACAGCAGCAGCAACAGCAGCCTCGGCCACCAGTGCCTCACTCGCAAACAATGCCGCCAAATCAAATGCCGCAATTCGCCCAACAGCAGCAACAAAACTTTCACCAACAGCAGCGACCTCAGATTAACCCCATGCAAGCCAACACACACCAGCAGAGCAATTCACCGCACCCGCAGTCTGCAACCGGAACCGGTCCGCCAGTTCCCCTCTCTCATCAGGCTGCCATTAGTGCTGCGAACCGATCCTACACTGACCCGCAGCGCACAAACACACCCATGCAGCAAGGTGGACAAGGTGGTAACTTTGGCAGTCGCGAGCGCGAGCAACTGAACAACCCCAAGATGCCAATCCCTCGACACTTGAACGTAACCTCGCCACAAGCTGTCCACATGGGTCAAGCGCGGCCAACTATGAGTGGCCCTACCAACGGTGCGCCAGGACCAATGGGCCAGCCCGTCATCCCGCGACCACCGCCCTTCCAGCTTGAAGGCGACGGCGACCGTGTCCTCAGCAAGCGCAAGCTAGACGAACTCGTCCGTCAAGTTACAGGTGGCTCAGAGGAAGCCCTCACACCAGAAGTCGAAGAGGTAAAGTCCTTCACTTATCCAAAAACCACTGATCTCGCGACTAACATTCTTTCACCCAGGCCGTCCTCCAGCTCGCAGACGACTTTGTTGATAATGTCATAAGCAACGCCTGCAAGCTCTCTAAGCTCCGCGATTCTCCCCAGCTAGACATTCGCGATATTCAGGTCATTCTCGAGCGCAACTACAATATTCGTATTCCGGGTTATGCCTCGGATGAAGTCAGGACTGTGCGCAAGATTGTGCCTGCACAGGGCTGGGCGGCCAAGATGAATGCAGTCAATGCGGCCAAGGTTATGGGTGGGAAGACGGATTTTTAGGCTGATGGATTGGAGGGGAGATGCAGGGAGCGAGAGAGGGAGAAGTGAACGATGTCCATGTCTGGGGGTGTTATGAGGGTTGCTTTATTTTTCTTTTCAGAGTGGGTCTATTGATGTCAGGTCAATTCCTTACTCAGTAGAATGTCTAGGGCACGTAAGGATGATGATACAATCATGTGGATGTGGTTGTGCCTTGGAGGGATTGAGGGTTTTCTATTTTCTATTCTTTGCTACGGTCTATGAAGCAGTCAATATCATCCTTAGTATATCCCTATTTTCGATGAATCCCAGATAGTGTCTGTAATAATTGCCTTGACCGACATGGTACTTGAAAACAAATGGATTATGGGGAGTAAGTAGAAGAACTAGTAAGGAAGCAAAATACAAGCTCCACAAAGCGCTGTACATGACGTCAACTTTTTGCAAGGTCATACATGCGATGCGTAGAAGTTTTTGGAAGATACCATCCAGCACATTTCCTAACCGTTATATATGTTCTTACATCGACACCCTGCCTAAGGGACTTACACAGATGAAGCAAAAAAAAAAGACTTGCAAAAGCATACGACAGCGGCGATTCGCTAGTAACGACTTATATATAGTAGCTTAGATAGAACATCTACCTCTCTTATATATCATTGACATAAATATTATAAATTTATGTCGAGTAGCTTTAGTAGCTTTATTATCTTTATAAACAGACAAATCATTGTAGAATGATTTATTATAAAATCTAGGTTTAATCTAAAGAGGCTTATAATTACTTACGACGTGGTGGAGGAGAAGTAACGTCCCTCTCTAAGTACCAGGAGAGCAGCTCTACTAGGATAGATACGAAGTATATTAAATTTTTACACTTCGCTTTCTTCGTGTACTCTAGTAATCGTTGTAAGTTTATATTAGTAGTAACTATAATAAATTTAATAATACATTGGTTCCTTTTCCAATACCTAAAACTACGTTGCAATTGCTACCCTTTTTACGAACATCATAAGCAGCTTTTGCTATATGCATAATAGCGTCGCTCTGTTATAGCATTACTAAGAACCCTGTATGATCTAACTAGTTACATTACTTATGACTAAGAGAATACAGCTTCCAAATCCTACAATCTCCATATCTAATCACAAGAGCGACAATGATCGTGCATGCAAGTAAAACAATCAATAGACCGAGAAATACTTATTTGAAATATTGCCTAACCGAATAGATATTCTGCCCGATCAAATGAATACCTCCTTTATGCTAGAATTTGAAACAGGCATTCAGCAGCAGGCTATCTCGTGGCTGAACCTGCCCACCGGTAAACGTCAAGTTCATCCTGACCGAAAACGCTTCGATTATTCTAGAGAGTCATCAGGCGCATAGCCTGTACTCCCCGCAATACATTTGTACGTACCACCAGACTTTCCGAACATATCCTGCAAATCTTTCACCAACAGATCTGGGCATTCCCAAGCCGCAAAATGACCGCCTGTGTTATGATGGCGCTCGAACACCAGCGGACCTAGCGTCTTGGTCCAATTCAGGGGAAGCAGAACAACATCCTTTGGGAAGAGCGAGACGCCAAGCTTCACATCCAAGTATTTAGCTGCCTGATCAAAAGCTGGAGGCTGCCTGCGCGCATTCTCGAGGTAGATGTGCTGGGCCACCGCTGGTCCTGGCTTTGAAAAGTAATAGATGCTAACCCACGTGAGAATTTCATCTGGTGTCCATGGATAAGAATCTGTCCAAGTGTGAAGCTTTTCGTAGATCCAGGCGAGCAATCCGACGGGGCTATCAGCAAGACTGTAGCCAATTGTCTGTGGTCGAGTAGCATGGAGTTTAGCATAAGCCATTGCGGAAGCTTGCCATTCCTGGGTTCTACTTAGTCGATCTGCATCACTGGCAGAGAGCTGTTCGAATTTGAATCCGCCTGGAGGAGGGCGTGGAGTCGGCATATCGGTGTGATGAGCAACACAGGATTCCGGATACTTCCATGCCAGGAAGCGAGCAAGCAAATAGCCAATATCGCCTCCTTGCACGACTGTTGTGAAATCAGTATGGATCATCATTTTTCTGGAACTGAAACTAATACCGTACTGATTGTATCCGAGCGACTGCATCAAGCCATGGTAAGCCTCTGCATGTTGATCGGCTCCAAACCCTTCCTGATTCACGTCAGAAGCTGCTTATATTCTCGAGTCGTCTACTCAACATACTTTCTTACTACCATCAGAAAAGCCAAAATCGACAAGGCTCGGCGCGATCACATGGAAAGCAGGCGCCCCTGCGCGGCCTTCTATAAGTTGAGGTAGCATCTTTGCCACTTCTAAGAAGTTCCCAAGCCATCCATGTAGGAACAGTAGCGGTATGGCTTCCCATGTTGCACTTCTTTGATGTATGAAGTGTACGTTATATATGCCGAAGCCTTTTACTTCTGTTTCGCATGTGAACTGCGGGAGATTGTTCAACTGAGTTTCTTGAGAACGCCAGTCAAAGTCATTCTTCCAGTAGTCCACTAAATCCTGTATTACTGTGCTAGGACATCCTCGATCCCAAGGATCTTTCGTCTCGATGGTGTCTGGAGGTTCATAGAGGGATAATTTGGCATGCAGTTTGCGAATCTTGCTTTCACTGATCGCGATCCGGAAGGGAACGGCCTTCGACATGGCTTGATTGGGATACGTGATCAAGAATGGATGGAGAATCGATAGCAATGGACTGCAGTATGGTGTTATGAGGCTTCCTTGGTCCCTTTCCCAAACGTCAATCTCACTGGTGATGATGTAGAATCTGCAATATGGCTCCAACTCTCTCCTCCGGAATGTCACCCTAGGGAACTAGTAGTGGGTTTCGAGGTGAAAGAACGTATTCCGAGCGTCGGGCAAACACTCAGGGCATGTCCGTAAGGGCATTCCAGATCCATCGTACATTACGACACCTACAAACATAGCGGCTACGCGGGATTTGGACTTTCCGAAATCTTTTCTTTTCTCGGCAGGTATAATCGCCGCACGCGCGCATTCTTGCGGGGGCCTCTGGCATGACTGTATCACCAATCGGAATTGAGCGGAATTTAGATCCAAAGGGTGATATTTCCCCAATGTTAACAATCTTAGCGCATACTGTGTATATCCAGGTTCTAAATCCTAGGTATCTTTCAAATTTACATTCGCGTTATGGTAAACTGCCATAGTATCACAAGAGGTGTCCGCATATGTAGTTGTCGTCCGGCATGTCCTCCATCCGGGTTCCGGTGCTGTTTCTTCGGTCCGTAGTGTGTACATAGTACACCGAGATTGGCTTTGTTTCATACACCCCCAGAATAGATGGTCGTTTCTGAGAAATGGCTTCTCGCAACGCGAAACATTGGGTGCTGATCTGTCGTGGTACATCCGCAATCATGATGACAGTGTACCTCTTGGTAAAAGAGAGCGCTTTGGGTAGCCTCACGCGGAAGAGTCACTCGGAGATATGCGCACTGACTCAATCACGAGCTCCAGGTTGTAACTATGCCTTGGATGGAAGACTCGACGGCCCACTGCGTCACTATATTGAGTTTAGTTGGAGAGGAAACTCGCAAAGAACATCTCATCGTTGTCACATCCAGTGCCTTTCCCCTGCACTCACCAATAGTTTCCACAAATTGCAAATACGTGTAAAGATATCGGGGTCCAAGTTGGCCTACCTTATCCTGACGTGAGCTTCCAGGAACTTTCGGTTGCTACACTAACTCACAGCTCCGTATCCCCCCTCACCGATCTTGCAATGCTTGATGACATATGTCTACACGGGCCTCACAACAATACTTCATAGGGATGTACAGCTTTTTTCTAGGGGTCACGAGGTAAACACTCATATGATTCGTACTCTAAAAGCGTGTCTGGTGTGTTAAAGAAATTGGAGTTAACTCCGTAGCACCTCCAAACTCAATACACTACCTATAAATCATTTCAGGGCTCATTCAACAAGTTCAGTCAAGACAAAAAACCCCCAACTCGCTAGCGCTGAAAACCACAAGATCAGCTATAGATTAGTCGATGCTCAATTACTCACGAGTAATGAAAATAGTGTGTCAGCACGGGATTTGATGGTTCACCAGCTATCGATTTCTAATGCATTATCATTGTATGAGTCAAACTTTTGCTGTCCCACGTACGTGTAATTAGAAAAAAAAATCGGTCAATGTTATTTCGAAAACTAAAGTTGTTAGCAGTATCTACTGACCTACATACCTCTAACAAATGAAACAATCCACCTGCTATTCCACACTCCATGGCGTATCACCAATGCGAACATAAGGGGCTAGCAACGCTTCGTCTTTGTAAGCCTGGGCCCTTGTATAGCCGTTTCCAAGAAAAGACCACATATTGTCTGTTTTGTGGCAAATTTCAAAGTGTTCCCATCGGACGATATCAATCGTTTTCAGGTAATGGAGGTTCTTCGGTATTTGTCAACATTGTTTGTTCGTGTGGTAGACCTCTTGCACTTGTGGACTTACAGAACCGCCCTAGATCTATAGCTTGCCGCCTGGAATATTGTTCTCATACCAACTTCGTCAAGAATGATTAGTTTGGCGGGCGAAAAAGGGGTTGGAAAGAATGCGTACTTACATTTCTGGATCTGAGGTACGATCTGAATTGCTGATGAACCTGTTCTGATTACGGAGACTTTCTTGCCAGCCCAATGGATTGCTACGGGGGACACTTGTGGGCATCACTTCCCACCAGCCTGATCTACTCTCTTACCTGGGTCCCAGTTGGCGCTATGTACTAACTGCCCTTTGAAGTCCTGGAGTCCTTCGATATTTGGCCCTGGATTGAAGGTAAGCTATGTGCTCATCAGAGCGAGGGCGAGCCCCACATTTCCAGCTGTTCAAGAATCCCGTTCCATTGATGAAAACATGACACCAGTCCTTAACGAGTTTATCTCCTTGTTGAATCTCGATGTCATCTAAGGTATATCAGTACGACAATGGGACATGGCAGGGGTTCATTCAACGTACACTGCCCTCTTTCCTCGTCCCAACTAGCCTTCATAACCTTTGAATTGAGTTTTACATACTTGCGGAGGTCGTTCCTGTCGGCAAATCCCTTGAAGTAGTCAAGAATCTCGGGCGCAAGGGCATAGAAACTCGACCAATCAGGGTGCTGCTCGAAGGGGAACGTGTAATTGTGTGCCGGTCTTTCCCAAAGTCAGCAGATTAGCAATGTATATTTGGAACTTTTTCAAAGGTATACAAACACATCACAAGCACACCCTGGGTATCGGTTTTCAAATCTGGGAGGTCACAGGTGTCAGAAAGTGTAATTATAGTCGTACTTTGGAGACTGACCAAGTTCACCGATATCTGGGTTTCTGTTGCAACCGTTAATCAGAGAAAGTGACTGGCGATTACAAACTTAATTTTCGTACACAACCAAATTAAAGTTGGTCTTCCGAGCTTGCATGCGGTAGGCAACTAGCAAGCCTGCTGCTCCAGCGCTAACGCATATCACGCGCAAGTGATCCGGTTGCGAGTGATACCCTTGACAAGGATCTAAGGGAACAGTGCTAGGAACCTCAATGGATCCCATGGTGAGACAAGCGGTAGTGAGATGTGCAATTGCGGTAAAGAGGCAGCCTGAGTGTGGACAAAGTTGGCTTGATCAAAAGGCGACAAAATGACCCTTATTGATTTTGTTGCCTCCCGTTGCCTTTCTCGGGCTGAATGACGCGTCTTCCATGTATTAGCCCCTCGGCGACGAATCGTGAATTTAATTCTGGCGATTTGTAAGTGGACGGACTTGTGATGCACAGACATTACTAGTGCGTGCATTTGGGGAGCAAAGTTCCGCATTCCTAGGGTGGCGTACTTAAGTCCGTACGTGAGTGTAGTCATAATTTCAATTCCGGTCAGCAACCACGGTGTATCGTTGCACACGACTGTCACCCTACGGATGAGTAGCGCTGCGTGTTTCTATTTCGCGCAAGATATCTTCCCAGGTGGCTAGAGTTCATGGGACCCTGGGGTTCGCAACTATTATACGAATCACACGGTTCAGCCAATAATTCTTATACCGATAGAGCAGAAAGGTAAGATGTACACATTATGTGTTCGCGGACTCTGATTTCCAGGTGGGCTCACGTGATGCTATCGATGTCCCAAGCCTGGCTTGGCACCGCCATACAGACAGAACCTAACTACTTCGTACTTACTCTACCTGCCTCCCACCCCCGTTTTTGACGTCGTGTGAGAGACTTTGACAAAGCAAAGAAGCAAAGGATAAGACCAGTAGCATACACGTTTGACTTCACAAAGAACCTTGGTTGTTCAAATGTAGAGTTCATTTCTCATAACTCTATGTAGAAATATACACGTACATATACAACATCTCCTCAATGCTGGTCCCCTGCCTTTTCACGTTATATACTAACAATTTGCCAAACAGACCCAGATACCATCCAAACAATACTCAATCATCCTGAGCAAACCTTTGGGTGATTGCACGAATCTTTGGACCAAAGTAGTACACAGGAAGACCAAGACCCATCGAGGCTGCTACGATACCGGCACAGATATTGAATGCACCTTCATACCCGGCCTTCTCCACAAAGCTGACTGTACCAAATGAGATTCCGAAGCCGATAAAACCTCTCAGAGAGCAGATGAGAACGAGGGCGGCATCAATGCGCTGAGGATAAGCATCCATGCAGTAGACAAAACTAGATACGACGATGCCAACGAAGCCAAAGTACTCAAAGTTGAGCGTAACAGCGATGCCTGCCCAACTCCAATCCTTAGGGTGCTGCGCAGTCATCCCGAAGATGATTGTTGATATGAGTGTGGACACTAGTGGGATGATGAGAGCAATGTACCGATACTCAGGTTGACTGACGCCGTCATGCCTTTTGCTCAAAACTTTGACTACCAAATCGCTCAAGTATCCGCAGAAGAATGGAACCGCGACCGCAGTAGCGATTTGTCCAGCGAATACGTAGCCAAGCATATCAAAGTTCCAGAGATATGGGGGTTGTACCAGGACGCCGGCAAACAGTGCTGACATGAGCACATAGATGCCGAGAGCCACAGAGTTGATCAAGGTCAGCCAAAGAATGTTGGGAAACCAGATGATTTGGATCATGTGCTTCCAGCAGGTGATTGCTTCTGACCATTGTGCATGGCCATTCCAGGGTAGCATGTCTCGAACAAAGCTACGCGGTGCATAATTGACGGTATCGAGTTTACGCTTCGTATTTGTCGTTACCGGAACCAGCGTTCCGTCATCGTCGATACCTTGGCCGGCTGTGCAATGTTAGCCTCTGAGCCAAATCAGAGAATCTGGCCATGACTTACTCAGTGCTTCTAGTGTGCGCTCATACTTTGTTTCGACTACAAAGAGGATACTGAGAACAGCAATAGCTCCACTCAGGCAACCAAAGACACCATACCACCACCTCCAGCCAAGATCATTTGCGAGGTACGAGCTTGAGACAATAAGCGCTGCCGTACCAAGCGTCTGGAGTGCGCAGAACCACGCAATCACGTTTCCTCTCTCGTGCAAGTAGAAAATCTCCTGCACAATGATGGGACAGAG
This sequence comes from Bipolaris bicolor, assembly GCA_026262445.1. Taxonomy (NCBI): domain Eukaryota; kingdom Fungi; phylum Ascomycota; class Dothideomycetes; order Pleosporales; family Pleosporaceae; genus Bipolaris; species Bipolaris bicolor. The sequence continues at coordinate 54,704 of JAODYD010000048.1, read as the reverse complement.
GGCTTCAGCTTGGCCTGCAGCGATGGACATGATGTCTCTCCCGGCAATATGCGAGGCCAAGCTGCCGCTGCATGCGCACCAGAGGCAGCCGAAAGACAAGACGATTGTGGACAGGAGGTAGACTGGCCTTCGCCCGACAGCATGAGCAACAGGAATCGCGATCAAGTTTCCGACACCCATGAAAAATGCGGGCCAAGTCGCGAGGTCGCTTGTCTTTGGATCTCCATTATACGACGCTTTGACTATGGGTAGAATGGCACTGATTCCGCTTGCCATGAGGTTGGCGGACGCTGCAAAGAGGCCGACGATGACAAGGATGAGATACTTTTGCCATGTCGGAAGGTTTAGAGGATCTAGTCTTGGTCAGACTGGCTTCGCCATTCAATGTCCACCTGGCTGTGGCTCACCATTGGGATCTCTGGTCGGAGTCGGGATGAGAACGATGCCGTCATCATCGAACAGTCTGATGGTGCCCACGACGGGTTTTGCGGCCTTCTTGTGCGCATCAAGAATTTCAACGTGAGCGCTGGCCTCGGACTTGGGGTCGTGAGCAGCCATGATGAGAGGGCGTTGATGAGCGTCAACTACATGGCGTCGTGCACAATTTGTATTGCCCGGCTGCCGGGGGCAGGCGTCGCTGTGGTGGCCAGGGCATTTTGTCGATGAGCCAGATAGAGGAGTGCTCTTTGACATCTCCCCCGAGCTGGGCCGCCCAGCCCAATAAGTACGCGTACGGATTGTGGAGGGCGCGGGTTTAGGGTGTGGGGATGGGTGGGTCTAGGCAGGGGGGAATGGTTTCGCGGGGAAGTGAAGCCCGAGCGGTAGGTTAGTAGTAGTGGGAGCCAACTTCAGCCTCAGTCATGCTCGTCTCGTCAGCAAATCATCGTCATCATCAGTGTCGTCGTCATCATTCCAGTCAGGATCATCATAATAACCATAGTCAACAACAACAACGCCGACAATAACACCCACGGTCCAATGAGTGAGCCTGCCATCAAGACTTCGCAGCGTGTGTCCCGGTCGTGCATCGAGTGCGGACGCCGCAAAATCAAATGCGACAAGAAGAGCCCTTGCCAGCCGTGCATCCGCAGGAATGCTGCCCATGAGTGCAAGCGACCGATTGCCCGGGTGAGGGGCCAGTTGACTGTCTACACGGCCGAAGACGCTGGCAGCCCAGCAGACATTCAACTGCAAGACTTGCTCCGCGAACGCAACGCCCTCCAGGCGCAAATTGCCGAGCTCGAGACAGCCCTTGCTCTGTCCAAGCCATGTGGCCACAGCCGCACCAGTGAATCAACAGATTACACTCAGCCCGCAGCAGGACTCGAGGATCTAGTTCCCGCCTTTGAGCAGTTCGATCTCGGCATCAAGGTGGGTGCAGCCGCCCGAGCCGGGGCCGAGAAAGCGATCCTCGATGGTCTCTACGAACCCGCAGCTGATCCACTATTTCTGCTTCTTCCGCGTCGGGATGCTAGCCTTGGCATTGTCACCTATTCCCTACAAACCCTTGGCTGGATACACTGCGCCGTCAACGCCAACGACTTCCTGGCCGAGCATCACAACTTTTGGAAAAATGTAGAACTCGGTGCCGGCATCAAGCCCGAACAAAGGCCATGGGTCGCTCTTTATTTTGCTGTCCTGGCGGTCGGTATCCTTTACTCCGACCCGGAAAACGTACCGAGTGCAGCCCACCTGCCCCAGCTGGGCATGCCTCGTGCTGATCCTATTTCCGTTGCTGTCGATACTTCTCATCTCTGGTATGAGGCTGCACTGAAAGAACTACAAAGACACGGCTTCAGCGGTACTTCGTCACTTTGCACTGTACAAGCTATTATAGTCTTGAGCCTATGCCACTCCAATTTTGGCGAGCACCAAAGGGAATGGCTCATTTCTAGCTTTGCAACGAGCATGGCAAGGCTTCTCGACATGCACAAGCTTGGCAACGAAGCAAACTGCTCAAAGGACATTTGTCGAAGACCAGAATGGTCTTCACCTGTGCAGCGCGAATTGGGTCGTCGTTTGTGGTGGACTTGTGTCATTCGGGACTGGTAAGTGCCAAGTTACTGTAAAATACATATCGCCAAGTTCCATGTCACTAATCAACACCGTACAGGCTTGGGAGCTGGGTTCGACCGCCATCCATATCACCCGCCAGTTTTTGCTGTCAAGCTTCTACTGCAAGCAACCATGGAGAATACCTTATGCCTAGCTTCTACACGACTGGTAGCCCTGGCTCTTCCGAATCTACCAATTTAGAGCCTCCTTCTCCTGCACATTACCACTCAATCCTGTCCCGTCTTTCCTACATAATATACATTTACATCAAAGCAAATACTCACCAGACTCACTTGAAGTTTGTAAAGGCTATCGAGGAGATCACTGCCGTCCGGCGAGATCTACCCCTCCACCTGTCACCAGGTTTCCCTGCCAACGAAGATGATATAATATGGGAATCTGAGTATCCTTGGATTTCATTCCAGCGATATCTAATTGCTTACGTTCTCGACTTCCTCCTGTTGTCCATCGCCCGTGTACTCAACCCTCAAGAATCCAGGGATGACAGTACAAATTACAGGCAACTTGCCCTCGAATCGGCCAACCGCATCTTGGATCACTATGCGAAGCCGGTCCCAAGAGTATACAGGCTAGTATGGACCGTATCAGCAGCAACGGTCGCCGCCGCTGTCTACATATCGTTGGATATGCTTGCCAACTCTCATGATTATCGTGGTGACTCTCGAAACCACATCATCAGTCTATTAAGACGGGCTTCTGTCGAGTTGAAGAAGCACGCAGTTGTCGCCGTCCACGCCGCCAAAGGTTCCGCTATGCTCGAAGGTCTTTTGCCTCTACTGGAGCAGCATGATTTTGATCGTCCTCGCACTTCATATTCCATGCAAGACCTGCTGCAGCAGCTTGCAGTAGCAGATCTAGGCGCGCCATCCAACCCACTGATCGACTCAGGTCCTGCAATCGACGGCTTGCCTCACGTTAGCAACGGCGACGCCATGGGTGTCTTTGATGGAACTGAAACGACAATCGACGAGAGTTATGCAATCACAGAATGGGACCATGTATTTTCACAGTTATAGCGTTTTACACGAAATTTCGCTGCTGTACTAGAAACCAAAATACCACCACTAGCACACTCTCAGTACGGTTTAACTCCCGCCAATTTCAGTAGTTTGTCCGTCAACTCGGGCTTTTCCAGCGGCTCAGTTCTCTCCCAAGGATCTATCTTACCATCCACCATGGCTTTGCCTTGTGAATGGATGTTGATGTGCGGCCAATGTGTTGTTGCTTCCCACTTCTCGAATATCTCTTTCTTCTTCTCCAGATCCTCCTTGGATGCCATAGCAGCTGGCGTGTAACAGGCGTATATGATTGTGCGGATGTTTTCCGTTTCAGGGTATACAGCATAATGCATCTGCCGCGAATCCCAGAGGATCAAGTCACCAGGTTCAGCGCACACCTTGACCAACTTGCAGCCGTGCTCCTCATACCACTTCACATCGGAGTCTTGGAAGGGGTAGAAATCGTAATGAAGGGCTGCCAATGGGCCTTTGGTTCGGTCCGGTGGGTGCTGCTTGAAGAACTTGTCGAAAAGCTTAGCACTGCCTTCCATGACCACCAGGCCTCCGTCTTTAGGTCCAGCCTCAGACACTAGGAGTTGCTATTAGTAAGCCGCGGCGTTATCTCAAAAGATAATAACTTACGATTGATGATGCCTTGCACACAAGACAAGCCTTGTCGCTCAGGCGCTTGGTCGACGTGTGGCCATGGTTTAGAGCCACCCATCTTCGAGGCGTTTGGCAGTGTGAGGTTGATGGTGTCATAGGATACAATTAGCTCATCTGTGTTCCAGAGTTTCTCAAAAGCAGCCAGAACGCCGGGTTCCCTACGGCGTATAACATCAGCAACTATCACTTACTTGGCCCTTTCGAGCGGATGTGTCGGACTTACTGCCTAGCCTCCCAAACATATTTCTCGTGTGCAGCACAGTAGTTGAGGTACATGCCGTTCTTGAAGCTTTGAGGCAAGTTTTCCTTGGTCCATGTATCTGGTTTGTTGACATCGAAGTCGTTGGGGAATGTGCCGAGCCAGTCGATCATCTTGTTGCGGTACTTCAACGCTCGCTCCTTGGGAACTACACCCTTGAGCACTACGTAGCCCTTCTCGTAGAACTCATCTCTCCAGTCGCCATATGGCTGCTGGACGGTTTCTTCGTCGTTCAGGTATGGAGCCATGATTCCAGATCGATTTTAAGAATGCAGTGTTTCCTGGAAGGAGCTTGATATTCAACGGGCTACTACATATACGACGCTGCTCATACATATACAGTTCTATGGCTTCAGCAAATTACATGTCCAGGCGCGTTCCCGCCCGTTCACGGCCGCTCCAGATGGGGCGCCTACAAGCTCCAGTGTCAAGAAAGTGGGCCGCTGAAGACATCTCGGTCGAGTACGGGCGGGAATTGTAGGTGAGTGGGACCCGCACCCGGCTTCTCCAGCATCTTTCTAGCATCCCCACATACCGAGACAAGATGCATTTGCCACTTGGGCAATACATACCTCGGCCAAAGCTGTCGGTATAACAATTGCGGCCGAGCTCGGTCAAGAGGACGGCGAGATAGGTTCGCCAGCAGATATGTGTCTTGTCAAAACTGCGTCACTTTCCTCTTCTGGTGTGTCTGCACACCAAGCTGATATCAGCTCTCTACAGAACCAGTCACGTCTCTCGCTTTCCAAGCCACCTGTCTTGCCGTCAAGCCACCCAAAGTAGGCGAGAATGGATACCAAGGTTTCAGCCCTCACAAAAGAAACTTTTTCAGAGGGTTAGTAGAGTCGCTAAGGCGCTAGCGCACTCTCAGAAGATATGATTGTGAGGCATGATGTTGCTGTCAAAGAGGGACGGACATCATATCAATCCGGGTATATCTTTTGCCAAAGGGCTCCAGACCATGATCGCAAGTACCTTGGTAGCACCGTGCGCGTCGCTACTGCAAGACCGGTAGACGTCGTAGTATAGTGTGCATCCATGGTTAGTCAGAAAACTAACCTGAAGGTTGATTCATGGCTGACAGTTCATAGGTCAATGAAGCTTCAGTGTTCCTAGAGGCTACCTTAGTGCTCTCGAACGCTTTGAAGGGCCTGATCCTGCGGAATACTGTCCTCGGGGCTCGCGGTCGTCGATATTGACGCGTGAGGGGCGGGCGACTCGGAGGGAGATATTGTTACTATGGGAATATAAGAGGGTGAGGACGGTCATCATGTGGTCGAGAAACTCGCAACGATGGATTGGAAAGGCTTTTTGGTTACAAGACAAGAATAGGAATTAATAGACTTTTAGGTGTAATGGCTCAATCGCAGTTGCTGACAGCTCGCATCTCAGGATCGTGGAGTGGTTCATCACTACAACACATCACTTGTCTCGCATGTGGCCTTCATCCTTAAATTCCAAAAATCCATACGCAACATCGCCTAGTCTGCAACCCTCTACTTCAAAGCTTCGGACATACCTGAATCAGATTATAGCAACCTGATAACATACTACGACCTGACGAGCACCCTGCGAGCTTTGCACCGCAAGATCAACGCTACGAAATCGATGCATCCACCGTATCCTCTCTCACGCACTATGAGGTGCAAAAGATACCTCCTCCAGATAAGATTGTGAAGCTGGAAATTGAGCTGTAGGCTATGAGCATGGGTTTGGGAGCGGATGAGAGTATCAGTTTTGGAAAACTTCAGTATTGAATAGCATCAAGTTGAGTCATATATCATTCTCTGTGCTCAATATTCATTCTCACACTCATTGATATGTCGCAGTATCTCATGTGAAGGCGCTGCGAAGTGAAGCTGCTATTTTGAGACTTGCCACTTCCCTTTAGCATGGCCATCGTGCTTATCCGCACCTTCCACAGATCAGTCTTGGGAGTAAACAAACACCCCTCTCACCATGCGAAACCTGCATCACATCTCTCGCCCACTAGAAACCCCTTCCAACGCACATATACACAAACAACACCAGAAAAAATGCCAAGCAGTGTCTCTGAGAATGCAACCCGCCCAGACGAAGTGAAGACAATCAAGCGTGAAGACAGTGAGTTGGAAGAAGGCGAGATTTTCAGCTCCTCGCCTTCACTACTCCCTAATGATTTCGATCACACGAGTGTTGCTCCAGGCGATAGTACACTACATAGTAAGTACCTCCATTCTGTCAACAGAAACATCACTGACGGCTCCAAGCGCAACTTCAACTTGCTTCTTACGAGTACGAAACGCTTGAACAGCGCTATCTAAAGCTTGCAAAAAGACATGAGGACCTGAGCAAGCTTTGTTGGGCATACAGAGATGTCATCTGCGGCTTCTCAAGTGGCGAAGAGCAGGCAGCTAGCATTGAGCAACTATGTGTTGAAGCTGGCCGCGAGGGCATGCGCGCCAAAGCTCTCGAAGCCGACGTGCTTAAGCCAATCATCCGAGAAGCCGGAGGATTGCAAGCGCTCGTGTCGCAAATGCAGTCTGTGCGGTCACTGATAGAGAAGGTTGGTAGTCTTCCGGAGCTTGAAGAGCTGGTCTCGGGTGTGAACATATTCCGCACTGGCTTAGATGAGGTCGGGGGCCTCCAGGGTCTGTACGGCCTCATCGCTGAAGTCAAGAATTTACGGGAGCAGCAGCTTACGTTTCAAGAAACAAAATCCAGAATCGATGGACCCAATGGACTTGCCGCAAAGGCGGCAAAGTATGACAAGCTCGTGCAGGCTTTCAGTGATGTCCAGGCTACAGAGGAGCGCGCCGCTACAACTGGGACCGCAACGATTAACCCGGCACGAGCGACCCTTATTGCTTCTGTACCACTCGAGATGGACCCATATCGTGATCTGTATGAAGCTCCTCCGCTCGAGAAGCCACACAACAAAACCGGTTCAAACAATATCCCCTTGGGGCCTGCACGCGTACATGGACGAACAACCAGTCATATTGATGAACAACCATCATTGAAGCGAGAATCGCTAGAACATATGGAGGAGATGGTCAGCAAACGCCCTCGAGTTGACATTCAACGTTTTTCCAATCAGATACACAATTCTATGTCATCGTTTCATATGAAAAAGCCATCATATGATCGCCACAAGCTGCCACCCGAACATGAGGTACAAAGTCCTCGTGTCCACGACCGACAGTCTGGAATTCCACCCCTCTCAGCTGTCGCTACTGAGAGTATTCAATTAGCTAAATCTAAGATGGTTGGTCGTTACCCGATTGCCCTTTGGATAGGTGACGCAGATCCCTATCTTCCAGAACGGCCTGGACAGATGAAAAAGAGCGGCGATATTCCTGGGGAGCTCGGTAGGTTTCTGGCTACTGAACTGTCCAAGTACATCACCGGTGCGGCCAGTCGGCTCTTCGATACGATGCCACCGAACAGGGACACATGCATACTCCGATACATTCTGGATAGTCATAGGCCTTCAGGCCAACCGCAGGCACGCAAGGCTTGTCCTTTGTGCTCATCAACATGGGTTACGCGTCACCGTCCATGCGCTTTGCTCCTCGAGGTCGATGGTGTTCGTACCGTGGTGTTCATGCCACTTCCTGGCAGACCTGGTGAGCACATACACTGGACCGAGAAGAACCATTGGGTAAAGGGCACTGAATAGGCAGTGGATTTGGTTCAGGATGATCGGTATGGCATGTCATGAGATATATGGTACAGCCTATTACCAAGTCAGAGACTATGGACACGTCGTTGCAAAAGCTGTTACCCACTTGATAGGCAATTGAGGTTATGAGTATAACTCGGCATCATCCGGTCTTCTCATTCCATGCGTCTCACCGTGCTCGGGGAATTGTGGTCTTTTCAAGGCTGTGCCTTCCTTCAAGTAAAGAATTAATCTAAACGCTGCGTTGCCATTCAGATAGTACCGGTGTAGCCTCTTGCTTCTTATAAAGCCTAGCCTTTCATACAACTTCAGACTTGCGGTGTTTGACACTTCTGTCTCCAAGACTATCTCGTCGGCGTCGCGTGCAGTCATGGCGTCGACGGCCAACCGGACAAGCTTGGTGGCTATACCGCGGCCTCGGTATTCCTCCTTCGTTGCGAGCATTGCGACATAACCCCGGTAGGTCCCTGAGCGGTGCGGTTCCAACTTGCATGTGATTACGCCAATTAGGGTGTTGGTGGGGGAGAGCGCCTATCAAAGAAGTTGTTAGCGAAAGTTATGGAAGCAACAGACCAAAACGTCGAGTAGATTTAGAAGAGTACACATACCATATAGCAAAGGTCACCCCATTGGTACAGGAAATAGCGGTATACATAGATACTGTAGGGCTCAGAGAGGTCCTTTGAGATTAGTTGGCGGATGGCGGGGAGATATTGCTCTTCCTTGGAAGGCTCGTATTGTATATACTGGAGATCCGAATCTTTTAGGTCATTTGCATCACCAGTCTTTGGCGCATCAACCGCAGCCAGGCTGTCGTCATTTCCGGCCATTTCGCGCGTGGAAGTCAGTGTTGAAGCGGGCGGCAAGTGGAGGTAGGTTGGACAAGGTTGCGGAGAGACCCCCGGCTTGGCAACAGCGGGCGCAAGCGTGCCTTTCGAAAGGACCCTTGTTGTCGATCGTTCCGTCACATGCCGAAGGATTCGGACATTTGCAAACGGAGCAAAATAGGGTACCCTTTGTGCAGGAAGAAACTCTGCTTGGTTTCTTTCTCACCAACACTTTTCACCTTGGATACTTCTTTTACTAGTATCTGCAGATGTCTTTTCTGAGACGTCGCTTTGGCGGCGGCGGCGGTACCGGCGGCGAAGGAGAGGACTCGACGCCTGAATTCTCTCGCGAACCCTCACCTGGAGCAGATGGTAAACGGCCAGCGAATCTGCGGGTGATTACCGCGGAGCAACTGGCAACGTTGAAACAGAAGGGAAAGCACAAGAAGAGGAATAATATCTGGGTCTTTGTTCTTGGTGGCCTGTTCGGACTGTTGGCTGCGGGGTTCTTTGCGAGCAATAATGACATGATTGACCTGACGAGTCTGGGGGAAGTGAACCTGGAGAGCATCTTGGAGGCACTACCAGAGAACTTTGTGAAGAGTGCGCAACAGATGCAGGTATGCGCACTCTTTCTGTACATACGGGAAGTCTCGAGGACAGTAGAGAGGGATGGAGACTGACTTTCACCCCTCCACTAGAAAACCGAACGAGACGCCGTAAACTACGATTCCTTTGCCGTCGGGCTACACGCGAAGAAGCAGGGCATAAAGGCTAAGCACCCGGTTATCATGATTCCTGGTGTCATCTCTACGGGGCTGGAATCATGGGGTACAGAGGAAAGCTCAAGACAGTACTTTCGCAAGAGACTGTGGGGCTCGTGGACGATGATGCGCGCATTGGTTATGGACAAGGCTCAATGGAAGCGCCACATTATGCTTGATAAAGACACTGGGCTCGATCCCCCAGGCGTCAAACTACGAGCGGCACAAGGATTCGACGCAGCAGACTTCTTCATAACGGGATACTGGATATGGAACAAGATTCTCGAGAACCTCGCTACGGTGGGATACGATCCTGGAAACGCTTTCACAGCAGCGTACGACTGGCGCATGTCATATATGAACTACGAAATCCGCGATCAGTACTTCACCCGTCTCAAGTCGCATATCGAAGTTGGCGTCCGCGTGTCGAACCAAAAGGTCGTGCTCCTCTCGCACTCCATGGGCTCCCAGGTACTCTACTACTTCCTCCACTGGGTCGAAGCAGAAGGCTACGGCAACGGCGGCCCAGACTGGGTCGACAAGCACATTGACTCGTGGATCAACATTTCCGGTTGCATGCTGGGCGCCGTCAAAGACGTCCCCGCCGTGCTCTCGGGCGAAATGAAAGACACAGCCCAACTCAACGCCTTCGCCGTCTACGGCCTCGACCGCTTCCTCTCACGCTACGAGCGCGCCGAACTCTTCCGCGCCATGCCCGGTCTCTCCGCCATGCTCCCCCTCGGCGGCAACGCCGTCTGGGGCGACGAATCCGGCGCGCCCGACGACCTGCCCGGCCAAAACGAAACCCACGGCCGCTTCCTGCGCTTCCGAAACTCAAACTCTACACTTACCAAGAAAAACATCACAGTAGACGAAACACTGCCGTTCCTCTTCCGCAACACAGAACCCTGGTTCAAGAAAATGGTCCTATCCTCGTACTCGCACGGCGTAGCCCACACCACAAAGCAAGTAGAAGACAACCAGCTCCTCCCCGCAAAATGGATCAACCCCCTCGAAACGCGCCTCCCGCTCGCTCCCAACTTGAAAATATACTGCTTCTACGGCGTAGGCAAGGATACGGAGCGCGCGTACTACTACCGCAGCGACGACGACCCCGTTAGCGAACTTAACGTTACCCTCGATACCATGTATACCCAAGGTAATGTCGATCACGGCGTTGTAATGGGTGAAGGCGATGGCACGGTGAATCTGCTGAGTAGCGGCTACATGTGCACGAAAGGCTGGAAAATCAAGCGGTACAATCCTGCAGGTGTCAAGGTTACGACGTTTGAAATGAGACATGAACCTGATCGGTTTAGTCCGAGGGGTGGTCCCAATACTGGTATGTTGTTGTTGTTGTTGTTTTTTTGGTTTCTCATGATGTGAAATGTGCGGTTGGCTAACGGGAGGGTGATATTTAGCGGACCATGTCGATATCCTGGGCCGCATGTCGTTGAACGATTTGATCCTGCAGGTTGCGGGTGGACGCGGTGAGTTGATCGAGGAGACGATTCATTCAAATATCCGCGAGTATGCCGAGAAGGTCAAGATTTACGAGGAAGAAGAGTGAGCGTTTTTTTCTTGTTTTTCAGCACGTGAAGCTGGGCGGTTTTTTGTGTGTAAGTAGTGGGGGAGGTAACGATGGGAAATGTCTGTACGTTTATCGCGTATCTGGGAATAGGGGGAGAATAGAGCTGGGTGGGTGGACTGAGTTATGTGACTTGAGAGCATGATACCATAGACCAATCAAGTGCGTTTTTTTTTCCTTTGCATTATGTTTTATATATGTATCACCCATCATGTTGGGTCTATCATCTTACTTCTTCTCCTCTAGACTCAGACCCTCGATGGCTTTCTCACCACCTTCGGTTCCCACATCTACAGTTGCCTTGTCCTCACCCTCAACATGGCCGTCTGGCTTGGCCTCGACATTCCTCTTCGGGTGGAAGGTACCCTTGTTCTTGACCTTCTTCTCCTTCTTGACTACAGGTGGTGGCGGGTAAGCTTTTTGCTCAATCTCCTTCCACTCAGGGCTGGCCTGGAACTCCTTTTGTACAGGCTCAAGCAGGGTGATGAGGGCTTCTGTGACGGCAGGCTTGAGGTCCTGGGGAGTGAGGATGTCGTTTCGGTAGTCCTCCTGCATCTTTGTAATGTCGGTGTAGACAAGGGGTTCGCCCTCGCGACGCTTGACAACAAACTTGGGTTCACCGTGGATGAGATGGCCAGCGGGGAGGAGGACGTATTCGACGAAGCTGAGGACACCGTTTTCTTCGACCACCCTTGGTGCCGCATGCGCTTTCTTGAGCTTGCGCTTGACTACATCCGCATCGTCGAGAACGTCAATCTTGGAATCTGGGTCGGAAGCGCTCATCTTTCCACCTTGCAGACCGGGGACCATGGGGTTCATCAAGTGGGCGCGCTCCTTGTAGCCAATCTTGGGCAGCACATCCTTTGCGAGTGCAAAGATCTTACGTTGGTCTACACCGCCAAACTGGACGTCTACATCGAGGTACTCCTCGTCGAGAGCTTGCATGAGAGGGTAGAGAAGTCCACTGAGTGGCGCATTCTCCGTCTGTTTGACGACTTCGGCACCAGCCTTTTTCGCAGTAGCCTCGCTCGTTATACTCGCCAGCCTCAGAAGATCCATTGTGTAGTCCGCATTCAATTCATAGCTTGAACCCAGCACAAACTCTAGTTTCTCGATTGGTACTTTGACCGCCTTCAGAAGCGCTGTAATGGTGAAGCGGTAGTATTGGGCGCGGAACTTGACGAGCTCAATTGGCGCTTTCAGGTTGTCGAGGAAACCGTGGATGTCGGCAAGGAGAATCTTGACATGGCAGCCCGCTGCGAGGAATTGTGCAAGCTTGAGGATAGGGACGAACTACACGGAGCTTGTCAGTATCGCACGCGACTCAATTCAAATGATACAAGACGCACGTATCCACAATGAGGTCGTCCTGTTGTCGCAGTACCCCAGTAGACTTTCAGGTGGCCCTGCTTCTTCAACGCCTCATCCATAATCTCCGGGTTCAGCACTTCAGCCAAGTTGACCTTGATGAGCGACATCTTTTCTTCAGCCGACAAGTTTGCGCCGGGGCCATCGTATGCGGCATCTTTGGCCTTTCGTAACCTTTCCTTTGCATCTTTGAGTTGTGATTGTGCCTCTTCAATTCGCTTTTCGATTGCGGTAATCTCGTCTTGGATGGCGGCGGGGTCGGCCATTGTGTCGGCTATGGCGGGGTATAAAGAAGGGCGATTGGTGTGTTTTATGAAATTGAACGAAAGGAAAAGATGGAAGAATTCAGATACAAGAAACTCAGGATAGCAAGAACATCAATTTATGGTCGTTCGAGCTCAGCTGGGGCGGATGTGGTGACTGCAAGCTTGAAGCGCGAGCTGAATGAGTCGTGGTGGGGCTGAAGGCCAGTCACCGAAATAACATTTACAGGGTCCAGTGCTGGCTGTGCCACACTCAATGTGGCTGGCTATGTCCGCGATGCGGTAAGGCTAGCTTCTCTGCTGCGATCTTAGGCGTACCGTAAATTCATACACAGGAATGTGAAAATAGGTTATTCAGAGAGACGGCCAACAACATGGGCCTTGGGCTTGGCTCTTCTGATGTCACTACTACTGAGCTTGTGGTGCACGCAGGGGATGTCAAAATAATTCAGCCAATGAGTCATCTTTCATCAAAACTTCGCTGAGAAATGTGCTTGCCGTGGAATACTTAGTTGTAGCCAGCGAGACTATGCCTCGGAGAAGAGTGAGTTCACAAGCTCATCTAGTACTGTTCAAATGCGCAAGAATCGAGTTAGCAAGGCAACGCGCCTGCTGAACAAGTGTTTTCTGATAAATATCTAACGAGTGTATAAACAAGAAGCCAAAATCAGTCTAATGCAAAAGCTCAAATCAAAAGAAGAATCAGTAACCAAGCCCAAAACCATCCATCATTATAGTAAAAAACGCCATCGCTATGAAAACTCAAATCATGAATGCTATATCTTCATACCGCCAAATCAACTCCATCCCAGTTGTTTGTCTGGGTGCGCTAGATCAACTCCATCCCAGTTGTTTGTCTGGGTGCGCTAGATTTACTGACGCTTGCACTTGGCAAGGCAGGTGTCCATGTCCTGAGCTAGGTTAGGGGGAATCTGCTTGCGGAACTCCTCAATGTTGGACGCGTCAATGGAGCTAGGGAATCCCAGGGTAGCCTTGAGCACACCAGAGTTGAGAGCAAAGAAGTTCTGGGCAACCTGGCTAGTACCAGGGTCCTCGGAGTTGAGGGTAGCGACGAAAGTGGCGTTGTCGCAGTTGTTGTTGAACTGGAAGTGGATGGAGCCTTGGGGGAAAACGGTGCCTTCGAACTTGTTGAGGTAGCTGGCGACTTCAGGGTTCTCGCCGGCCTTGACGAGGCCGTTTTCGAGGACGTAGCCGAATTCGAGGTTCTTGCCTTCGACGAGGGTGAGGAATTCGGTGGCGCGGGGGTGGACGTGAGGAGTGTTGATTCCACAGGGGGCGAGGAAGCCAACTGTGGTGCTGATGCCGAGGCCGGTGAGAATGGGGAAGCTCTCGATGTTCTAGGTAGGGTGTTAGTATGAAGTTTTTACTGCTAAAACGTCACTGGACTTACTGCTGCAACAGCGACACCACCGTTGGCGCCTGCTGGAGGAGGCGTGTTCCTGTCGAAGGTAAAGACGACCAACTTCCTCAACGCTTCTCCAGTGAAGAGAGTTTGCCCTTGAGTGAGGAGCCTCTGGAAGCGCTTGATAGCCGTTGGGGCAGTGAAGAGGTCATCGAAGAGGGCATCCTGGTTTGCAGTAGGAGCCGGAGGTGCGACCGTAGTAGTGGTAGCGGTAGCGTTGACGGCAGGGAGGCCCTGGGCTTGAGGAAGGGCTTGAACAGCTCCAAGAGTGAGCGCAGCGATGACGATTTTGGTGAAGGTGGACATGATTACTGATTAAGAAGCGAAGACTTGGACAGTAAAGGAAAATGAGATAAGGAAATAAGGAAAAGAGAAGATTGTAGTATGAGTTATTGATTGTGAGTAAGGAGATGATTCTTCAAACTGCGTTCTATGGCAATATACTTATACCTCGATGTGCGAGTTCATCTTTCCAGCTTGATGACCATGTCTCGGACGGCAACTGATGATTCCGACGATAGCGTGATGGCTGTACAGTGCTTGTAGACCGCCAACTCACGGCGTGGTTTATTCGGGAACACATGTATTCTGCTTATAGATTTTACAAGACAGAAATATCTATTGGTCAGAATTGCAGGAAACATCAGCCTTTGCTCTAGGTCGTCAGCCTCGCAGCGGGGGCGCTTGGCGAAGTACGCCTTGTTCGGGCGGTGCCACTTGTACGCAAACGGAACAAAAAGATCATGAGAATAAACAATTATTACGCCATGCCTGTGTATATAGATGACGCTGAAACAACTAAAAGCTGACGTGGGAATAGTGTGTCCAGGGTGTTCGGAGGATGCCTACTCTACCGACTAAATGGAGATGTTGTTCTATCCAAAAAGAATGGGGCTCAAAGGTCCTGGAGGGTCCTGGTGTGGCGCAGAGAAACGGAACTTTGACCAGCCGTACTATTTGAGAGGCCCTGTCGGCGGAGGATCATGTTGGTCTGTTTTGTGGGGTTAGAATGAGTGGTGGTAAGCCTCCCCCAGCTGGGCGTTGTTGTTGTTTAGCCCGCCCGCTTAGCGACGTGAGTTCCAAAAATAGCTCTGGAGATGGCAGGCGCCAGCAAATCTTACAAATATACAACGGTGACGATTGCCGCGCAAGACGACAGGCATGCTAGTCACAAGAAGTAACACAACGTACCTTGCTTGGTAGTCAACGCTGAGCAATGCAAAGGTAAAAACAGATTCATTTGGAGACCCGATCGTAACGCTACACAAAAGACAACGCCGCACAAACTCCTCGCTGATGAACGCCATGGCTGGCGTGCAAAGATAGACTAATTATGTGACAAGACCCCGGCCCGATTTTCATTTCGCGTAAGTGAAGCCATGATTCTTTTACTCAAAGATACTGTACTCGATATCGATGTTGTCGTGAGCTGTCCAGAAGGGAAGCTCGTCCAGCGTGAAGCCATCATCGCTGGGGATGGAGGGTGGACCTTTTGAGTGCAGCACTATTCCCTCTTCAGGTTCCTCGACTTCGAGGATGTTGTTGGTGTTTGGGACGCCGCGATCTACAAAGATCAGCGACTCTCTTCTTGGCCCGCGTACACGTCGACGAAGGCGGCGTGCGCTTGGGTCCATGTCGTCCAGGGGGTCGTTGTCGGAGTAGTCGCTATCGCCTTCAACGCTCTGGCTGTAGCTGCGTTTTTTGAAGATGCCGGCGCTCCACCGCTTTTTCTTCTGTCGGTATTTGAGCACCCGCTTCTCGTCGTCGGACGAGTCTTCCTCGAGCTGCAATTCGTTCATTCTGGCGAAGATCTCGGCTTTCACTCCGTTCCTTTCGCTCTTTGCGTCTTCGCAATGGTCCGGCTGGAGTACCTCTACATCACAGTCGTAGCCAGGGTCGTCGTCCAGCTCTTCGAGGATGAATTGGGCCTTTTCCACGCGGCGCAGGGGTGGCTGCTCTTCCGGTTCGCTTTCCTGGTCCGAGTCATTGTCATCGTCGGAGTCGCACTCAAACTCGGAATCTTCGCAGGTGGTGGCAGCGAAGGCTCGGTCAGAGTCCGAGGATGGGCGGGAGCAGGGCTCGCATGACTGGGGGCGGGTGAAGCTGAATTGGTGGTTGAAGCCAGTGGGCTCGATGTACTCGAGGGGCGGTGTCTGGACGCAGCTGGCCATGCGCTTGTACTGTGGAGAGGGCTGGCGTGGTGGGGGTGGGAAGCGACTGTGGGCTTCGGGGCTGGGCGTCATGGGCGGCGACTGGAGGTGCCCGTTGAGAGTGGTGACTGGCGGCTGGTGGTGTTGGGCCATGGTGTGGAGAGAGATATGGGGTTTGGTGTGGATGGGAAAGATTGCGTCAGGCTGCTTGCAGCCAATTGCGAGGGCGTACGTATCAGTGGCACTGTGGACAAATTGATGCGAATTGCTCAGGGGATCAGAGTCCGACGGGCGTGTCTAATCTTTGAAATACGGAAGAGAAGTTGCGCCGACTGTAGCATTCTGGAGGTGGCCCGAGAGTGTTTTACTGGGATATCTGAGCGGCGAGCTCGAGCGCAGAGGTGGAGAGGTTTTGGCAAGTCGAACCCTGCAACGCCTTGGCTTATCGTGCAGGAAGTCGTATGGGAGGTGCTACTAGAGGGCAGCAATGCAGCAGACGTCGCTCGCAGAGAACCGGTCAGTTGTGGCGCGCAATGCGGACAGTGTGGTGGACGGGACGGGTGATGTGCACGACGAAGAAGAAGAGGAAGAGGAGGAGGAGGAGGAAGAAGAAGACAGAGACAGAGCAAAGTCGTCGAGGTTGGAATTCCCGGCAGCGCTTGAGTGAAAGTGCGTGGTCGGGTCGCCAATTATCAGCAGCGTTTCAGCAGTGAGCTGGCCGGCCACGGAGCGGGTCTGCATTGCTGCCCTTCCCATGTGCAGCATCGCCTTGGTTGGATGGCTCGGGCGCTGGCACGCAATGTGGTCGCGAACGATTAGTCGCAGCAGCAACTCGGGCACGCTCTCCCTTGCGTCAGGCAGGATGGATGCCCAATGAGGTCAGTGAGCAAGATTATCCTGCACTGGGCGGCTAGGTGCTGGCACTGGCACTGGCACTGGCACTGGCACTGGCACTACCACTACCACTCCGCTCCACTGCACTACCACGGCCAGCTGGCACAATCGTCGCATTGCTGACTTTGGCGGGGCCTCGTTGCGCTACTACACAACCGCCCGCCCGGCCCAGGGCTGCCGGCCAAGGGAGATTTGCGACGACGCGGCCCGCCAAAGTGAGGCTCTGCCCACGGACGCCCAGGTGCAACGTGTGCGGCACTGCGCTGTACATATGGGTAGGCATTGCACGTAGTACTACTAGTACTGTCGTTGAGGTTCCAGAAATTGAAACACGCTTCTCGACCGGTGGCCGATGCACATAACCATACTAGTCGCACGTACTAAGTGCCTACGCATACCATACCATGCCATACCATGTCCAGGGGGAGACGTCTCGAGCCTGCTCACGTGACCCGTGGTGGGGAATGTACGCTAGCGCCCCATCCGGCTAAGCGCACTCTGGAGGACAATCCGAATGTTGCGTGGCATATCGAACATTGGCCTGAGCAGCTCAGGCGGAGGCAGCCACACCCACTGATAATAGCAAACACCGTGTTTCTTTCTCTTGTCCATATACCCCGGCTCCTGTGCGCCCGCCCTCTCTTGCATTGACTCCTACGTGGCCCACACAGTGAAGCGGCGGCTTCGTCCTCAATCCCGCCATGTCGTCGTCTCCTTCCATGTTGACAAAGGTAGACAGCTCTGCGCTTCTTGTATGCGAACACGCCCGCTGACCCGCATCAGTTCGAGTCAAAGTCCTCGCGTGCAAAGGGCATTGCCTTTCACCCAAAAAGGTACCTGCGCCCGCCATTATTTGGCCCAATTGTGCTCTGCTGACCGCCCCAAAAGGCCATGGATCCTTGTATCGCTGCACTCGTCGACTATCCAGCTATGGGACTACCGCATGGGAACCCTCATCGACCGCTTCGAAGAACACGACGGGCCGGTCCGCGGCGTTGACTTCCACAAGACGCAGCCATTGTGAGCATTTAGCACCACCTGGCCATTTCCATAGCCATATACTGAGACGCGCAGGTTTGTCTCGGGCGGTGATGATTACAAGATCAAGGTCTGGTCATACCAGACGCGGCGTTGTCTCTTCACATTGAACGGCCACTTGGACTATGTCCGAACCGTCTTCTTCCACCACGAGCTGCCATGGATATTGAGTAGCTCCGACGACCGTAAGCGCATGTCACCATCACCCGACATGCTCACTAACACATACCAGAGACCATCCGTATATGGAATTGGCAAAATCGTAAGTCTCTCCAGCCTCTTGTGCAAAGCACTGCTAACATATCCAGGTTCACTGAGTAAGTTCATCTCGAGTCCCCGCAACCGTCCAATCTAACCCCGCCCAAGTCTGCACTATGACCGGCCACAACCACTACACCATGTGTGCGCAGTTCCACCCCAAGGAAGATTTGATTGTCTCCGCCTCGCTTGACCAGTCGGTTCGTGTTTGGGACATTTCAGGATTGAGAAAGAAGCATTCGGCACCACAGGCCATGTCCTTTGAGGACCAAATGGCACGCGCCAACCAGAACCAAGCAGACATGTTCGGCAACACAGATGCCGTTGTCAAGTTCGTCCTTGAAGGCCACGACCGAGGTGTGAACTGGGTCGCATTCCACCCCACATTGCCATTGATTGTTTCCGCGGGTGACGATCGCCTCGTCAAGTTGTGGAGGATGTCAGAAACAAAGGCGTGGGAGGTGGACACTTGCCGGGGACATTTCCAGAACGCATCTGCGTGTTTGTTCCACCCCCACCAGGACTTGATACTCTCGGTTGGCGAGGACAAGACAATCCGTGTATGGGATCTCAACAGACGAACATCTGTCCAATCTTTCAAGAGGGAGAATGACCGCTTCTGGGTGATCGCAGCACACCCTGAAATCAACCTGTTCGCCGCTGGTCACGACAATGGAGTAATGGTGTTCAAGCTGGAGCGCGAGCGACCCGCATCCGCCGTGTACCAGAACAACCTCTTCTACATCACCAAGGAGAAGCATGTTCGCTCGTACGATTTCCAAAAGAACCTCGAGTCGCCGTCAATGTTGTCTCTCAAGAAGCTAGGAAGCGCCTGGGTACCTCCACGAACACTTTCCTACAACCCTGCCGAACGCTCTATCCTGGTCACATCTCCAGCGGACAGCGGAACATACGAGCTCATCAGCCTTCCACGCGACGCATCAGGAGCAGTAGAACCCACCGACACCAAGCGCGGCTCTGGAAACTCTGCTGTATTCGTGGCTAGGAACCGATTTGCAGTCTTCAACCAGTCCAACCAGCAGATTGATATCAAGGATCTCAGCAACTCCACCACCAAGACCATCAAGCCTCCTCATGGAACAACTGACATCTACTTTGGTGGAACCGGCAACTTGCTCTTGATTACACCTACCTCTGTTGTTCTTTATGACATTCAGGCCAAGAAGAACCTTGCTGAGCTGTCCGTTAACGGCGTAAAATATGTTGTCTGGTCATCCGATGGACTGCATGTGGCTCTCTTGAGTAAGCACAATGTCACAATTGCGACAAAGAACTTGGAGCAGGTCAGCACTCTGCATGAGACGATCCGCATCAAGAGCGCAGTCTTCGACGATACCGGTGTCCTGCTTTACTCTACCTTGAACCACATCAAGTACAGTTTGATGAATGGCGACAATGGAATTGTCCGCACTCTCGAACAAACAGTATATCTCGTCAGGGTCAAGGGCCGCAACGTATACTGCCTGGACAGAGCCGCGAAACCCAAGATCCTCCAGATTGACCCTACTGAGTATCGATTCAAGCTTGCTCTTGTAAAGCGAAACTACGACGAGATGCTCAACATTATCAAGACTTCAAGCTTGGTTGGACAGAGCATCATCTCCTACCTCCAAAAGAAGGGGTATCCTGAAATTGCTCTTCAGTTTGTTCAGGATCCCCAGACACGATTCGAGCTTGCCATTGAATGCGGCAACCTTGAGGTTGCGGTAGAGATGGCAAAGCAACTTGATCGCCCCAAGCTCTGGCAGCGATTGAGCAACGAAGCATTGGCACACGGCAACCACCAAACCGTAGAAATGACATACCAGAGTAAGTACTTCTATCATTTGATACGAACCTCGCTAAACAGTGAACAACAGAACTACGAAACTTTGATAAGCTGTCGTTCCTCTACCTTACAACAGGTGACCAGGACAAGCTAAAGCGCATGGCCAAGATTGCAGAGCATCGCGGAGACATGACCGCCCGATTCCAGAACGCACTCTACTTGGGTGATGTGCAAAATCGGATAGAGATGTTCCAGGAGCTCGACCTGTACCCACTCGCATATGCTACTGCCAAAGCCCAAGGCCTCGAGGAGCAAGCACAGTCAATCTTGGAAGCTGCAGGTGTCTCGGAAGACCAGATCAAGTTGCCTTCGATAGGCAGCCCTCTCGCACCCGTGAAGCCCATCGTCCCGACTTACCAGGCAAACTGGCCGACGCGCGCAGCTTCTTCGACTGTCTTCGAGAAGGCTCTTCAAGGCGAGGTTGAAGGCATTGGATCCGAGGAGCCTGCAGCCAACGGCTATGGTGATGAAGATCTGCTCGGCGAAGCAGAACCCACTGGTGCTGCAGCCGACCTTGGAGGTGACGAAGAGGATGACATCGGCGGATGGGACATGGGCGATGATGCCGAGGTTGAAGCCGAGGACGATTTCGTCGAGGTTGAGGGTGCTGAAGCCGGTGCTGGAAGCAGCGAAGCCGACCTCTGGGCACGGAACTCACCTTTGGCAGCGGATCACGTCGCGGCAGGCTCCTTTGACACTGCCATGCAGCTACTCAACCGCCAAGTCGGTGCAGTCAACTTTGCTCCTCTCGAGGAGCGCTTCCAAGAGATCTACCAAGCGACACGGACATTTTTGCCTGCTACGCCCAACATGCCATCATTGGTCAACTATGTGCGAAGGACAGTGGACGAGACGGATTCGCGGAAAATCTTGCCGATTATTCCACGGGATTTGGAATCTATACTGTCTAATGACTTGACTGCTGGCAAGCAAGCTCTGGTCAAGAACAAGCTGGAAGATGGTATTGCGACATTCAGGAAGCTACTGCAGCTCATCATGGTCAACGTTGTCTCGTCTCAAGCCGAGCTCTCTGACGTAAGTTTTCTCAAGTGTCCTACACTAAACCTGCAACTAACCGACTATTCTAGGCAAGGAAGGCGATCAATACTGCTACCCAATACATTCTGGCTATGACCATTGAGCTGGAGCGCCGCAAGCTGCTCAATGGTGCTACCGACATCTCTGGACTCTCTGATGCGGACAAGAAGCGTGTCCTCGAGCTGTCAGCCTACTTCACCATTCCCGAGGTTGAAGGCCCACATAAGTCCATTCCGCTTTCTGCGGCCATGAACTTTGCGCACAAGAACAAGCAGCTGAACACTGCGCTCAACTTTGCGAATGCCCTGCTTGACCGCACCGGCAACGCCAAGATGAAGGAGTCAGCCAAGCGGGTCAAGACGATTGCTGAGAGGAATCCCAGCGACGCGATTGAGATTGACTTTGACCAGTTTGCCGACTTTGACATTTGCGCTGCTAGTCTGACGCCCATCTACGCTGGACAGCCATCGGTGACGAGTCCGTACAGCGGAGCCAAGTACCACGCTAGGTACAAGGGTACCGTGTGCAAGATTGATGGCATTAGTCAGATTGGAGCACCGGCCAGTGGACTACGACTTGTTGGTTGAGAAGTGCAAGCTGGGCGGGGATTTTGTAGTAGTGCTTGATGGGTTGACAAACTTGTATGCTTAGCGTTTTCCATGACACTTTGTCAGCGGCGGGGGCATTGAGGATTGAAAGGGAATAAAAGGCGGTGTGAGGTGAGGGGGAAAAAAGGGCATATGGGCTGGCGAAGATGGGAGGGAGGAAAGGGCAAGAAAGTCTCAATAGCTTTTTCTTGTCTTTGTCCTCTTTTTGTCTTTTGCTAAGCCTTTGTACTAGAGGGACTGAGAAAATGTGATATGAAGTATAATGTTGAATTGATGTTTTATTTTGATGATTTATTTTGCTTGGACTGGTTTGGTGTTGCTGATGCTGTTGAGGAGAGGCCGCTTGGTTTTGGTTCGGTACTCAAGTGACGTATGTAGACGTGTTTGTACGGGGAAGCAGGTTTCCCCTGCTAAAGAGCATGTGAAGGTCAAGATTGATGTGCCATGATAAACAATGTATCGAGTTGCGTAGTAGCATCTTCTTCTCTTTGATTGACCAATTCATCACAATTCCATAGTTGCAGAGTAGTCAAGGGAGAGAGAAAAATTGCATATGATTGCTCAAGGTAAAATCTAGAGTTGATTACGACATGAATACTTGTATTATTTTCTTCAAAGGCATTATAAGGTGGAAAAAAGGAAAAGAACGTTGACATTTAAGCATAAGTAAAAGGAAAAGAGGTATCAAGCGTGATTACACAAAAAGAAAAAGTCAGAGAAACCCCCTTATACTCCGGCCTTTTGCCCAACCAAATTTGCCACATTTTCGTCGTCATTGTTCACATCATCCAAGTTGTGGTGAAAGCTTCGTTTGTGTCGACATGTTTCTGGTCGTCTTTAGTCTTATACGGCTATCGCGAGATGCTTAAGCCTTGGCTGGTGGAGGGCCTGGTGGTGGTGCATAGCCGCCTCCGCCGTAGCTAGGCTGGGGCTGTTGAAGCTCGACACCATTCTGTTGACCGTAGTAGTTTTGGTTTGCGCCACCGCCGTAGTAACCGTTGTTGTTGTTGTTTGTGGCGGCGTCATATGGCGGGGCGGGTTGGTTTGCATAGTATGGCTGGGCGTTGTACTGGTTGTTGTTTTGGTTGTTGTAGAGACCAGGACGAGCGGCCCAGCCTGTTCCGTAGAAGGGCTTGCGACCGGCCTTGCGGCGACGGCGCGCTGTTAAGCAACTGTGGGTGTGCATTAGTATGTGGTTCCTGAGAATGAATGTGGTGATTGATAATGGACTTACGAGCAGAGTACAAAGAGCAGGAGGAAGCCGACGACGACAACGACGAGGACTACCCATCGGACCCAATTGTTCCAGGCTGAGCTTCTGCAGCGCCTGTAGCCATATCTGTCGATATAACACCTAGCCATGGTGTGTTAGAATGATGTTTGTCGGTGTAGAAGTTGTCGCAATGCAAAAGAGTAGTAGTAGTGAAGGAGGATGCGTGGAACTGGGGCTGGAAAGCTGGGAGGAAGCCAGGGTACAAAAACAAAAAGCTGGCTTGATATTGGCAGAGGTAGAGTATGAGAAGATGCCGATGGAAGCGGATTCGAATGACGTTGTGACGTCGTATGTAGCAAAGGGCCCAAGGCGAGTTCTCATACCCTAGCCACTGATGCCGATAGCCGGCCAAGGTCGCGCAGTAGCAACGCACCGCCACTCTTGGAAACATGAAAATCAGTGGCGCACACACTTACCTGTCGTCATCCCAGTAGATCTGTCTAGCCTGCAGATGCATCGTTGTAGCAGGGCAAATTATCGATCTGTCGGTACTATGGAGTGTGTGAGAGAAGAGCGAGGCGCAAGGTAGAAGGGCGAGTGAGAGGACAGAGCAGAAGGAATGACGAAGTGCATGACCATATAAGCCGGAGCAGGCAAGGATCCGGCGGGCGCTCAGCCACACACCAAGAGAGCAACCCCGCTTGGCACGACGTGGAAAGACTTTGGCCGCGCAGACAATGAACGGCGTCTGCGCCCGCATGGGTGACGACCACGACTACGACTGCGCGCATTTATGCCCGGACGGTGCTAGCGCCAACGAGGAGGCTCTAGATGAGCGTTGAGGGGGGATATGTTGGTGGAAACGTCGCTGCGGCCTTTTCGTCTAGTACGCACTCAGCCCTGCGGGAATGGTCCAGGTCGTCCGTTTCCACAGTACATACATACGTCATCTGACCAAACACACCACCGCCCCGGGCCGGCGCCGTATGGCAGCTTACGAAGCAGCGTGAAACAACAAAACACATACGTGGACAGTAGACGAAGGGGAGCTTGTTTGGCCGTGTTTCCTCCATTGCATGCATCTGTTTGAGGTTGAGCTGTATGCATGTTGTAGAGTAGTCGCATGGACCATGCTGTCTGTTACCCTCGGGACGTCTGCCGGGCCTAGTCCGAAAGGGAGCACTAGGCGTTGAAGCTGGACGCTGGTGGTGTGAGACAGTGGCGTGCCACTGCTGAGTTGTCCGTGGATTGGATTCAAACCTGGACTTTTGTACGAGATGGCGTTGGCCTTGTGGTGGACTTGTGATGTTGTAAGCATTGATGGATGATGGGGGAAACATGGTACAATTGTACCTACACCTACTAACTAATAGAAATAAGCTGACCCATGTTGCGGCCACCAGTCGAGGCTTACATGTACTACATTTACATATCACTATAGACCCCTAGCACGTATGTACTTAGATGTAGTCTACGTAGTTTGTACGTTTGCATACATGTGCGGATCTGGATACTTACAGTAGTATACCGTTCCAACCCCACAATCCTTCACCAGCATGCCCCAAAGCCGTTCACGCCAGACGTCCCTCGCCCCGCCAGCTCGTCGGTTCTGTGGGCTACGACCCTTGGGCAGGCCGGGGGGTTGCAGCGCTCGCGACGTGTCGGCCCAATGAGGGCCTCGGAGCGCAGCGTTGGCCGCAAGACGCTAATGCAGGATGAGTTGTTCAACTGGTGCTGGCATGGATTTGCCTGGGGCCCGCCAATCTGCCAGCCTGCATTGTGCGAAATAATAGTTGTTTGTCCCTCACCGTCGCTTCTCGTCGCTTTGTGCATTGATCCTCTTCTCTCCTGGCGGCCCTTGCTGTCATCTCTGCCCCTCAAGTCGTCAAGGCCCAAGCCCGTCTCTGCGCCTCCCCGTGCCACCCAAGTCGTTCTCCCGTCAAACTGGCCCGTTCTAAACAACCACAACCCGCCGGACCGCCCGCTGTGCAAAGAAAAAATAAAGAAAGCCCAGGACCTGCTGCAATACCCGCGCCCGCAATTGCCTCTCACCCTTCATCCCCTGCCCGATTTCCACACGCTGTCAGAACAAAAACCTGGCGTTCACGCGCCCCGGCGCACGAGGCTTTCGAGTCACGAGCAAACTTAACACACGGACTAGTCACCAGAGACTACAACATTCCATTCTATCGCTGCCACTCTCAGGTCACTCCCCATGGAGCCGCACAAGGGATCAAGCACGCGCAACAAAACCATGCCCAAACCCGCTTTCAGACTCCCCCTCCCACATCTTCCCGTCACTTCTCAACACCCACAACATGGTCGCTCCAATATAAAACAATCAAAATCATGCACGACCAAACTTGGCCTGTCGCCTTAATACTAATAATATAAAAAAAAAGCCGTAAACGAGTCGAGAGCTAGGGGAACTGGATTGGCCATCGCTAGCCTGCAGAGCGATCTGCCCGTCTTTTCTTCCATCAAGTCGTAAGAATCATTAAAGATATCGTAGAAAGCTGACGACCGTAACTCGTAAGAATCAAACAACGTCGGCGGCCGTAAAAAGTTGCCATCAAAAAAACACAAACCCGAACCGAATGCGTTGCGATCGTCGTGTGGCCCAGAAGACCCCGTCGGTCACGTTACCGCCCGATTGAATACAAACAACACACACACATACACACACATACACACTACCTCATTTGCTAGCCCGAGCAATCAGCCACTGCAGCACAGCGTCCAGATTTGTCTCTTCCTTTGCGCTGATGCCGTAGCAGCTCACTTCGCGGTGCGACACTGACTTGAGGTCCAACGCCTCAATCAGCTCATCCACCGAAAGCTTGTTAGGCAAGTCCGACTTGTTGCCCAAGACAAGGAGCGGGATTCCCTCCAGAGCCGGCTTTTCCAGCAGCAGCTTGAGCTCCTCGCCAGCAACGGGCAGGGCCTCTTTGTCAGCCGAGTCGACGATGAACCTGTCCCGATAAGCACAAGTCGACCATCACATGCGAACCACACCTACACAATAGCATTTACCCCGCGGCAGTACCGTTCCCACATGGAACGAAACCTAGGCTGGCCTCCCAGGTCCCAACTGTTGCCCATGGTCAGCAGATGCGCCTTGGTCTAGCTCTCGTTCCCCCCACCCCGCAAGCCTCGCTCAAACGGGAATGGCGCTGCAAGAGCCGAACCTGCGTGACCCAGGACTGAGATGAAGAATAACTTACCACTTCAAGGTGACATGGCCTTTCTGCACACGCTTCATGTTGAAGCCAACGGTGGGGATGGAGCTAGGGCCATTGTCAGCGCATGGACCCCACTACCATGACGCTCATGGTTGCGTGAAGCAGTAGCATCGCCATCGTCGTGAAACATTGTCGCCGCATGCTTGCGCACCTCAGGACAAATTCTAACTTACTCAACAGTGAACTCTCCGCCCTAGACATCAATCAGTCAGCTCGCCATCCACCAGCATGAAGCACGGCAGAATGTCATCATCATTCTCCGCATCAGGAAGCGACTCACCGCCAGAACCCTCAGCAGCGACGTCTTGCCAGCGTTTTGCAATCCTATCATGGTGATGTCCATCTCAGTCGCCCTAGATGATGTGAGCAGTCAGCGTCTTCCATCTCAGGCCATCGCCGCCCGTGACTTTGCGTTTCTTTTGGGGCGTTTGCTAGAGCCGGCCAGATGAGAGGCATCAAATAGCGCACGAGACATGCCAGGCGTAGGCGGGTGATGAACAGAAAGCAGACAGGTAGGCGTACCAGAATAGGCGGAGCAGCCAGTCGTAGATGCGACGGAAGAGGTTCGCCATGGCCGTTGTCGCGATGGGATACTGACTCGATGGTGTTGCAGTCTGGTTGGGAGGATTGGTGATGTACGAGCGATGGAGGAAGCCTGGGAACCTTGATCCTTGCTGCGGGGCATGTAGTAGGCGTGATCGCCGGGTAGTTAGCAGTAGCAACCGCAGAATGACGACGGGTCAACCGCGACTGGAGATGCAGAGAGGTGCCAGGCAATGCTGTGAGGAAGTAGAGAAGCAGAGCTGTGCCGCCCTAACGAAAGCCAGGAGTGGTTCACGCTGCAGCACAGTGATGGAGCCGCCGCGGCGTGTGACTTTGGGCCCATGGCGCTAGACAGGGGTCTGCCGATGTGGCCTACCGGACTAGTCTAGGAAAAAAGTTCGAGATTGGCATCGCAACTTTCATCATCCATCGCCCTTGCAGCTTGCCGTGCACACCCTCACAGCTCTGCCTGCTGCTGTCCCCCGAATTCGCTCGTCCATGACCCCGTGAGCTGCGCCATCTTTTCCTTCCCTGTTTCCCAACCGCAGAGTACAGCCCACTCGCGGAAACCATGGCGCCTGCCGCAAGCGCAACGAGCAAGCCACAGCCGCAGTGGTCGACAAAAGTAGGTCTTTGCCTATACTCTTTGCCTACCAGCAGCCTAATTGCCCCAGTTCGACACTCTCAGGCGACACGATCTGTTCCGCAACCCGCCCAAGGACAAGACAGCCTACCCAACCCTCGCAGCCGCCGTCGATCCCCACATCAATTCGTTCAACGCCATCTTTGCTCCAGGCGGACAGCTGGCCGAGGGCATACGAGATATCGGCACAAAGGTTTTCCTTGACGGCAACCCATATGCCACCCCCGAAGAGACAGGTCCGCGCAACAGGCTGCACCTGCGCATACAAGATGTCTTCCTCGACAAGCCTGTCCTGCCGCCCACCAACAAGGTCGCCCTCAAGAACCGCAACATCCTTCCTGCAGAGACTCGCGAACGACACGCCACATACCGCGGCAAGATGCGCGCGCGATTAGAGTGGAGGGTCAACAATGGCGATTGGCAGGAAGAGGTTGTTGATCTGGGCTCAATCCCCATTATGCTCAAGTCCAATCGCTGCCATCTCGAGGGCCTCCCACCAGCGGCTCTCGTCAAGGCTAAAGAGGAGAGCGACGAGCTTGGTGGCTACTTCATCATCAACGGCAATGAAAAGATCATCCGTATGCTCCAGGTCAACCACCGAAATTACCCCATGGCCATTAAGCGTGGCGCCTTCACCAATCGTGGTCCCGGTTACACCCAGTTTGGTATCCAGCTCCGATCGATGCGACCCGATCAAACATCACAAACAAATGCTCTGCATTATCTCAGTGACGGCAACGTCAACTTCCGTTTCTCATGGCGCAAGGCTGTACGAACCATCATGTCCCTTGTCATTCGGTTTTTGTGCTAATATTTTTCCAGGAATACCTCGTCCCAATCTGCATGATCCTCAAAGCCTTGGTCGAAACGAACGATCGGGAAATATTCGAAGGCCTCGTTGGCGCAGCGGGATCTGAAGGTCTCGAAGAGAAGCAGTTCGTAACGGACAGAGTAGAACTGCTGCTCCGGACATACAAGGTCTATGGCCTACACTCCAAGGCAAAGACTCGCGCATATCTGGGAGAAAAGTTCAAGGTCGTCATGCAATTGCCAGCAGACGTCACGGACGAGGAAGCCGGCACTGAATTCCTTCGGAAAATCGTCCTTCCCCATCTGGGCTGTGTAAACGTTACTCCTGCTCAAGATGCGGACAAATTCCGCATGCTTCTCTTCATGACCAGGAAGCTCTATGCTCTAGTCGAGGGTGACTGCGCTGTTGACAACCCAGACGCTGTCCAGAATCAGGAAATCCTCCTTGGTGGACAACTGTACGGCATGATCCTGAAGGAGAGGCTAGAGGAATGGCTCAACAGCTTCCAGATTGTTTTGAGAGAATGGGGCAGGAGGACAGAGTACCGGCCTTTTACGTCACAAGAATTCCACAAGGATTGGTCTTCCAAGATATTGCGACGGACACAACTGGCTATTGGCCAGGCTATGGAATACTTTCTCAGTACTGGTAACCTCGTTTCGCCAGTAAGTATTTTCTTAATAAAACGGTACACAAGTAATACGCTGACCACGAAAATAGACTGGACTCGATCTACAACAGACTTCTGGATTTGTGGTCGTAGCTGAAAAGCTCAACTTTCCAAGGCAAGTTACACTCTCCTTTCTTCTACTAGCGCACCACTGACTTGTAGATAGATTTATCTCCCATTTCAGAATGGTGCACAGAGGTGCCTTTTTCGCGACACTCAAAACAACGACGGTTCGGAAACTCCTTCCTGAATCTTGGGGCTTCATGTGCCCCGTCCATACCCCTGATGGTTCTCCTTGTGGACTTCTTAACCACTTTTCGCACACGTGCAAGATTGCAACAACCAACCTAGACGTCTCGGCAGTCCCCAAACTTGTTGCGGAGCTAGGCGTATCGAGCAAATCGTCCGCTTCTCTCGATGCAAGTGTGGTGGTACAGCTGGACGGTCGGGTGCTGGGCTTCTGTTCGCCGAAACAAGCCAAAGTTATCAGCGATACGCTACGTTACTGGAAGGTTGAAGGTTCGCACGGTGTGCCGGTCGAGATGGAGATCGGCTACATTCCAAACTCAAACAACGGTCAATATCCGGGAGTCTACATGTTCTCGCAGTGCTCGAGAATGTACCGACCTGTCAAGTACCTGCCTCTCAACAAACTGGATTATGTTGGTCCGTTTGAGCAGCCTTACATGTCCATCTCTGTTACAGACGCTGAGATTGTATCCGGAGACTCAACCCACGTTGAATTTGAGCCGACGAACATCTTCTCCATCATCGCCAACCAGACTCCGTTCTCTGATTTCAACCAATCGCCAAGAAACATGTACCAATGTCAGATGGGAAAGCAATCGATGGGTACACCAGGAACTGCCATGAGATACCGTACAGACAACAAAACCTACCGCCTACAGACAGGTCAGACTCCTATTGCCAGACCTCCATTGTATAATGAGTATGGAATGGACAACTTCCCCAACGGAATGAACGCCGTTGTGGCCGTCATTTCTTATACTGGTTACGACATGGACGATGCTATGATTCTGAACAAGTCATCACACGAGCGCGGGTTTGGGCACGGTACTGTCTACAAGACCAAGATTCTAAATCTCGAGGAAGGAAACCGCAAGAGTCGATCGAATAAGTCGATAGCCAAGCTTTTCGGCTTTGCGCCTGAGGGTCTCATCAAAGCAGAGTCCAAGGAGACTCTTGACATTGACGGCTTACCTCGTATCGGGACCATGTTGCGGTCTGGCGATCCTATCGCAGCTTTCCACACTGTCTCGTATGATGCCGCTACCGGCGACTACGTGAACCGTGATGGACAGACTCAGTTCCTCAAGTATAAAGAGGACGAAATTGCTTTCGTTGAGGAAGTACGCGTCATTGGCTCAGAAGACGGCACACAGCCTTGCCAAAAGGTATCAGTTAAGCTGCGAACGCCACGTTCTCCCGTGGTCGGAGACAAGTTCTCTTCTCGTCACGGTCAGAAGGGTGTTGTGTCTCAGAAGTTCCCAACCACTGATATGCCGTTTTCCGAATCCGGCATACAACCAGATGTTATCATCAACCCCCACGCTTTCCCGTCTCGTATGACCATCGGCATGTTTATCGAATCACTGGCTGGAAAATCTGGAGCGCTCCACGGAATGGCGCAGGATTCAACGCCGTTCAAATTCGACGAACAGAACACGGCCGTCGATTACTTTGGTGCCCAGTTGAAAGCCGCAGGCTACAACTACTATGGAAACGAACCAATGTACTCTGGAATCACCGGCGAGGAACTTTACGCTGATATCTACATTGGAGTAGTATTCTACCAACGTCTTCGTCACATGGTCAACGACAAATTCCAAGTCCGAAGCAATGGTCCATCAAACGCACTAACGGGCCAGCCTATTAAGGGTAGGAAGAAGGGTGGTGGTATCCGTGTCGGAGAAATGGAGCGCGATGCTCTGTTGGCCCACGGCACAGCCTTCCTGCTCCAAGATCGTCTGATGAACTGTTCCGATTACACCAAAGCCGCCGTCTGCAGAACCTGCGGCTCCTTCCTCAGCACCACACCCACTGTCAGCGAATATGGACGCAAAAAGGACAGAAATGGCAAGGACGTTACTATTCGTTGCAGACGTTGCGCCAAGCTTGCTGATAGCAACGATAACGATGTTTGGATGGACGCTCAGGGCTTGCGCTACTCCGGTGGCGAAGACGTCGCGATTGTGGCTGTGCCTGGTGTCCTCAAGTATCTTGACGTTGAACTGTCCAGCATGGGCATTAGGCTCAAGTACAATGTGGATCCTTAGGCGCACATTGGTCTGATAATTTTCAAAGTCGGATGGCTTATCATGCTGCATTTCCTTTTTTTGTTGTCCGCCCTCTCGGCGTTGAGAAAGAATGAGGTCATGCCAGATTACTTGGGGGGAAAAAAGTTTAATGACTTGACTCTTTTTTTAGCATTGCATTTGCCTGGCGTAAATGGTGCTAGATTTGATAACTTGAATAGATTCTTACGTTTTAAATCTCTTTTTTGTTCCAATTTCCCTTGTGTGATCAATCCTGACTAGTGTCTAGCAAATAGTTGTGGTGAAGGAGGTGATTTCTTGTAAATGTTCGAATGACTATAGCTTTTTTTTTTCGGAAGAATGCAGTCGTTCAGAAAAAAAAGGAGGGTGAAATCCAAGAAAAATTTCTTGCTCTTCATATATACCTTTACGCTACATCTACACAAAAGCCCTCAGACATCAAATACTAAGCCAAAGCTCAAGCGCCTCCTTATACCTCAACACCCCAAGACCAGTAACAGCATCCCACCCCACAGTCGTCGGATAGCCTGTAGCATTACATTTCGTATTGCTCTCCCCCTGCGTAACATCTCGAATAATCCGATCTGCATATTTATACAACACCGGATTGATAAACCCGACGACTGGTTTGCCCACAGCCAACCGCTCGAGATTAATCCGCGTGATGAGTGCGCCTACATATTGTACCGAAACCGATGTTCCGCGTGCTTGGCCGACGGCGCCTTTGTCAATGAGGAAGTTGGATGAGAGGGTACCGATGGCGGAGATGTCGGGGATCGCGCGGCCAGACAAGCTGCGAATACCGTTTTTGCCAAAGTCAGAAATGATGTCGGGGAGTGAAGTGGTGTTCGCAACTAGCGGTGCTAAGCCAGTGAAGCCGGGCTTGTCGATTGGTGCCGTTTGGGGGTAGGTACTCACGGCGGCATTCTGCCACTGGGGCCGTGGATAGATGGCGGAAACGCCGCCGCCGCTCCAGTGAAAGCCTTGTTCTGGGTTTTCGCCGTTGGGCTGCCGGATGTCGAGGCCATCTTTGAGCATTGTTGCGCCCACGGCGGTTACGTACGGACAGTTTGCTGGCGCGACGACGGTCCAGCGGTCTTTGTTGGGGCCCCAGCATTTGGGGAGGATGCCAGCGATGCCGTCGTCGCCCGTTGCGGCAAGGACGGTTGTGCCTTGTAGTGCGAGTTTCATGAATTCGTTGCATTGTCTGCGTAGATAGGAACCGTTTTGGAATCTGAATTAGTAGAGAGGTGCAGAAAAAAAAGCCTTTATGTCAGTGGTATCACTATCAACTTACATAGGATAGGTATCTTCTGTTCCTTCCCAGGCGCTAACAAGCACTTCTGGCGGCTTTCATGCCTCCGCATTGTCTCTCACCCTTGTATCCGCCTGGAGCTGGATTCGGGTATTGCCCATCCTCGCCTGGTTGAGGTCCAGTTACGTTGTAAGCGCTATACGTGCAGTATGACTCTATACACACAGAAATCAATCATTCCTTAGTTAGTCCGTCTCCTCAATTATGAATCGCCAAAATACATAGCGAGCGAGCGTTTCTTTTTACTTACCGTCAAAAGCTTCCAGCATACCGTTGAGACTACCCGCCAATGCCGGATCACCCTGAAGAACGGCATCATCGGGACTGATAATCGTGACCGTGTTTGGAGCTACCAGCGGCATACGTAGTCAGGGAAATATCGACTTGGAGCTCACCGGAAGATGTCTTGTTAGTCCGTGTGTCGGCTGCGCCGTTGATGAGAATTTGACGGGGTACAGTGCCCTTTGGCACTTCAGCCGCAAAAACCGACCAAAAGACGTCGAGATCCTCTTGGTTGTACTTTTCGTTTCCGCTGTTGTAGACGGCGTGTGTGTAGTTGGGATTCGACAGCGCAGGGCCTGGCGGGACACCGTAGAGTTCTCGAATACACGCTGGTTCCAGTGCGGTGTGGTTGTTGGTGCATGCTGCGGTATTACTACTTTCAAGATTTGATTCCAGTGAAAGTGGTACTGGGGCGCCCTTTTGTTGCTTGACTGGATGCGCGACTGGAGCGCCTCGCTTTTGCAACAAGGCGTTTCTGGTCGCATCTTCTTCCATTTGGTAGGACAGAATGATTCCAGGCCATATGAAATCGACGTGTTCTACGATGCTTGCGGGCACGTAGTATGCCTCTGTCGCTGCTACCTTACGCCCAGAATCATGGTGATAGTTTTGGAATTTGGTCCCGAGCAAAGTTTCCAACTGCTGTACTGTTACTGAGAACTCGATCCAGCCTTTGTTTCTCGACTGCGTGATAGGGTGTACAAGATCGGCAGCCGGAATGGATTCTTCGAGCCACTGCTGGACCGCCGTGACAGATTCGTCGCTTGGGCTAAAGAAGCTATGGACTTCTTCTTGTGTCCAGTGTTGGCCGTAACGTGGCGAGTCTGGGTCTGACACAGCCATTAGGAGCTCTTCGCCTTTCCCCAACCCGTTCTGTGCAAGTGCAATCCGAACAGGATGAATGATGCCCGGTTCCATAAGATCGCCTTTCTGTCACCCAGAGGGCAAAGTGCGGCGTTCTTCATGCAAGACATGGCCGCGCTGTGCCAGGGAGGCACAAGAGAACGTAATTCCGGTGACAAAAAGCCACAGAATCTGGTTGAGACTAATCGATGCCATGCTTTCTTTTGTGTATCAGGGAGGTACAAGTAGCTGGCTCGTAGTTAAAAAGCGCCTCGGCCGCTCTGCTGGGGTTCTTTTGTGTTAGTGAGTGAGGCTCCGAGATCTTTGCGAAATCTACCTTGCTTAATTTAAGTAGGCGGTCAAGACGACCTGTGCCGGAAAGATTCACGCTCGTATTCGGGCATTCATTCTACAATGAGCGTGCTATCCTTGCTCATAGTAAACGGGTGGGCTGACTATGGGTATTAAAGCCGGTGCAATAAACCTTGTCCCACGCGATGTCGTAGTTATGCAATTCAATTTTGTACAACAATGGGCTCTCTACTATAGCGACTTAGTATTGTTTCAATGGTACACCTAGTCACTACCACTAAACATCAACTAAGAGAAAATGGGAATATAAATGTGTTGTAAGTGGCTAGGCTTAAAGAGCTATACTTAAGCAATACCAGGTAACGATATGGTATTCGATAAAGAACTGGGCTCTAAGCTACGTAGCTATTTATAGAGAAGCAGGCGAATAGGCCGGTTGCTGTTACAAGTGACAAGAAAGGATCTCTCCTTAACACAGGTCGCATCGTTACAGGCCATCTGGCGTCCAGGTCAGAAGGTAACTATCTCCAAAGTGCGGTCAGGTGATATGCCATCACGTCTTGGAAGTGTCACAACAAACAACTGAGAAAATACCAAAAATGCGTATAATTTTCATGTCTATTACTTAGAATAATGTTTTATGCGTGATTCTGTGCAGTACAGGAGGGTATCGTAATGACTCGTCCCATAGCCGGTTTTCCATAAATGGCCAAACAAAAAAGAACTCCTGTACTATGCTGTCACCCTAATCGTACGCCGTTGATGCTACTTTTTCTCGTGCTCTCGTCAATGTGCCAATACTGTGGCTATTCTTGCTCCTCGACAAAATCAGCCGCTTCCTTCTGCTCCGCCTCGCTTTCTTCGTTAACCTTGGCAAGGAAGGGATGTTCCAAAGCCTCAGCGGCGGTGATTCGCTTTGCTGGGTTGCACTCCAAAAGGCGGTACAAGAACTGTACGGCTTCCTTCTCTTCTTCCTCAAGCTCCTTCTTGGGCTGGGTCTTGTCGCCTGTCCGGCCCGTGCACCAAAGGATAATCTTCTCTAGGCTGTGACCGCCTTCACTGTAGCTAGGTATGTTCGTCTCAAAGACTTGGCCATGTAGGAGTGCTGTCTCCCGCATCTTCTTTCTTCCAAATATAGTGGTGATCTCTAGTAGCGCATCAATGTCGTCTGCGCTGTGAAAGAAGGGAAAGCGATGCGAGAGCATGGTCAAGAGTATGACTCCCACACTCCATACATCGATAGAACAGGTCTGCTGAGTGCATTTCAGAAGCACTTCAGGGGCACGGAAGCCACGAGTGCCTGCTCGGTTGGCGCGTCTGCTGTTGCGAGTGTCGTTCTTGGGATAGGCGGAAGCGTTGTGACCTGCCGATTGTGTCTGGGCATAGACGCTGTGGGATACTCTGTAGCGACGGTCCTCTTCGTTCAAGTGGCAGGCACAGTTGTGCCAATCTGTGCCTTCACGTTCCGCAAGGCCAAAATCGACCAGGACACCACGAGATTGCGATGTGTTGTAGAGGAAGTTGGTAGGTTTGACATCACGGTGAATAATGCCTTTCTTATGGACTGCTGCAAGGGCAGTGAACAAACTTCGAAAGTAGAAGCGCATATCGGAAATCTTCATGTCGCGGTAGTAATCTCGAAAGTCGCGATGCTGAAAGTAAGGTAGCACAGCAGCCACCTGGTCCAAGTGACGGAAAGCAGTGATGAGGGGGCACACTGAGTCTGAATCTCTCAGGTCGTAGAGAAGCTCGAGCTCATTGAAGATGCGTATCGGACTGCTGGTAACGTAGATCTTCTTGATGGCCACGTAGTGGGGGCGGCGGGCGGACTGCTTCCTGCGCAAAGGGGACATGCTCTTGTTCTTTTCTCGCTCGTCAATGTCCCAGTCGTTGTTGTATTTTTCGTACTCGAGATCTTCGGCTTTGTAGACAGTAGAAAAGGTTCCTGTGACGAAGTGTGAGCGACCCCCGGTACCCTGCATGACTGCAAGCCAATGATGGGGGACATACCCTCTCCAATGCGGTTGATCAGTCGAAAGCGCTTGCTGATACCAACAAATGTCTCTTCGAAGCGCGCCATGTCCTCTTGGACGGAATCCTCGACTTCCTCGTCACTGCTGTCGACTGTTTGTCCACTCTCGTCGAGCGGATCCATGCTTTCGTCCATAGTCTCTTCAGCCTCTTCTGCCTTTATAGAGTCTTCGTGGACGTCAATGGCCTCTGCATTCCGCAGTGAAGTGCGTGCCTTTGCCATGGGAGGAGGGTAAGTCTGTAAGTGGCCTACTTATGGTGTGCAGAATGATGCGCGAATCTCTGCACAGCGTTTGGGAGACGCGTTCCGCGATTGAACCCTGGATGATTACTAGGCCGGAAGGGGAAGCATGATGACAACGCGCACGGGCCAATAAACACATGCAACGCGCTTTCCCGCCAAGTGAGACGACGGCCCGCATTTGTCCCTTTCACCTTAGCAAACAACCCCACCCTCGACGACCCTTTCGTCGCTTCTTTTTGTTTTGGTCTTCTTGTCTTTTGATTCCGCAAGCGACTCTGACCATTATGGATGCGCGCGTGGAATTCGACATCAATGAGGCGGTCAAGCTGTTCGACAGCGACCCTTCAACGATCCCCACGCCCGAGGCCCCGCAAGCGCTACAAGACTGCGAAGATGAGCCAGAAGCGCTGTCGTCGCCCGGATTGATCAACAGCGAGCTGAATCCTGTGGTTGATGCCGTGGCGGAGAGCCCAGATGCGATTACTCGCAGCTCTGTTTTTGATACTCTGCAGTTCCTGCTGAAGTGCGTTCCCGCATATCCAAAGCACGCAAAAACATATGACACAGAACCTAACCGTAAATTGTTCCGGCTCTCTAGGCACTCATCGCAGATTCCTCCCGCAATCCTCAGCAAGATCCTCGACCTCATATCCTCCGCATTGTCTACGCAAGCCGACATAATCCACGCAGACCTCGAGGCCGAAGAGCAGGATGCGATACCTCACCATAAGAATTTACTCGAAATGTATGGCTTTCTTCTTCGTTGGACCATCTCCGCAGTCGAAACAAGAGCACTAGAGAAATCCGCCTCTGCCCCAGCAGCGCGGGGGCGGGGTAAGACTACAAAGACGAAAACCGGCGGAGGCAAAGAGAGCGCCTGGGATGCCTCTGCCCAATTAGAGACAGCATTGGACCGGATGAGCAAGGTGCTTAGACTCAAGTTGGGCCGTATATTTGTCACTACATCAGAGCGAGACACGTTCATCGGCCTGTTCACAAAGCCGGTATACCACATCCTCGAGAATGAGGCAAGAGTCAAGAACAATGCCATACGGAATCACTGTTTCAGAGTTTTGTGCTTTGCAGTCAAATCGCACGGACACGCATACAGTAAGGACACGAAGATTCCCCTGAGTGCCTCTGCTGACAATTATGATAGCCGCACAAACATCCATCAACCAAAGCTTGACATATTTTGAGCATCTGTCAGAGCCTATGGCAGAGTTTCTCTTCACACTTGCAGATGCGTTTGATTATCCACAACTAACCGAAGATGTCTTGAAAGACATCAGTAGCAAAGAATTCAGTTCCACCGATCTCAAAGGCCCAAAGTCTATCTCGACTTTCCTTACCAAGATTTCTGAACTCACGCCACATCTCGTCATCCGACAAATGACACTGCTCGCAAACCTGCTAGATAGCGAGTCGTATACCTTGCGCTGCGCCCTCATCGAAGTCTGCGGAAACCTCATAACTATGCTTAGCAAGCTGAGTCAAGACGACCGCAGCGAAAACCACAAGGCGCAGATACGAATTTTCTTCGATGTGCTGGAAGACCGCTTCCTCGACATTAATCCCTACTGTCGTGCTAGGGTAATGCAGGTCTACGTTAAACTTTGTGATCTGGAGCAGAAGTACCCTAAGCGCAGACAAAAGGTCGCTGAACTTGCTGCTCGCAGTCTTGAAGACAAAAGTAGCAACGTTCGCCGAAATGCGATTAAGCTGCTTGCCAAACTCATCTCAACCCATCCCTTCACGGCGTTTGATGGAGGATTACTGTCGACCAAGGACTGGACTAAGCGATTGGAAGAATGTGAAGCCCAAATCAATGCCCTGCAGCCTCCAGAAGAGTTGAGGGAACGCCCACCGAGTGATCAGACGGTTGATGAGACACTGCTGCAGGATGCAACACAGGCTGATGTTGGGGATGAGGAAGGACCGAGGCATCCATCTGAGATGAGCGAAGAGGAGAAGGCCGCCGCCATCGAAAAAGCTCAGAAAGATGCAGCCACTGCGCAAGAGCTGGAAAAATTCCAAGCAGTACGCAAGTTCCTGCTCGAAGCACTCAAGTTCATTGAAGTCATCAACGATGCTGCTGAGATTATAACTCAGTTATTGTCATCCAAGAACAAGAGCGAAGTCATCGAAGCCATGGACTTCTTCACCACCATCGATGCATACAAGATCGCAAATGCAAAGCTTGGTATTCGGAGGATGCTACGACTTATCTGGACCAAAGGCAACAGTGACGAAGGCAAGGGTGTGCAGACTCATCTGCTTGAATGCTACAAGGGCTTGTTCTTTGACGCACCGCCCGGATTCGACGACAACGCGGTTGCAAACTATATTTCAAAGAACATGATCAGTTTGACTTTCGGTACAACGCCGGCAGAACTGACGTCCCTCGAGCAGCTTCTCAGCACGATGATGAAGCAGGGCCTGGTCAATGGATTAGTCATTCAGAAGCTTTGGCAAATCTATGGCTACCAGAAGAAAGACATCTCCAAGAACCAGCGCCGAGGAGCTATCATCGTTCTGGGTATGCTGGCGCTTTCCACACCAGACATTGTAGTCCAAGAAATGGAGACGTGCCTTAAAATTGGTCTAGGAGAGCTTGGTAGGCGAGACCTGGGACTGGCCCGGTACACTTGCATAGCTCTTCGCCGCATGAGCAGGCCGCCAGGAAAGCAGGCCGCCAGTGACGCTCCAGCTCAAACTGTGAAACTGCCAAACGATCACGCAGTATTGGTGAGGCTGGCTGCAATCACAGAAATGACCTCGGACAGCAAAGAGTGGTATGGAGTAGCAGAGCAGGCTATTAGTGCCATTTATGTCCTATCCAAGCACCCTGACGTCTTGTGCTCAGAAATCATCCGCAAGATCACGAAGCGTGTCTTTGCTGGACAGCATAAATCCGATTCACGCCCTACATCAAGTTCAAGCGCTGTTGAGCCGAAAGGGGAGGATGAGGAAATGCCAGATGCACCTCCAATCGAGGAGCCGCAACCAAAGAAGCAAAACTCTGCCCTCGCTCTCTCGCAGCTGCTTTTCGTTGTCGGCCATATTGCAATCAAGCAGATTGTTCACCTTGAGCTTTGTGAACTTGAGTTCAAGCGTCGGAAAGCTGAAAAGGATAAGAAAAACGCATCTGCTCCTCGAAAGTCGATGGCATCGTCGGGCGACCCTACCCCCTTAAAGAAGGGCCGCAAACGAGGCGCTACCAAGGAGCCTACACCAGCGCCTGAAGAAGCTGACGAGCTTGATCTCATGGCTGGTACTACTGAGGATGATTTTACCGAAGCCATTGCGCATGTCCGTGAACGCGAGCTTTTATACGGTCCGCAGTCTCTTTTGGCGAATTTTGGTCCATTGGTGGCGGACATTTGCGCCAACAACACATCATACAATCATCCGACTTTGCAAGCTCAAGCGGCACTCTGCTTGGCGAAGCTCATGTGTGTAAGCTCAGAGTACTGCGAGACTAACCTTGGCTTGCTGCTCACCATCCTTGAGAGAAGCCAGGATGCTGTCGTCCGCAGCAATCTTGTTGTAGCACTGGGTGATATGGCAGTGTGCTTCAACCACCTCATTGACGAAAACACCGACTTCCTCTACCGCCGGTTGAATGATGGCGACCCTAGCGTCAAGCGCACTTGTCTGATGACGCTTACTTTCTTGATCTTAGCAGGTCAGGTCAAGGTCAAGGGTCAACTAGGCGAGATGGCCAAGTGTCTCGAGGACAGTGACAAGAAGATTGCCGATATGGCACGCATGTTCTTCACCGAGTTATCCACCAAGGATAACGCTGTCTACAATCAATTCATTGATATGTTCAGTGTGCTTAGTGCAGACACAGGCCTTAGCGAGGAGGCATTGAAGAGAATCATCAAGTTCTTGGCTGGATTTATTGAGAAGGTATGGATTTACAATAGACCACACAATCTTGCAGCATCAATACTAACACTTTGTAGGACAAACACGCCAAGCAACTGTCCGCCAAACTTGCTTCGAGGCTTCCAAGAGCCGAGAACGAGAGGCAGTGGAATGACATCGCATACGCGCTGGCTCAGCTACAGCACAAGGATGAAGAGATTCAGAAACTGGTATCGGAGGGCTTCAAGGTTGTACAGACGGCTGCGTAGAAGATTGTGTTGTTTGTTCCATTGTTGGGCTTGGTCACGATTGTATGGAAACGATATTGATACCCTGGGCATTGGGTTGGATTTGGATTTGGCGTTGTGGTGGGTAGGAAACTTGGTATCATATAGAACGTGATGACTCAAACGTTGCGTGCAATACCATGCTTTCCAGCGGTGGCCTTTTGGGGCGCACAGTAATTTTACATGTCCATCTCTTGCGTATGTCACTATACAGTCTGCTTCTTGGCATCCTTTACTTTATTTTCGGCCTTGGCTTCTTCCTTGGTCTTCTTCCCCGCCTCTACTCTCCTCTCCTTTGCCGTCTTTTGCTGTCCAGCCTGTCCACCATGCGCTTCTAGCCTCGCCTTTTCGTTCGCTGTATGCACCTTCATGCGCTCCATGGCTTCTTCCAACGTCGGTATCCGATATCCTTGCTTCCTTGCCTGTGCCAATCTCTGCACACTGACCTGCCTCCCCCGCGCGGCACTCCTCACATCCTTCAATAACCGGTCCTTGATGCGCTGCTCGTCTAATTGGGCCTCGGTGAGGACTGGTGGGCGGTTCTCGACGGGTTCGCCAAAGGGCGCAACAATCGAGGTTACGACATGGTGAATGGCTGTGGAGGTGCGATGGCCTGATGCTATGCGGACGACGTCGCCTTCGACAAGGGAGTTGTTAGGATCGCGGACAAGGTAGTTTTTAGGCGCAGGAAAATGCTACAGCTATTTGTTAGCATTGGAAAGATTTGTATGTATTTCAATTGACAAATCTTACTTTTCTAAACTTTTTATTCCATTCTTGTTCTGCGACTCGCACTTTTACTGCCTTTGACATCTTCCCCGCCGAGACTACGACACCAATTTTGTGACTCGCAAAATACTCTTGCACAATTGGCTTACCAGCCTTGGCTTTGTTCGCTATTGACGCCATGACGGGCGGCTATGTGGTGGTGGTGGTGGTGGTTCGGGTCGTGTGTGGTGGATGCGGAGGTCTTGCGGAGGTGCGCTAGCGCTACAAGGGCCTTTGTATATTAAGCCCGAGTCCGGACAGGTCAAGACAGCAACTCAATGCGTCGTTTGGGGGTATCTGACGGCGGGTCGGGGGACGTGGGGAACTGCTGCAGCCTCGATCAACGGGTTCGCGCCAGCTCTTCCACCGCGCACAAAAAGTCATGTCGGTGATGCCAAGGCTTAACTCCGATTGGTCGCATAATCTACGTTACTGCTATCGTGTCCCGAACCCTACTACTTTACCCTTCACTCGCAGCTCCTCATATCAACTTGACTTTCCCCCTCTCTTCCCTTTAGTTTCGAGGTCGCCCGACCTCATTAGACGTTTGTGAATTTTATGTAGACAATTGCTCTCGTATTTATATCGGATACGCACATTCCGTCCACTCACTTTCCCAAGTTCTAAGTCGCCGCTGGCGCACTTCATACTGCACCATGCTTCTACGGATAGCGCTGTTTTTTGTGGTCGCGTGTCTGGCGCTGCTAGTTGTTGGCGCAGAAGACTATTACAAGGTATGTAAAGTCTACATTATGCTTTTCATACTCTTACCTTTATCGCAATTCCAAGTGCATTGGCTAACCAAGTCGCGCAGCTACTGGGTCTTGAGAAGGATGCCTCAGAGCGCCAGATCAAGAAAGCATACCGAAATCTGAGCAAGAAATATCATCCCGATAAGAACCCGTAGGTTCAATACTGCTTGGTCCACCATCAGCCTGCTAACATGTCACAGTGGCAACGAAGAAGCAAACCAGAAATTCGTTGAGATCGCAGAAGCCTACGAAGTCCTCATCGAGAAAGAAACACGCAAGATCTATGACCAATACGGCCATGAGGGCATTCAACAGCACAAACAAGGCGGTGGTCCTCGCCAGCACCACGATCCCTTTGACCTCTTCTCGCGCTTCTTCGGTGGTTCCGGACATTTTGGACATCATGGCGGGGAACGACGAGGGCCGAACATGGAAGTCAAAGTATCCATTCCTCTACGTGACTTTTACAATGGCCGCAAGACGGAGTTCACGATTGAGAAGCAAGCAATCTGCTCAGCTTGTGAGGGATCAGGTTCAGAAGATGGACACGTAGAGACCTGTGGTACATGTGGTGGACGAGGTGTTCGCATACAACGACAACAACTTGCACCGGGACTCTTCCAGCAAGTCCAGGTACATTGCGACCAGTGTCACGGCAAAGGCAAGACGATCAAGCACCCATGTCCGGTCTGCAGCGGTAGTAGAGTTATCCGTGAATCCGAGACGCACCAACTCGAGATTGAGAAGGGCATGCCCAACGGCGTACGCATCACCTATGAGAATGAAGCAGACGAGAGTCCGGACTATGTTGCTGGCGACCTTATCGTCCATCTCGCCGAAGCCGATCCTGCATTTGGCCAACAAGAGCATGAGCGCACAGATGGTACCTTCTTCCGAAGACGGGGCAAGGACCTCTTCTGGCGCGAGGTTCTGTCTCTCCGCGAAGCATGGATGGGTGACTGGACCCGCAACGTCACACATCTCGACGGCCACATTGTCCAGCTCTCGCGCAAGCGTGGCGAAGTCGTACAGCCCAACCTCGTTGAAATCATCAAGGAAGAAGGCATGCCCATCTGGCACCAGCAGCTGGAAAACAATGAGGGTCTGCAATACGGTGACCTGCACGTCGAGTACGTGGTCGTCTTGCCCGACCAGATGGACAAGGGTATGGAGAAGGACTTTTGGAGCGTCTGGGAGAAGTATAGGAAGAAGAGCGGTGTTAGCATTGATGCTGAGCTTGGCAGGCCGCAGGAGCCGATTAAGATGCCGGAGCCTGATGCGCATGATGAGTTGTAAGGCATATTTATTTTGCGAAACATGCAACTGTGAGGGAGAGAGAGAGAGAGTTTTGTATGAATTGAACGCGCGAATACCCGTTGGTGGAATGAAGATGGTTGTGTGGAGTTGGGGAGTCAATCTTCTGTGAGATCAATGAAGCATGGGAAATGGGAAATTTATAGATGGAGTTTTTAGCTCTTGAGTTTCTTGGTATAGATATGGCAAGATTATGGAGTAGTGCTATGTGCAGAGTGTTCTTATTTGCTTCATGTGGGGTATGTGTTGATTTCACACCCTTCCTTATACATCAAGCATTTCATTCCAATACAGTTCTAGGTCTCGAGGCCTTGAACGAGGTTTGTTTTGAGGTAAGAGGTAAATGCTTGCAAGACAGGTTGATAGACTTGCAATGTCGTTACATTGCACATTCCTTGTGTTTACTTCTCTTGGTTTGAATTGAACTTGCTGGTGTGTATAAACAGAAAAATTAGTATTGTGGAAGTGTGCCATAAGAAATATTTGTAGAAACTACGCATACTCATTCTGAATCTGTATGACTTTGATCATTTGGATAGTTATTGTAATAATTGATTAGGTAAAGCATGAGAGAGAGAGAGAGAGAGACTGGGTATAAGGGACTTCATGAGTAGCGGACTTCGTACTGAGTAGATGTGAGGTGTCAAGTAACTTGATGATATGAACACTGTATTGGTTTTATGTAATGTATTTGGTATTGGCTTGAAGAGAATAATAGGGAATAAAAGATTTTGAAAGTGATGGTTTGGTGGGTTTCATTTGTTTCTACAACTTTTAATTGTTTTGTATCTGGCTGGTGTATAGTGTACTAGATTTTTTTGTTTCATTTTCAGAAGAGAATTAGCAGACCATTTGTTTCTAAACTAAAATTTGAATTGTTTCTTGTATCACGTCTCTTCTTTGTCAGAACGTATCTACTCATCCCTAATGACAAAATCCCATATTTGTCATTCCACCGATCGCGCTGTTACTTGAAGGGCTTTTTTTTTCTCTGTTGAAGAGGGGATAACCCTAGTATCCCAAAAGTCACAAGATGCTTAAGCACTTCATGTGACTCGTCCATCACTTTGTTCCCGTAGTCTAAAATTCTGACCAGGAAAGATGCAAACTCTCTTCCCCAGATAATCCCAGCCCACTCATGCATTCACCAACGCCACCCTCCATCGCTAACCCACTTTGCCTCACAATACGAAAATACCAATAAAACGGTCATGAACTCCGAAATCCACTCATCACGAATCCTTTCCCGGGGAAATCTGGCCGGGCCACTCATATACGAGGGGGTTTGCCATTCGGATGGTGAAACCCCCAAAAAGAATCCTTCGGATCCTGCAAGCAACAAGGAGTTCGAACCATAGGGCTGCAGACAATCACACGTGGCGCGCGCAGAAGAATTCCCGGGGATATTGTAATCCGCCCTTCCCCTTCCGTCGGGAATCGAGGCATGAAAAGGGTGAGAAGAAAAAAACAATCCCTCCTTGTCGCGTGTGCGTGTATGCAATGCGGCACCGATGTGTATACATGTCTCGGCATGTGGGGATTTTTCAACGTCAGTAGTAACGTAAGGGATGGAGCTGAACACACACACCCACAATCTTGGCAGCGCTTTGTATAATGGAACGAAAGGGAAGAAAAAGAGTGAATACGATGTGCCGCATTGTACATACGTCACATC
Organism: Bipolaris bicolor; assembly: GCA_026262445.1. NCBI lineage: Eukaryota > Fungi > Ascomycota > Dothideomycetes > Pleosporales > Pleosporaceae > Bipolaris > Bipolaris bicolor. Next base: position 9,858 of record JAODYD010000048.1, on the reverse strand, counting down.
ATCGTGCGGAGGGTGCCGTAGCAGGATCTGGGCCGCCTAGCCGGGTCCAGCCCCAAATGCACGGGAACAACGTGGTTCCGCGGAGGGGAAGACCTGAACACGCACACTGCTACATTCATCGGTAAGTGAGTACGTACGTGTACGTGTATATGTGTGTGATTGTGGCTGGCGGTGTTTCCCTTCTCGCTTCGAAAAAAAAAACGGGGTTTTTCGGTACCTAAGTGGCGGTTTGGTGTGGTGTGACACCGACGAGCTGGGTCGGCATGGAATCCTATTGCGTTTTACGCGGCCGTGAACAGAAAAGGGGATAGAAAATATGTGGGAACTGGGCCCCCCTCCGAAAGGAAATTCCGACATCACATACGCACACAGACACATCCCGCGGATGTAAAACGCGTATGGAGCAAGCGAAGGGGGAGAAACGTTGGGGGTGATTAATAATATTGATACCGATCGAATCGGGTAAATTCCGCTACTACAACACAACCAACCTTTTAGTTATAGGAATTGTGATGTTGTTCGAGACCGAAACGAGTCCAGACCCGAGTGTGAGGTTCAACGTCAGTTCCACACGGTTGGCTTTGCCTATCCACAAACGTTAGTTAGTCAAGAATTATACACTTAACCACACTTTAACCATGCTCTCGGTACACATACGTGATGGGGCCCTTTCTCTCTCTCGCACGAATTACTCACTTAGTCTAGTCTCCGCCGCCCATTGACTCATTGACCCATTTGTTGATTCCATCACAGCTTACCGCCATCCGCTTTGATAACATCTCTAACGAGCTTGAGCGCTTCAACCGCAAAAGCCACCATGTTGCCTTCCCTCTCTGAGCTGCGCGTCTCTACCTCTCTCGTCGCCGTGTCCCCACCCTCGCGTGCCACTGCAAGAGCCACGTATCCCGGCGTGCGGTTCTTGGTGCTGCCACCCGTCGGGCCTGCAGTCCCGCTCTCGCTGACAGCATACGTGCTGCCCAGCTTGCTGCGCGTGTGCTCAGCTAGACCTGAGACGACGGCTGGCGTGGGGCCGCTGTAGCCAGAGACAGATTCTTGGGTCCAGCCCGCAAACGCAATGCGTGATTCGAGCGTGTAGAGGGTTAGGCCACCGCGGTAGTAGGATGATGCGCCGGGGAAAGACAGAAGTGCTGCTGAGATGAGGCCGCCGGCTACCTGCGAGGTGGTGGTGGGTAGTTAGCTCTAGGCGTGTATCACATATCCATTGGCAGGTAGAAAGGGCCCACAGACCGTTTCTGCAACTGAGATTGTTTCTTTGCGCTCTTTGAGAAGAGTAGCCACTTCTTGAACTATCAGCCGGAGCTCTTCGGGTGGGAAGCTTGGGGGTGGCATTGTGCAGTTTGACAATGATGCCAAGGATCTCTGCGATGTTTGGGTGAATTTATTGAGTTAGTCCCAGCTACTACGGAGAAATCGATATTTTTTGTTATTTGTTTACAACGTTGTTCCAGACCAAGCACGTTGAGATGTTATGGCTGACATGGACGTTGCGAGTCAGTGGGGTAGCTTCTCCAAAGTGACGTGATGCGGGGTAGCTTCTGTTCTGAGCACCAACAGTACATAGATAGAGATAATACTTTGTACTTCATTTACCTCTCATATTTGGTGGATGAGTAATTGCATATAGGTTCATGTGCGTACTGCCCCCTTACCATGCCTAAGCTAGTCAAAAGCGAACCTTTCTTCTCCTCTCTTCATCAACCTGATAGGTATAGAAGTGCCCCGCAGCTGCAATGTAATAATAGACGCGACTTTGTATCGAAGCGCATGCTGAGCTCTGTCTACAGCCTTCTTGTATACCTCTCGTCGCTCTTGACCCCCCTTTGGCATCTTGTCCACCTCTTCGTCAGAAGCAAAATCATCAACGGCAAGCTCGACACTGTACTGCGCGAATATAGCAGCTAGCACTGCGAGAACCTCAGCTTGCGCAAAGCGTCGCCCTATGCAGGATCGGCCACCATCACTGAATGGGATATAGGATCCTCTAACAGGCTTGAAGAGCTCCGATGACGTGTCTTCGCCGGATGGTCCACGTAGTGCCTCGTCGTCGTAGTCAACTTCGACAAAAGATTCCGAAAGGTTGTTCTTTGTAAACCAGCGCTCAGGTCGGAAACGATCCGGGTCCAACATACCATCATCGTTTGTGTCGTTTTCGGGTGCGGGCCAATACCTCGGATTGCGATGGACAGACGAGCAAAGGAAAACGTTGGCACCTGCAGGGATAGTGTATGACTTGCCGTCCACTTGAATGGTCTGGGATTGGTCTGGCGTGACTGATTTTGGAATGTTGACAATTGGCTGCAATAGCCGGAGCACCTCGTTCATGACTGCAGCTGGCATGCTCGCGAAAAGCTTGGGAAAATGCTCCTCGTACGTCCATTCACTGGTGGGTTTACCATTGAATATCCGGTCAATATCTTGCTGTAACCGTTTCTGGGATGCCCAGTGCATTGCAAGATAAACTAGTGAAAAGTGTAGCGTGTTTGCTGTTGTTTCGTGGCCCGCCAGCATGATCAAAAAAGCGTTACCGAGGATATCACTCCTATCGACGGTTGTGGCGTTTTCCCCTGTGATACCACTACCGCGGATTAAAGATTCGAAAACATCCATTCCCTTCTTGCCTTCGCCGGAAAGAAACTGAGTCTTTTTGGTCTCATACAATTCGTTCATATAAGCGCCCCACTCAGCAGCTGCCAGGGCGACTTTACGATGCGCCGTAAACGGAGACTTTTCTAATAGAATGCATCAGTGTCACTGTTTCGATTACGAGTGGTACTGATATATCTTACCAAGCCATGGGATAGGTATTATCTGGGTCCAAATGATATTATGAAGCAGCTCACTGAGCGCCTCTCGATAGCTCATAGTATGGCCGGGAGGCGCTTTGGAGCTGAAAGAAATAGACTGCTCTGTATTCTTGCTGACTGTTTCCTCCTTCCCTTCTTCGTGCGGCCAGGTAACCCGTACATCGAAGCCTGCGCTACTAATGATGTACAAGGCAAAGTTCATTGAAGCTACAGAAGGATCGATTATGGTTTTGTTGCCTCTTCCCTCGGGTCCGGCCCAGAGACTAAGCAGTGATTTTGCGTGATGGAGTGTTTCGTTGAAAACAAGCTCATTGTTGCGCTCACCGAAACTCGGTGCTACAAGTTTGCGATGGCTGCGCCATTCAGTTCCTTCGGTAGTCACGAGATTCTTGCCATATATGTTGAGGGATTTGTAAATCTCAAGAGGCTTGGGAAAGTCATTACGACGGGTAGTGATTTGGGTGATGGCTTCTGCATTAGCGACATAGACGTCGAGTCCAGAGGGGGCGGCGGCGATGAATATGTCCTTGCCAATCTCCTTGAAATATTTGTGTCCAGTGACATGGCTCCATTCTGCCTGTAGGAGTCTGCAAGGCAATGGTTAACATATGCCAAGTGGCGCTATTGTCCATACGTACTCTAACCACAGGCCCGTCAGGGAGCTTGGGAGAATTTTTCGCAGCAGCAGCGTCCAGAACTTGAACGTGGCCAGCCAGAAACGATTGTAGATATTCCAAGGCACCGAAACTACAGGCAGCCCTGAGCTCTTGGCGAGGGCGATATTGCGCTGATGGCGGCGATATCTCCAGGTAGCTTTGTAGATGGTGTAGGCTACGATGGCGCTAAAGACCCAGGTGGCAGAGACCATGGTGAACGAAGGTGTAGAGCAGAGGCTATGCTATGCTAGAGAAGGTAATTAGACGAGGGTGCACGAGATGTTTGCTGTTTGCGATGTTGTGCTCCTCATGAGAGGAAGACGTGACGTCGCCATGTTGGCGCTACTGATCGGCCACTGTGGCGTTTCAGCGCTCAAACAACCTTTCAGGGGCCACCAAAAAAACAATCACAATGTGCACCTTCCAGTAAAGTGCTGATCTACGCCAGATGGGTTCATGTTGTCAGCTCTGGTAGCTATGCAGGCCAAAATAATTATACATGTGGCGCTGCCGCCCGAAGGATTTTTGTGTAACGAGCAGTCATCATCCAGGTACAAGTCTTGGCAGGAGCTTCGGGGTATTAGCCGCCACCTGCTGTATAACAATACACTGATATAGTAGTGGTACTCACTCGGCCGCCGTAGAGAGGACGGGATTTCCGAAGCATTTGAATCACCGGATGCTTCGATCAAAATGTGAGGCTACTTCGCTTGCATGCAGAGTTTGCGTCTCGTACGACACCCCTGGCACAACGCTCCGTGGAGGCAAGGAATGCGCACGCCGCTTGGTGAACAGTAGTGGGACAAAAACTTGATGTTTTACGTACTGGCATACCGATATATACTATATACTATATACTACTAGATATGTACGTACCTAAGCATACGCTGCCAGCCTCAACGTCACAAGCTGGACACTGCTTGTCTCGTTGGACTAGGCGCACAAAGTTTCCATGTCCCAATAAGCCTTGGAAGTGCAATGCGACTGTTGTGCCGCGGTGCTGTGAGCTCCAGCTTCAACCGCAGGCCAGGGCATGTCATCGCAGGCGGCACGTAAGGCTAGGCGCGAATCATGACCACTGACACGGCCTGCCCTTCTCTAGGGCGCAAAACTTTGTGTAGGAGCAGCCCTGATCCGGTCAAGCAAGCAACGCGACTACTACACCGACTCGATGGCGACTTATCGGCCGACTTTGACTCGTCAAGAGGACGTGTGAGGAACTCCCCAAGGGATTACTGGACGCCTCCTGCCTTCCACGTGGAGAAGCTACGGCCACCAGGATGACGAAGCCAGGGTTCCCACGAGGGTTGCAGGCCGACCTTGTTAAACACGGCTCGGGCTGTGGGGGAGAGGAGTCGTCTATCGGACATGGCTTTGGCAGCAGCAGCAATCATCGAGGTTGAGGCAGACCGCAACTTGGCGTAGCGTCGGCGGACAGGACCGGGCAGAGTCGGCTGGTCATCTGACAAAAATGGCTTCCATGGCCACTGCTGCGACGGGCTTAGCAGCAGCGGCCACTGCTGTTTGGGATTAATGCCTTCCTGGCAGCTGACCAAACCGAGGCACGGTCGAGCAGCGAGTGTGTGTGCCTGTTGGCAGAGGGGCATTAGCAGAGACTTCCCGTGGTGCAAGGGTGGCTGGGCGGCGGCGGCAGCGCAGCGCAGCGCGGAGCGGAACCAACGTTGTGATGGAGGGGCAGGTCAACAATGCCGTGGTGATCCTGGCTTGCCTTTGCCCATGTCAACTGGGAGCCTACTGTTCCTGACGCCATTCTGGCGGTCGCATCTTACGGTGCGCTAAATAAAATCCAGGATTTTCCCGAGAGTGTTTTGTCATGGTGAAACTAACGTGGTGATGCTACCACGACTACATACGTACCAGGCCGAGAGCCGCGTTTTCCCACCGCAACCGTACGACGCGGTCAAATGGGTAGTGCAGGGAGTATACGCACCATCTGGCCATGTGCCACCAGGCTGCCTATAGGAGTTTCGCCAGGATCCGCAGCGTGCGAGTGCAGATCTTTGGGCAGCAGCAGCAGTAGCAGTAGCGGTTAGTGATATGTAGCAGCCATGATAGTCGCACATTTTCCACGTCCCTTTTGACGGAGATTGGGGACCTAGGGTTTGAGGGCGGCATGCAGCGAGGGGCTGGCGGGCGGGAGCGAGTGCGAGCACGAGGTGGGTGGCAATGGGCAGCATAGCCCGCCCGTCCTTTGGCAGGCCAAAAAAGATAGGGCATACGAGCTGTCTGGACGCCACCTGCAGCGCATCACTTCCACGAGTCTTCTCGAATGCCTTGGTGCCGCAGTAGAGTGGAGGCTGGGAGGACTGGGCATCTTGACTAGTGCCTCGACGAGCTCGGATCAGCTCCCTGAGTCTTTGAGGCCAGCAATTGGGCGGAAATTGTCCGACTCAAGGCCCTCATGACAGGCTTGCCTCAAGCTGCACCAGGGTCGCTGCGGAGAGAGGCCTGTTGTTGGTGGTGAGCGGAGAAGCGCGCAAGCCGCACGAAACAAAGTGCCCAGCGACGGCCAGCCACAAGGGCCGGGGCGGACAGGGCAGGCAGATGCAGATTGCACATGGATATGGAATGGACATGGCTGCGCGGTTGCCATGGACGGGAGCGACGTTTGCTGTCTGCAGCGGTTGCGGTAATGCCCTGGGAGGGGGGAGGGAGGGGGGCGACGGGCGACGGGCGACGGGCGACGGGCAGAGAGCGCCATTGTTTGATGGAGACGGTGCGACTACTGCGACCTGCTACCACTGCTACTTACTGCTACTCTACTTGCACATGGTCCTGCCCGGCCGCCCTGGAGCATCCGGCCATGCGTGGGTTTGGCTGCATACAGACACACACCACACACATGCTACTATACACTCACACGCACACACTCGCTCACACACCCCCCCTCTAACACATGTATGTGTGTGTACACACGCACCCACACTGCGCGTCTGGTGGACCCCCCGCCCAACCCTGCGCGGGCTGGGCGTGCACAAGCGAAGCTGCAGAAGCTCTCTGATGTCTCTGACCGTCCTTTGGTGCACGCTGCTCGCCCATTTGCCTTGCGCTAATCGGCCGTCTTTTCACCTGCCTTTCCACGGCCGCCGCCATCGCCCTCTTCGTAGTCGTCGTGGTCGCCGTCGCCGTCGCCGTCCCATGTGCGCTGCGTCTTGGTGTCATTGACTGCTGCTGCTGCTGCTGCTGTTGCTGCTACTGCTGCTACTACTACCCTCTGCCTCTGGCCTCTCGTCCCCCCACTCCACTCCACTCCTTCCCCCTTGTCATCTTCACCACCACCACCACCACCACCACCATCACCACCACGCTCAAAACACCACCCTTACCAGCCCTAATATTACTCCCATCACCTCCACCATCACCTCCACCTCCACCACTACCCGACCCCCTCGGCAGCGCGTGTGCCTGAGCCAGTGCTGGGCCGCCTCCCGCGCCCTGTCGCATCGCGCCCTGGAGCTGTTCCTTTTTGCGACTGATGTGGTTTCGCGCCTTTTCTCATTGCGCCCTGGCCCCTTCGTTCGCACGGCCCGTCTTAAAAGCGCCACTTTTCGCCGACTGAGCGACAAACGTCCTAGCATTGACCGCGCGCGACTCATTCATCTCGCCTTTACCTGCTTCGGATAGTTGTCTCCGGCTCCATGGTAAGGTCGTCCTGCCCAAGACTAGGTCCTTTCTTCGCGCACGCGGCATAGGAAAGCTCCCGTCCTGCATCCCACTCTGGCCTCCGAGCACTTGCCCTGCGACGCTTTCCAAACTCTTCCCCTCTTCCATGCGATGACGCGGGTTGGGCTGTCATCTGCAAATCACTACTGACCAACCAACTTGCTGCCTTTTTGGTGAATTGGTCCCCTTCCGCCCCTGCGACTGCCGAGGCCGCTCTCCACCAGCTGCACCCCCCGCGACCTTCCTTCCTGGCTTTTGCCGTTTGGTGGTCCTGGAACCATCCGTTGTGCCCAGTAGTGCTCTGTCATACATAGCCGCATGGCCATAGCGGATTCTGTCTGGCATATGTAAGGATGGCTGATCCTGACGCGCCCGCCCATAACAAGAGAGCTCGTTTGGGCTCCAGCAATCTTGACTACAACGGCCACGGATTCCCTCCCCCTCCTCCACCGCCTCATACCCAACCCACCCGCCCTCCGACACATCCCACCTTGGCCCAGGCTTCTCCGCCCTACCCTACTACCCACGGTCTATCCACCACTCCCTCTCACCAGTACACCGCTCACCCCCAAGCCTACCCAGGCCCGCTACCCTCGCCATCGTTGCCACCTTCTGACATTCGCGCCCTTGCGGATCCGCGCAACATACCCTCTCCCCGGCAGCATCCCAATGGCGTCACAGGAGTCGCTACTGTGACAATCCCCCAGGACCGCATTTCAACCTACCGTCCTCCACCGACGCCCCAGTCAGCATCGGCTCCAGATCCTCATAGCTCCCGCTCCACCAGCCTCAGTATCAGTACCGACGTCAAGGTCCAGCCCCAGCAACCTCAACCTCAGCCTCAACCACCCATGGAGCATGGTGGCCATCACCCGTCGTGGCCCCCCATGACTGCCGAGCACCGGCCAAATGGCAACATGGCGAATGGCTACAGTCATGCCATGAGTCCCTCTCACCCCAACGGACCCCCGCCGTACCACACGCAGCCACCACCACCACCTGCTCAGCAGTATCCTCAGCCAGTGACTCCCTACGCGCCCACGCCGTACATGAACGACTATGGCGCCGCACAGCAAATACGAAGGAAGCAGGTCCGAGCCACGCAGGCTTGCAATCACTGTCGTTCGCGAAAGCAGAAGTGTGATGAAGCCCGGCCGTGCCAGTTCTGCAGAGAGAACAACTTTGACTGCCAGTACAAAGATGTCCCACCACCAAAGTGCGTCGCCCTCCACTCTACGTTTGGTCAACCCCCCCGCTGACGCTTTCCCAGGCAAGACAGAAGCATGATGCAGCTTCAAGAGAGCGTCAACAACATATCAGACGTTCTATCACAGTTTGTGGACCAGTTCAACACGTGGAAACAGGGTGTCGAGAGCAGACTTCCACCTACGCGAGCTGACATGATGTCCAATCATGCTTCACCCGAGGCCTCGTTCTCTACAACCCAAAGAGATCAGAGCACATCCAGATGGACAACGCCTGCTCAAGGAGGAAGGGGCCAAATGGGTCGTTTACACAGCAACCTCAAGATGGAATCACCAGTTGTCCCCCATTCGAGCACATTGTCGCCTCTTGGCACCCACGCCTCTGCTCCCATCAAGCAAGAGTCGCAGTTTGCTCCTCCTCCGCAGCAACCCGCAACACCTGCCGAAAGTGTGAGGACCGAACGTAGCCATGCTACCGAGACCGGCCCTAAAGAACAGACCGGCCTTCAAGGAGACCACACTACCCCTGCACATAAACTGCTCGAAGAGTGGACCCAAATGAACATCTTCTATCAGGGTATTCCATACTTGAAACGACTAATCGACAATGGCCGCGAAGTGTCAGATTACCCGATGCAGTTGGAGCAGGACCGTGGTTTGCTGCGCGTTTGGGGTGTTGGCGAGGGCCAAGACCTAAACGACGGCGCCCAAGGCCCTGGTAGCCCCGAGAGCAGCAACGATTCCGAAGCCGCATCTCCAGCGCCTGGCAAAGATGGCTTGTGGGGCCATCCGCCTTACGACCACCAAAGCCCCTCTGAGCCCAGCAGCACACCACGCGAAAGCTACCAGAGCGGCCTTGGCCCAGACGGCCGCCCTGACTTCCGTCGTCATGTCATGTTTGATCTGCTCAAGTCGTACATGGACAGCATGCACATGTTCCATCCGTTCATGAACGAGGTCAAACTCAAGCGCATGTTCAGAGAGTTCAGCGATCAGTACAGTCCCGAATCGCGAGGCGCAAGTGTTAGATCACCTGCTGTCAATGGAGTGCACCAGCTCAATCCTGGTGTCAAGCGAAAGCGCTCAGCGAGCGGATTGGACGGGTTGCCATCGGCTCGAGGCGAGATTGAACGCTCATTACGCAATGCCATTGTTCTCCTTGTTCTTGCCCTTGGCAAGGTTTGCTCATACACAGACCCCTTGCCTGCACCGCAAAACGACCGGAATCCTTACATTCACTCGGAGTATGGCTACATCCGCAACTCTCCGAATGCTAATGGCAGTTTTGCCAGTGAGGCGTCTGAAGATAGCCGCCCGCGAAACATTGACATTCTCCCTGGTATGGCCTACTACGCTTACGCGACTGACATCCTCGGGAATCAGCAAGGTGGAAACACAACCGCCCATGCGCAAGCCATGCTTTTGGCCGCGCTCTATCTCAGTCAGTTTGCACGAGTATTAGAGAGCTGGAGTTGGATCAACAACGCA
>JAODYD010000047.1:628-137548 GCA_026262445.1 Bipolaris bicolor | reverse complement strand
TACTATTTTTCTTTTCTTATTTTAGTAGAAAATACTTTAGCGTTAAGCCTATTTAAGTAATATTCGTAGATTTTTATAGATTTTCTTTAGTTATTCTACTATTATAATTACTACTTCTATCCTTAGGCTTAGATATATTTAAGTAAAGAGATTTAGATATTGTCTATAGTTTATAAAGAATAGTATTTACTTTATAGACTCTAATAGCTTATTATTATATACTAGTTATACTATAGATAGTAGCTATATCTAATTATCTTATTACTAATTAGCGTAGACCCTAAGGTAAGTCTTTATTATCTAATTTATTCTTTCTATTTATCTATTAGTTTATAGATAGTAGGCTATTAATAGTTTCTATTAGATACTAATCTTAGCTATAAGAGTCTTCTAGAAATTTAAAGTAAAGAGTTTATCTCTATCGCTAATAATTAATCTTAATATACTATGTTATATAATTACTATATTTTTAATAATATATATAAGTTTTACTATATTATAGTCTTTTTAAAATAGTATAAATTTAGTATATTTAGTAAATCTATTAATTATAACTAGTATCGTATTATATATTACTTTAGTAACTAGGTCTATTAATAGTAGTAGTCCTATAACGAAGTCTATAGAGATATCTACCTATAGTTCTTATAGTAGCTCTAGAGCTTATATTTCTCTATAGAGTACGTACATATTATACTTATTCTTTTAGTATTCTATATATTTAGCAATATAGACTATAACCTTATTCTTTATTCTCTTAAACTAATAGTTATACTAAATTAGTTCTATTATTCTAGCAATTTCTAAGTATTTATATATAGGATTATTATAATATTCTTAAATAATAGTTTATTATACTTCTTTAGGTACATCGTTCTTAATTTTTATAATAATATTTAGTTTATATATAGTATTATAACTAGCCTTAGAATATAGAGGATATTTCGTTATTAGATTTATTTAACGAGTAATCTGCGAGAAGGCAGAACGACTGCAGGAAACAATACACACTCTTTAGAAATAGTTATTACGTAACTACTTAATAATAAGCGCTTACTAGTAAGTAGATGCTTAGCACTATAACGCTCACTAACGAGCAGCACTTAGTAAGAGTGCTTAATACTAAGCGCTTACTAGTGAGCACTACTCACTAGTAAGCACGACACTCTCTTAGTATATAGTATTAGGTATTGAGCCCTTATAGCTTAATGTGTTTAACTTAAGTTTTAAGTATAAGTATAATATATAGAGTTATTCTACTTGCCTAAGTTACTATCCTATTGCACACTGCCGCTTTATCTACGAAAACTAACTAATAAGAAGCTTAATACTAGAAGTCTTATATTACTTCTACTTAAGCTATACTCTTAATATATAGGTCCTAGAGATCTATCTTTATTAGTCTTAAGTATAGGTTTATTAACTATCGTCTTAGTCTCTATAATATTATATTATTAGCTAAGAGCATTAGCTTTTCTATTTTTCTTTCCTAGTATATAGACAATTTTAAACTTATATTATTCTAATAGTTTAGCCTATCTCGTTTATCTTTAGTTAAGTATCTTTATTATTATAAAGTATACTAGGTTTTTATAGTCTATATAGATTATAAGTTCTAAATAGCTTTCTATATATACTCTCTAGTACTATAAATATACTATAATAGCTAGTAATTCTTTATTATATATATTATATTATTTCTTAGGTTCTAAGAACTTTCTAAAGTAGTATACTACTAGATACTATTTATTATTTATAAGTATGCTAGCGTAGCCTTCTAGAGCTAAGTTTAATATATTAGTTTTAATTTTTATTAGTAAGCCTAATATAAATATCTTAAAGTATAGTAGTATAATATATACTATCTTAAGCTTATTAAAGGCTTTCTCTATCTCTTTACTCTATATAAATAGCATATTCTTTCGTATAAGTTGTATTATTAGTATTATAATCTTTAAAAAGTTTTTAATAAATTATTAGTTAAAGTTTATAAATTCTAAGAATAATTAGATTTTTATAACTATTATTAGTGTTAGCTAATTCTTAATAACTTAGATCTTTTCTTTGCTTATTTATACTTTATTAACTTCTACTATATAGCCTAAGAATTCAACCTTAGTCTTATAGAATTTATACTTCTTTAGCTTAAGTCTAAGGCTATATTTATTTAGAGCCTTAAATACTATCTTTATATATTTAATATAGTCTTTTTTATCTTTAGAGTAGATAAGAATATTATCTAAGTAGGCTATAATAAATATATCTAGATATAGCCTAAGTACGTTATTAATAAGTTTCTAGAACGTTACTAAGGCGTTTATAAGCCTAAATAGTATAACTAGATACTTATAATATCTATATTAAGTTCTAAATACTATTTTTTATTCTTTATTTTTTTTTATTCTAATAAGGTAGTATCTATCTTAGAGATCTTAAGCTATAAAGATCTTTATATAAGATAATTAATCTCTAAGCTCTATAATATTAGATAGTAGATATTAATTCTTAACTATAATATTATTAAGTTTTTTATAGTTAATATATAGCTTATCTATACTATCTTTCTTTAGTATAAATATAATTAGATATTCTACTAGCGATTTTAATCGTTATATATATTCTTTAGCTAGACTCTTATTAATATACTCTCTTAGTACTTTAAGCTCTCTTTCTAATAGTTAGTATATAGGCCTAAAAGTTAGTATCTTTCTTTTCTAGAAGACTATCTTATAGTCTTAGAGCTTATATTCTAGTAACGTAGTTTTATCTACTACTTTCTAAAATAGATATTTAAATTCTTAGTATTTATTAAGGTATCTTAGAGTTACGCTATTCTCTTTTTTTCTTACTTCTTAATCTATTAGGCTAGTTTTAGTATCTATAGAGTATAGCTTTCTATTAAGAGAACTACTATCTAAGTATACTTTCTTCTTAGTATTATTATACTACTTAGTAATATTACTTTTATCTACTATTAGATTCTATTAATACGTAGGCTAGCTTATAGGTACGTCTATTCTATAGTACTTAAATTAAAATACTTTTAACTTCTAGTTAATCTATAGATTATATTTTCTAAGCTATAGAAGTTTTAAGATAATATTATAGTTAGCTAATCTAATAACGTTTAGGTTAATCTTCTCTATATATTCTTAGATACTAAGTATTACTCATCTAATCTTATATATAATATTACTTTTTTTTAGTATTAGTTTACTATTAGCTATATATAGTAGATAAGGCTATTATTTCTATTATATCTTAAGTTTAGCTTAGGCTACTACGTGCGCTAAAATATAATTTATCTATAATTCTAAATCTACTAGTTCCTATATCTATTTTTTATTAAGCTTTACTAGTAGCTTAATAAGTTCTAAGAGTTCTAGTACGTTAATTTCCCTAGAGAGGCCTCGTAGCCTTAGCGTTAGCCTAAAAAAGACTACTTTTATTAGTATCTATAGTAGTCTTTAGCTACTATTTACTTCTTATATTCTTTACTAAGGTATATATACTACTAGTTTTCTCTTTATTCTTTTAAAAAGCTATCTAGGTACTATACTTTATATATTATTTATATCTAGATAATACTTTAGTAGTCTATTCTACTATAAAAGTATACTATTTCTTACTTATTCTATAAATATAGTAAGTAGCTATTATTCTTATATTTATACTATAGTTATTTATACTTAGATATACTTTTAGTATACTATAGACTCTATCTAGCTACTTTTTTATCTTAGTAGTAAGTAGAATAGTAGTTATATATATATATAGTCTATAATATCTTTATATAATTTTTATTTCTTATATTATACTAGTACTATATAGATTTATTAGAATTATTTTATTCTTAGTTTTACTTTACTTATTATACCTATTAGAGTATAAGTTCTTATTCTAGTCTCTTAATATTAGCTATAATATATGTATACGTTAGTAGTTATTAAGTTATCTTAATCTTATAGAAGTTAATATCTAATTATAGATACTATAGCGTTTAGTATATATTAAGTAACGTTTTACTACTATTACCTTTATAGTTATAGGCTTTTTTTAGTTATCTAAGTAGTTAAGTAAGCGTATTAATCTACGTCGCTACCTTAATTAAATTATCTTAAGAGTATAACTAGAGTAATTTTAGTATTACGCTATCCTATCTTTTTATATAAGGCGTAAGTAGTTAGTTTTCTTTCTAAAATTATACTATCTTCTCGTGTTTAGACGCAAGGGGTTGTCTCTTCTTTTCTAGCGTCTTATAATCCTTATTACTAACTAGTTTAGCTTTAGACGTGTTCTTAGACGTAGTTAAAGTTAGATCTTCTAATCTACTAATAACTTCTATATTATCTAGGTAGTATCTAATCTCTAGTTAAGTAATAATATTCTATAACTTATTATTACTTAGTTCTAATTTCTAATATAAGATATTAAGCTATTATTTAACTTTATTCTTACTTAGATAGTTATAGGCTATATAGCCTTTCTTACTATATATATAGTAGTTAATTTTCTTCTTATTATTATTCTTATTCTTATTCTTCTTATAATAGAGCTTACTAGGTTCTTTTTCTTTATTAAGGTTATTAAGGTATATAAGTTTATATCTATTAGTTATATATATACTAGGTATTCTAGGCTAGTAGCTTCTTTATTATCTTTAGTTAGGCTATAAACGTTAGTAGTATTATTATTAAGGCTAATCGTTTCTATTATCGTTATTGCGCGTTCCCTAATTAAATAGTTATTCTTTTAGTATAAGCTTATAGAGTTTATTATTAAGCCTAATAGCTTCTTTTATAAGTTTATTAAAGTTAGTAATTATAGCTTTATTTCTTATAAGTTCTCTACGTACTATAGATTTTAAGCTCTAGTAGTATATATATATAAGAGTATTACTATTCTATTTAATATTTATAGTATACTACTAGAACTAGGTTATATAGTTAGCTATAGACCTAGTTTAGCATAAGGTCTAGATCTTTTATTCTATAATTAGAGTTTCTTTAAAGGGTAAGAAGTTTTATCGTATCTTAGTCTTAAAAGTATTCTAGTCTTTAACTAGGGTAGTATTATTAGCGTTAGTAATAGAGTTATCTATATAACGTTTAATAATTAGGCTAGACTATTTTTCTATATTACCTTAGTAGTAGCTAGTAGCTAAGATAACCTTATTATTGTCTTTAATCTTATCTCTAGCTAAGTAGAAGTAATAGTTAACCTAGAGGACCTAAGCTTTAAGCTTATTATAATCGCTATAGTAAAGGTTAGGCTTATAGGTATTAATTATAGTTTCTTTAGTCTAGGAAGCGGCTAGAGTGTCTATTATAATATTGCTTATTATAAGAGTGTTTAAAGTGTTAAGAGTATAGCTTAAGTAAAAGTAATATAAGACTTTTAGTATTAAGCTTCTTATTAGTTAGTTTTCGTAAATAGAGTAGTAGTATATAATAGAATAGTAACTTAGGTAAGTAGAATAACTCTATATATTATACTTATACTTAAAGCTTAAGTTAAATATATTAAGCTATAAGGGCTTAATACCTAATACTATATACTAGAGCTTTATATAATATACTTAGTTACTTAGTAGTACTAAGGTATACTAATTACTAAGTAGCTTATAGGTTAATATATAGAGTACTTAGTTACTTAGTAGTGCTAAAATATACTAATTACTAAGTATTATACAAATTACGTAACGTACTAGTCTTAAATAAGTATCTCTATTTCCTATAGTTATTCCGCCTTCTTATAGATTACTTATTAAATAAATTTAATAGTGAAATATCCTCTATATTCTAAGGCTAGTCGTAATAAAACTTTACTTCTTTAGTTAGTTAATATATAATAACTAAGACTATATTATATGACTATCTAGATTCTAGTTCTTATAATTTTAGAAGCTTTACTATAAAGTCTATTATTATACTTATTTATAGCTTAAATAGTAGCTATAAAGGTTATAATAGGCTATAGAGCTTATATCTCTTAGGCTTATTCTAGTAATATATTAAATAGTTACTTAGAATCTTCTATATCTTTGTACGTATACGTAGTATTATAAATACCTTAGCTAGTTCTAGCTAGTTATACTTTAGACTACTATTAGGTATCGTCTTTAGTAAGGCGTTATATAGTTCTCTATAACCCTTTTTATATAAGTTAGACCTTCTACTTAGCGTATCTATAGCTCTATTAAGCGTTCCCACGTAGTATATAATCTTAAAGTTAAACTAAGCTAGTATCTCTACTTATTATACTTATTATTAATTAAGTTTCTTTATTATTATAAAACTTATTAAGTTCTAGTAATTAGTAAAAACCTTAATTATATTAGAGAGTTCTAATAGGTATATCTTCTATTATTTAAAGGCATCTACTACTCTAAGTAGTTCTTTATTCTAAATATTATAGTTAAGTTCTACTTCTAAGAACTTCTATAAATAGTAGAATACTAGTCTTTGTTTCTTATTTAAGCACTACTATAATAATATAGCTCTAAGTGTATAGTTAGACGTATTAGTCTTAACTCTAGTAGGTTATTAAGAGCTATATAACTTAAGTACTAGCGCCTCTAAGAATATCTACTTAATTTAATTAAAAGCCTCTTAATGTTTCTCTTTCTATTTAAAACCTATTTCCTTCTTTATTACTTCTATAAGGGGTGCTATAATCTTTAAGTAATTCTTAATAAACTTTTAATAATAATTTATAAAATCTAAGAAGAATTAAATATTCTAAACTATTTCTAGTATTAGCTATTTCTATATAGTCTATATCTTCTTTAGATTTGTTTTTACTTCTTTAGTTAATATAATAAATCTAAGAAATTCTATTTCTTATATATAGAATTTATACTTTTCTAGTTAAAGATATAGCTTATATTCTTTAAGCTTCTATAAAACTTTTTTAATATACTTAATATATTCTTCGCGTATACCGCTAAAGTATACTAATATATTATCTAGATACGCAATAATAAAGATTCTAAAGTATCTATAGAGAGCGTTATTAATAACTAATTAAAAGGTTACTAGCGTATTTATTTATCTAAATAGTATAACTATATACTTAAGGAGTCTATACTTCGTCTTAAACGCTATTATCTACTTATAACCTTCTTTAATTCTAATTTAGTAAAAGTCTTTCTAAACGTTAAACTTTCTAAACTACTTAGCTTCTTAAAGTTAATCTATAAGCTCTATAATAAGTAATAAGAGATATTAGTTCTTCTAAGTAACGCTACTTAATCTTCTAAAGATAATATATAGTTACTACTTTCTATTAGGCTTCTTTATAAATAAAATAGATAAGACTATTAAGTCTAATTCTAGTTAGATAAATCTCTTTTTTAAGTTCTTCTAAAGATAATCCTATAGCTTAGTATTATACTTAGGCGCTATAGAGTATATTCTTTCTAGACTTAACTTCGCTTCTTTCTCTAAGATAATCTTATAATTCTAATTCTAGTATTTAGCTAGGTCTATTACTTTATTTTTTTTTAAATAGTTTCTTATACTCTTATATTTAGTATTCTATTAGTATTATTAATAGCGGATTGTTCTTTATAGTTATATTCTATAGTGCTAGTCCTTCCTTTATAGTTATAATCTATTATATTTAAATAACTTCTATACTCTAAGGGTCCTTCGCATAGATTCTTACGATCTTATATAGTAAGATCTTACTAAACCTTCTATTCTAGAGTAAGCTCTAGTTTATTAACCGTATCTTATATTATATTCTAGCAACCTTGCGCATAGGTTCTTAGCTAAGAATAGTCTTCTTTTACTAGTTAATAGTAGGGTTATAGGTATCTAGCTAGTTATAACTAATTAGTATATCTATTTTTTCTAGGTCTATAATACTAATATTTATTTAGCTATAGATATCTACTACTTTAAGCGTTAATAATTCTATCTTAAGCTTTATTACGCCGCCTCCGTATGCTATAGGAGTCTCTTCGGCTGATATCATTTATATTAGTTGTTCTTGATTCCAATAGGGTAAGTTGTACTTCTCTACTACCCTAGGTAAGATTAATGTTCTAGAAGCTCCGCTATCTACGAACGCGGTTATATCGTAACCTTACAAGAACACAGTCATAGTTAATTCCATCTATTGGCTACCGGTGTCTTGCACTTTCTTAAGGGTCGTTTTAGGACTGCCCTTGCCAGCGTGACCCTGTCCCTAGCGGCATTCTAGTTTTTTAGCTTAGAGAGTCGTCCTTTCTATAACTTCTTCCGTTCCTATAGGAATCGTCCCGCGCCAACCTTGGCGTTATAGTGATCGGTATATCAATCGTCGTAGTAAAAGCTCTAATAGACATTGCGGTGTGGTATCTCCTTCTTCGCTGTCCCTCTTGGTACCAGCTCTCTACTCTTGTAAATTAGGTAATTCGTTGCCTCACAAATGTTCGTTGATAGGGTGCTATAATAGTGATCGTCTATCCTCTAAGCATTCTTGAACTATTGTTAGTAGAAGTCATATCCTGCCCTATAGTGTGTCTATAGGAGTTTATCGTGTTCCACTCCTGGTGCCCTCTATACTTGGGCCCTATATATCCTACAGTTCTTGGCTATACATTCTTCCGCGGAAATCGTGCTATAGTAGTAGTTGTCTACTCTTCGAGCTTTCCGTCGTTATTCCTTATAGAACTAGTAATTGGTCGTACACTTAATCCAACATAACTCTTCGTAAGCTTCCTTTTCTTCTAGTTAGTGCATGTGGCAATGCTGTACTCGACACTCGTTATGCTATAAATTAGTATGGCAGTAATTATCCTTGTTGTCCCTGGTCTCCTCTCGCTTCCTTAAGTGGTAATCGCACTGTCTTAGGTAGTTGACCTAACATAGGCGCTCGTGTTGCTCTATTCGTTCCTTGAACGTCTAAGGCGTCTCCTCGTTATTAGATTCCTTGAACCTGGGTTGTTCCTGGGTAGCCTGGCAGGTAATCTTATCTGCTCTAGGTCCTGAGATTGTGATTCGTCTGCTAATGTTATAATCGTTGGCTAGGTGCGTGGTGAGTCCGTAAATCTAGCACCGTTGATGTCTTAGGCGGCGTAATACTTCAGCCCCTTTAATCTGCTAATCTGTTGGTAGTGGGTCGTCCCACTTGAAGTCTTGGAGTTCTATTGCCTCTTGTACCAGCTTAAAGGCCTCGTTGTTGGCTTATCTTGCTTCGTTGTACAGGTCTAGGTCGCTAAGAGTCTTGTTAGGTTCTTTGGTGGGGTATGGCGTCCCTGCTCGCAGTATTCGCACCGTCTCCTGAACTCTCTTCGTGGACTCGTTCTTTGGGCAATCTCTGCGGAAGTGTCCTACTTTACTGCATCGGAGGTATACCTTATTGTTATAACGCTTTCTGCGTTCTTCTGTGGAAAGACCGTCGTTAAACTTTCTTTGGGCCTTCTTGTCCTTAGGCTTATCTTGTACTTTGCCCGTCATGATCGTGTCGCTGTCCTTGTCGAACCTGTTGCGTGGTTTTCTCGTGTTGGCCGTTATAGGTTGGAAGTCTCTCTTCTTCCGTTACTGTCTTTCTTATAGCCTGTGGTCGATTCTTATAGCTAACTCTATCAATGCGTGTAGAGTGTCTGGCTTCTTATGGTGTACAAGCCCGTTCTTGATGTTTTCCTTTAGACTATCTTCGAATACCGCTCGAAGTGCTGCGTCGTCCTAGTCTATCCTAGTCTAGAGTTGTTTGAACTCCACCGTGTAGTCGGACACTGACTTGGTCTGCTTTAGGCGAGTTATTGCTTTCTCTGCCTGGTCCTTTTCGTCTATCTCTCTAAAGATGCGTCCTGCTTCCTTCTTAAAGTTGTCCTAGCTGCTAAAGATTTCTTTGGTATTGACCTTGGTGCTATGGTTAGTGATGTCCTTTAGGTAATCCTTAACGTGTGGCTGCATCTACTTGGCTGCTTGTCCCTTCAGGTACGTGCTAGTCACTAGGATCTTATCCTAATCGTTAGGCATATTATAGTACTCGTTATATAAGTTAATATTAGTAAGGAACGTCTATAGTTCGTGAGGACTTCCATCGTACTTCTCTAGTAGCGCTATCTTAGGTTTCGATGTAGACTTCCTTTCATTGGGTGTAGCTATTAGCTGACTTAGGAGTTAGTTGATCGTATCCTGTAACCCTGCTATCTGTCTAGCCTGATTCTAGCTCTCGCTTCTAAGATTAACAAGCTTGTACTTGGCACTTCCTGCCTTAGGTACGCGGTTTCCCCCTTAGGTACTTCCCGTCATGTTGATGTCTCCCTTAGGTGTCGTACCTAGAACATTGATATACTTGTTTGAGTTTTGTAACATGATACTATCTTAGTATAAAGCGATTGGTTAATCCGTCCATAGAATCTGGTGGTGGTTAAAGTGTTACATGGGGTCTGGAGTGCTAATACTTCTCTAGCTCGATCTGGGTTAGGGCGAGTAGGATTGGGTTAGCGCCGTGAGAGTTGCCTGGCGATTCTTCTAGAAAAGAGTTATAGATGTAACTAGGGTTTGATAACGCTAATCTATTCAATAGACTAACATATAACTATCTTATTAAGTAAAAGATACTAGTAAGAAAGTATAATTTAAGTTAACTATAACAAGAGTAAATAATAAAATCTATCTATCCTTATATCCTTATTACTTCTAGTCCTACTATTACTACCATCGCGACTTCTATTCTCTTGGCCTAATGTTCCTAATAGCTACTATTATAGAATTGCTGCTATTACATACTAGCGCCTAATAGTCGTCTTAGCGTAATGTTAATTACGTGATCTTTACCCTGCGATAATTATTACCTTCTAACGTAGACGTCTATAGGCCTTTAGCTATCTTATTATTTATTAAGAAGAGAATCCTTCTTGTTACTTATAACACTTACTACTAGCTATAATTAATTAGCGTGGTGCGCTTAAGTATAATAAGATGCGAGTTATAATAAATCAAGCGATTAACCTAGTAGTATCTAAGCTACTTCTAAGCTAGCTATAATATAATATTTTAAATAATACTCTATATAGATAGAAGGCCTCGCTTAGTAAGTCTATTAATATAATTAATAAGTTTAGCTTTATATTATAGATAGACTACCTTCTAATTCTATATAGCTACTCATTTTAAGCTAAAAATACCTTAGTAGCAGCGGCTTAGCGTTCCTAGATTAATACTATATTTTTTCCCGATTTAAGAATATATAAGCTTTTTATTAAGCTTTAAAGTATTAATAATAGTAAGAATAGTATTAATTAGATATATTATAGTTACGTTATAGATAGCTAAAGTAGATAGAATAATTTATATTAGAGAACATAATTAGATATCAGCCTATCTATAGCGTTAGTCTATCTAGCACCTCTAATAGTAATATAAGAGAAGGTAGTAATATATATATATTCTCGCCTTCTAGTAATATATCTAGCTTAATAAAAGAATTATAATAAATAGAAACGTCTTAGTAGGTATTAATAAATAATATAGCTAAGCTAGTAGAGTTTAATATAGAGAAAGTAGATAGCTATATAAGAGGCTACGCTCTAGAGAGTAATCGCGAGATATATAAAAGGTTATATTTAATAAAGAGCTATCTACTCTACTTACGTAGTGTTTATTTACTTATTAGAGAAAGGTTATACTAAAGTATCTAAGGGTATTATCTAAGCGCTACTTAGATAGTAAGTAGAATCTAGGTGCTTATAGTAACACTTAGATTCTATACTCATCGTCTAAACGTAGTTTAAATAGCGCGCGTATAGCTTAAACTAAGATTCTATTAAAAAGCTATCTAAAGAGCGTTTAGCCTATTATAATACCTCTCTTCTTAGAGTAATACTACATCGCCTCTACGAAATGCCTCTAGTAGGCGGCCCTCGCTATCTTATTTAGTTTCTATAAATACCTTCTATTAATCTACTACCTTAGCGTTCTCTAGTAGCTTTACTAGTTTAAGTATTATTTAGTAGAACTTTTTCTACTTTACCTTATAGTATAGCTTACGCTCTCTTCTATAGTAGCGTATCTCTTCTATTATAATATCTTCTACCTTCTATTTATCTTCTCTATCTACTTATAGTAGCTATAGCTAATAATTATTCTAAACCTAGTTTAGAAGTAGATTATTACTAGTAAGTTTTAGATAGTTAATATAGAAAATAAAGTATAGGCCTAGTAGCGTATCTAGCTTAACTAAGTAGCTATTAATTACTTTTACTACTATATACTTAGCGTTCTTCTAGTTAAGCTTCTTTAAGCTTCGCTCTATACTATACTACTAATTAAGCTTTAGCTATACTTTATTACCTACTTAGTAGCTCTATACCTCTCTCTAAGTCCTATTTATCTACCTTTCTTATTTCTATTAGGAAACTACTATACTTACTTAGGCTAGTTATATAGCTTATTATAGCTTAACTATAATCTCTACTACTTTCTACTTATCTAAGAGCTGTTTAGCTAGCCTCTATTATTATTTCTTATTACCTAGCTTAAGCTATAGAGGCTCTACTTTATACTTATACTAAAGAAAGAATAGTAAGATTTCTATTAATATTATAGTTTTACTATTAATTATAATTTAAGCTATTAGATAAAGTTATACCTAGTTATTCTACTTCTAGTTCGTAAAGAATTAGATATAGATCTTCTAGATACTATTTATTCTTTTAGTAGCCTTATTAGTCTATAAATAATAAACTATTAATAGTCTCTAATTAATCTTTAAAAGCTTATATAGTCTAGTCTAGAGAGCGCTTATAAATTAGCTACTTCTATTAGAGGTAATAGCGTCTAGTAGCTAGTAGTAGGTAATAACGCGCTTAATAAATATTTAGACTATAGTTTCTATCTTTATATCTATAAGTAGTATAAAGATTACGTCTTTACTAAGCTAATTAGTAACTACTATTAAACTTATTATATTATTACTTTCTAAAAGTTTTTCTATAAAATTTATAAGGATCTTCTTCTAGATCTAAGTAAGTATTAGTAGTAGCTTAAGAAAGCCTTATATACTTTCTCTCTAGAGCTTACTTTATCTATAAGTATTATAGTTTCTAATATATCTTTAAATTAAGTTAGTTATACTTAGCTAAAAGTAGTTCTTTATAAGTATCTTATACGTAAGCTTATATTCTAAGTAACTTATAGCTAGTAAGTTATAAGTACTACTAATAATTAATATCTATAGCTAATTATTATCTAGTATCTATTTACTCTTTTAGTAGTATAGAACTTTATTATCTACTAAGTAGTCTTTAGTTAAGTACTTTAGATCTAACCTTATAGAAAATTATTCCTTATAATTCTCTATTATTACTTATACTTCTTAGTAGACTTAATCTTTTATTACTATCTTCTTCTAAAGTTCTTCTAGCTTATTCTACTACGTTCTTTCTTCTTCTTCTAGCTCTTTAGAAGAGAATTAGTCTAAACTATCTTTAGTTAGTAGAGAAGTATCTTCTTTCTATTAGAATTATACCTCTAGCGCGTCTAACTAGTCTTTAGTTACGCTAGCTATCTCTATTTCTTTTTATAGTCTCGTAACTATTACTAAAGCTCTACTATCTAAGCTCTTCTTAGTTAACTTCTTATAATAGAAGTTTATTAGTTTAAATATTTATATAAAGCGCTTCTATAAGCGCTTATCTTCTACTTTTAATAGTAAGTTCTACTTTCTTCTTAAGAGCATATTAGCTCTTACGTTCTCTCTCTCTAGCCTATATAATAGCTTAAGGTTATACTAGCCTAAGAGAAGTAACTATCTTATCTAACGCTTATTTAGCTTCTATAGCTTTATAAAGTACTCTAAGTTCTTATAATTAGTAATTACTTTAAACTTCTTAACTAAATATAGCTTAGAATTCTATTCTTTAAGAAATTATACTACTATAAGTAGCTTTTTATTATAGATTCTATAATTATACTTATATACGTTATTCTTTTATAAGAAGTATATATAAAGCTATAGAATTCTATTATTATTATACTAAGATAGTACTCTATCTACTTAGTAGCTACTTAAGTTATACTTAAGTACTATCCTATAGTCTAGGTTAAATAGCGCTAGTAAAGGCTTAGTAATAAAGGTCTTTTTAAGCTTTTTAAAAGCTAATTATTTATTAAGTCTCTATTAGAATAGAACGTTACTTATTAGCCTTATTAGTAGCGCTAATAGTTATAAAAAGTTCTTAATATACCTTTAGTAAAAGTTTATAAAACTAAGAAATAATCTTACTTCTTAAACTATCTTTAGCGCTTTCTATTTATAGATTACTACTATCTTAGCTAGATCTATACTTCTTCTTTTACTTACCTTAATAATAAACTTTAGATACTTAGTTAACTTAACTTTAAATTTATACTTCTTAATATTAATCTAGAGGCCTATATTTTATAGCTTACTAAGTACTTTTTAGATATATTCTTAGTACTAGCGTAGATTACTATCTATATAGATTAATACGTTGTCTAGATAGGCTAAGTAGAACTTATCTAGGTATTCTTATAAGGTCTAGTTAATATACTACTAAAATATACTTAAAGTGTTTACTATACTAAAGAAGATTATAAGCTACTTAAATAATCTAAACTTTATTTAGAAGACTATCTTCTACTTATTACTAAAGGCGACGTAGATTTTATAGAAAGCTATAATAACGTTTAGCTTTATAAACTATCTTAATTTACTAATACTATTAAGCGTCTCTTAGATTAAGAGTAGAGAGTATTAGTCTTTCCTTATAATTATATTTAGAGCTTAATAGTTAATATATAGTTAGAGTTCTCTACTTAGCTTCTTTATAAATAATACTAGTATAGCTACTAGTAAACTACTAATATAAATAAATTCTTTCTTAAGTAGTACTATAAGCTTCTTTTAGAGTATTAAGAGTTCTCTACGTAATATACTATAGAGAGGTCTTTATAATAGCTAGACGTTCTTTAGTTTTAGCTTAATCTTATAATCTACCTCTAGCTCTTAGTAAAGTAGAAGCTTCTTAGCTTTCTTTAGATTAAAGAGCTTATAGAACTTCTAATACTACGCTAGTAGTAGTACTTATATATCTATAAGCTTCTTCTTTTATAAAGCTTTATTAATATCTACTATTAATATAGTAAAGATTTAAACACTATTTAGAGCGCTCTTATATTAGTAAAGTAGTACTATAAACGTAGTAGCGTTTACTTATTAGACTTCTTCTTATAAAGTTTCTTCTATTAATTATACTTAAATATCTTTTAAGTAAATAAAAATACTCTTCTTTATAAAAGTAACTATTACGTTATAGTAATCTATTTACTCTCTCTTTAGATAAATATTCTTACTAAAAGATAGATCTATTATATATATATAAGTAGACTCTTTATATCTATATAGCTTAAATAAGAATTAGATAACTTTATTAATCTTTAATAGCTTACTATTTACTCTCTTAATTATTTAAGTAAAGATCTTAAAGCGCTCTAGAAAGTAGTAGAAAATAAACTTTCTATTAATTAGTATATAGTATAAGTATCTATAATTAATTAGTACTATAGCGTTTACTACCTTATTTATAATTAAATCTATAGTAATTAGTAGAGAACGTATATACTTTCGCTAAAATTAAGTCTATTTACTACTTATCTACTAATCTATCTTTAGAGGCTCTAAGCTAAGACTTTAGCTTAGAGCTTTTCTTTTTCTAAGTTACTATTAGCTAAGTTCTTAGCCTTCTTTAGCTACTTCTACTTCTCGCTCTTAGAAAGGGCTCTAGCTCTCTTAACCTAAACGTAATTTAGATAGTTTCTAGCTAGATAACTTAGTTCTTTATAGTTATAGTAGTCTTATAGAGATTATTATAGCTTATCTCTAGCCTCTTATATCTAATTAACTTTTAAAAGTTTCTAGTCTATTACTTCTAAGCTAGTCTCTTACTAAGTAGCTTTTAGAGAGGCTTACGCGTAACTATAGGCTATATTTTATTTATTTCTTCTATATAGTTAGATCTAATATAGATTATTTAAAAGCTTAATTACTTTATCTATATATTTTTTTAAACTTCTATTCTTAGAAGTATAGAGTATTAGCTTCTAGAGCTTCTCTCTAAGTCTTTTACTAAATATCTTATAGGCTACTACTAGGCTAAATATTTATTAAAACTCTATATAAAGTTAATTAAACTCTAGAATATAGTTACGTATTAGCTATTATTCTTACTTTAAGTATTAAAGCTTATTTAAAGCTTACTATTATTAGTAAACGTCTTAAAAGTAGATATCTATATATTCTTATAGGCTAATAGTTATTTACTCTTTATTCTTATATATCTAAGAAAGAAGAATTTAGTTTATCTTATTATTTATTTAGCTAAGTATATATTAGACTTTTAAATTCTTAGTTAAGAATATAGTTTTATTATACTCTAGCTTCTTTTTAGATCTAAATTTCTCTTCTAAATAGTTCTTATAAGTTCTATTAAAATATTTTAGATTTAGAAACTTATTTTTATAGGCTACTAGTTTAGTAGTTATTACTAGTAATAGTAAGAAAGTATTAGTTTCTAAGAATAGCTCTAATTATCTCTTAGTTTAGCTCTTCTTAAGTACTTCTAGGTAGCTAGCTATTAGGCTAAGTAGCTATATTATCTACTCTATTATCTAGGCTATAGCGTTCTAATTAACCTTAAGCGAGCCTCCTTACCTTAGTAAGCTCTTTCTTTCTACGATAGCTAATTATTTAATAACTACTTTTATTATTAGTTTAATTACTATCTCTTTCTATCTATTCTCTCTAAGTATTTATATAATTTTACGTAAAATCTCTTTATTAAATACTTTTATTTTACTTTTAGTAGTAACGTATACTACTAGCTTCTCTATATTTAAGTTAGAAATATTAATCTCTATCTTTTAATTTATTCTCTAACATCTTATCTCTTTACTTACTAATATATAGAGCTTTAGATTACTCTTTAATCTACTTATATAGTTCTAGACTATAGCTTACTTCTTATTAGTAAGAACTAGTAGAGCTTACTTTTAGCTATACTTCTCTTTTAACTAGTTCTAAATAGCGTTTAGCTATTACTATATCGCGTTCTTAGAAAGACTTATGTCTTACTATCTTACTTATAAAATCTTATTTTCTATTAAGAGTAATTATATAGCCTATATTTTATCTAATAGAGAATTAATAGAACTTCTTACTATAATATTTATTACTAGCTAACTATACGCTTAGTCTAAGTAGCCTTTAAGTAGTTTATTACGCGACGTTACGCCTATAGCTTAGCTTTCTAAGATATAATAAAGCTTTTAGATAGATTCTAGGTAACTAATACGCTTACTATCTCTTATAGCTAATCTTTTTATAAACCTCTACTCTAGGTATACTATCTTATAATAGTCTATCTTTCTACTACGCTAAAGGCCTTTTATATCTATTATAGTATTAACTCTATATTACTAGCTTATACTAATAATATACTCTAAAACTTAGTTAAAAGATAGTTTACTTAAGGCTTATATCTAATTAAAATTAAATATAAAATATAAAAGACTATACTTTAAAGAGTAATTATAAAGTATATAAAAGATAATATTTAATAAAGAGCTATCTACTCTACTTATATAGTATTTATTTACTTATTAAAGAAAGATTATACTAAAGTATCTAAGCGCGTAATCTAAGCGCTACTTAGATAGTAAGTAGAATCTAGATACTTATAGTAATACTTAGATTCTATGCTTATTATCTAAACGTAGTTTAAATAGCGCGTGTATAGCTTAAACTAAGATTCTATTAAGCAGCTATCTAAAGAGCGTTTAGCCTATTATAAGCTAGAAGATAATATATAATTTAGTTATATTACGTAATTCTATTTAATAATATTATATTATTAATAAGTTTCTTTAGCTTTCTCTTAAAAGATTAAATTCTATATTTATAATAGTATAAAGAATAGCGTAAATAAAGAATAGCGTAAATAAAGAATAGCATAAATAAAGAATAGCGTAAATAAAGAATAGCGTAAATAAAGAATAGCGTAAATAAATAATAGCGTAAATAAAGAAGAGCGTAAATAAAAAATAGTATAAATAAAAAATAGTATAAATAAAGAATAGTATAAATAAAAAATAGCGTAAATAATAGTATACTATAGTATATAAGAATCTAGTACTATAGATAGACTTAGTTTATAGTAGACTAGTAAATATTTATTACTATAGTATCTACTAAAACTATTATTAGAGAGAGAGAGAGCCTATAGATATAGTTAATATAATTAACTCTAAGATAGTTAATAGAGTAAAGACTTAAGCTAGTGCTCTTATACTAGTAACTACTATTAATACTACTAACTAACCTATTAATAATAAATATTAAATAAGACTTAGAGAAAATATAAGTATATACTAGTCTTTTTCTTTATTTAAATAATAGAGTATATACTACTTTTCTATAGAATTATAAGTAGCTTTATAATAATATTATTACTAATTATAACTATAAAACTTTATATAAAGACTTTAACTAGAATAATAAAAATAATAAAAAATATATAAGTAATATTATTAATAAATCTAGAACTTATATTTATAACTATTTTTATTCTAACTTATTCTTAATTATCTAAGTAAGAATCTTATTAACGTGGTTCACAAGCGAGCTAATCACCCAAGCGAGCTAATCACACCTCACCAGCGCGTCAACGTTAACACATTATTATAGTCTTTTATCACAGTTAATAAACTATCGCTATATACTATATTAATTATTAGAATCGCTACTATCACTTGCACTATCTATCTTAACTACGCAGGTACGAGCGTTGTGCCTAGTCTACTTACAACGCCCACACCGCCTCTCTCCTCGCACCCTCTTCGACGCACTCTCACCCTCGCCACAGCTGCTACCCGCCTGTTTAGCTAGTACTTCTTATACCTCGCCAACGGTAAGAGTCTCTTCTGTCCGTACGTATCGCCGCTTATGGCTTTTACGCTTATTTACTACGTCTAGAGCCTCTCAAAGGGCAGCTACTTTCTCCCTCATAAGCGTCATCTCATGTGCTATTTGCTAAGCCCCTTTACTTAACTACTCAACCTTCTCGTCTAAAGAACTTGCAGAAGACCTAGGGCGGTTTCTTACTTTCTATTAAATTAGAGTACTTTAAGCCTCAATTTCGCGCGCGTTGCGCGGTGTCTGCGCCTCCTAGGTAGCTAGCCATTATAGTAATTATTTTAGCGTCTACACCACCACATTAAGCTTCGATAGCACAGCCTATAGGTCATATAGAACGAGCCCAGCGCCTCTAAAGCTAGCTTAGATATTCTCCTTCGTAATGGACTGCTCAAAAGCAGCCTTAAAGGCTAGCAGAAAGGTCTCCTTACTAATATAGTAGGTGCGGTTACGTACCAAGGCTGAAACTACGTCGCCGTACTTACGCTTTAATAGCGCGAAGCAGGCGACATCAAGAGGCTATAATAGATAAGACGAGTGCGCAGGCATGCAGAGAAGGATAATATTCTTCTCCTTACAAAGATCTTAAAAATCGACTAAGCAGTAGCTCTTATAGCCGTCGATAATAAGCAGTTAATACCCACCCACAGTATACCTCTTTATATAGGTATCAAAGTGCTCTAACCAGGCAAGAGCAAGCTAGTTATTCGTCCAGCCATTAGGACTAACTTTAAGTACCCAGTCGGCAGGCAGGTTCTCAAACCAGACGTCGATAAGCACCTTACCCGCAAAGATAACAAAGAGTGGTAGCCAGCGACCCAACGCGCCCACGCCTTAGATTACAGTAACCCACTCACGGTTGCCTAGCTATATCCGCTTCTTTTTGCCATATCCTTCTAAGCCTATAATAACTAACTATAATAAAATCTTACCTATTATAAAGCTAGTTTCGTCAAAGTTATAGATATCGTCGTCTATAATACCCCACTTCTGCTTTATTATCTTAACTAGATTGAACCAGCGCTAGATAGCTACTAGATCTTCGTAGGCAGCTCGCTGGTGATCATATGGACGGCTCCAGCGCGTACGGAGCTCAGAGGTTCTCTTAATAAAGTTATTAACCTAGTTCTTGCCAACAGGGTTACCCTCCCGCTTATGTAATAGTTTATTAGCCATTGCTTAAACGTTAGCCTTTGTAGGCGCAAATCCTCGCGTAGACTCCTTAAGAATACGCCTAACTATAGCCTCCTCTTTTAGCTTATTTAGGCGCTTTAAGTTCGCTTCGCAGTCGCGTTGAGGGCGTATTCCAGCACGTTAGGTAGATAGAGTACTTTAAGGCACGTTATAGATAGAGGCAGCACGTCTTTAGCTTTAAACACGTTGCGATTAGACATTAGAAAGAGCAAGTTAAAGATCTAATTTAGGATAAGTTGATTAATAATTACGTTGTTAAGACATGACGCGTTGTAGTGTTAACGTTGACGCGCTGGTGGGGTGTGATTAGCTTGCTTGGGTGATCAGCTCGCTTATGAACCACGTTACTAGTTAAATAATACTTCTTTTTAAGAAGAGAGTACTTATCTTAAAAGTAATTTTAGCGGCTATAATAGCTATAATTTCTTCTAGAGAATCTAGGCTAGATAAAACCTTAATAATATTAATACTAAAAATCTAAAGATTCTTAAGTATCTTAATTATAATTTAAATTATTTCTTCTATAGTCTATCTACTAGCTATAGACTTTATAGTTTTAAAAGCGTAAACTAAATTAAAAAAGTTAATATTAAAAGAGATATAAACTAACGTATTCTTTAGTAGTACTACTTTAATTTACTTAATAATCTCTTATATTTTATTCTTATAGATATTAGATATAGAAATAATAGTAAAATCTACTTTTTTATTTATTAATATATTATTTATAGAGTTAAATAAAAACTAAATACTAGTATAGATATTTATATATAAGAATAGCTCTTCTTTAATAGTTGTTAGATTTAATAGATCTTTAATAATAGAGTTATAAAAAAAATATTTATTTATACTATCTTCTAAGGTATTACCTTTTTATAGCTTTTTCTTTTCTTTTATTTTCTTAGCCTTATATATAGGCCTTAACTAAAGCCTTATTTCTA
The DNA here is from genome assembly GCA_026262445.1 of Bipolaris bicolor. Classification (NCBI taxonomy): domain Eukaryota; kingdom Fungi; phylum Ascomycota; class Dothideomycetes; order Pleosporales; family Pleosporaceae; genus Bipolaris; species Bipolaris bicolor. The sequence goes on along the minus strand of JAODYD010000047.1, from coordinate 116,483 downwards.
ACACACTCTCTTAGCTTTAAACCTCTTTAGAGCTAGCGTATTATCTTTATCCTCTTTAATAGCTTCTTTAATATAGTTTTTTATTTTATTTACCTAAAGTATCCTAAGTAATAGCTAGTATCTCTTAATAAGTTCTAATTAGTTAAGAAAGTTCTTCTATTTATTCGCTAGTAGGGCCTTTATTAGCCTATTAGTAAGTATATAGTCTATTAGAATATACTTTATTATAATCTTACTATAGGAGACTTCTTATTAGAGCTAGTAGTTATAAATATCTATATACTAGAGTTTAGTATATAGTTTAGTAATATTCTCTATAATAAGTTATATTATCTATTTATTATTATAGTTAATTATTATAGTTAATTCTAGTAAAGAAATATATAGCTCTTTTAGTAATTAGGTAAGAAATATAGTCTTCTTAGCTATTTATAATAGCAATAGTAGTTTAGCTTCTATTATTAATATAGTAACTATATTCTACTTATTTACTCGCTACGCGACTAGTTCTTTAAAGAGCTTAATTATATACTCTTATAAGCTTTTCTAATCTATAGTATTATTCGCGAAGAACGCGTTACTAGTAACCTCTAGTCTTTTTCTATATTCTAATTAAAGTACTCTTATTTTAGTACTATTTAGATAGAGAATTATTTAGTCTACTACTTTTTAATGCTTAGTACTAGGGTTAACTAGAAATTAGGCTAATTATAATATTATAAATACTATATCTAGTCTTATTATTATAGCTATAAAAAGTAGTAATCTAATCTTTTATTAGTATCTATTAATCTCTATAGAGATTACTAGATTAGGATTTAGTAGTAGCTCTAGATTAGCTATTAGAGTGTTATATTAAACGTTAGATTATTTAGCTATATAGCTAACTTTTTTAATATATACTATCTAAGAAAGCTAAATAACTTTTTATTTTTAATCTTATATAATCTTAACCTCTAGAAACTATTATAGGTTATTACTATCTATTAGAGTATATTTCTCTCTTAGTAACTCTATAATTTTAGATATAGTTTAGGTTTTATTTCTTAGGTATATAAGTATAATATTATTAACGTAAAAAAAGATAATAATACTATCTTTAATTATATAGTATAGCTTATATAGAACTAGGCTAAAGCTAAGATATATAAGCGTTATTATAAACTCTTTCTACTATAGTAATAGAGAGATCTATAATCTATAGAGAGCTTTCTTAACCTTAAGTATAGTACTTAGCTTTTAGTAGTCTTTTAGTATTCTTATATAGATTTTTTAGTCTATAGTAGTATATATAAACGTATTTATAACGTTATACTATTTTAGCTTTAGATTACTCTTAGTTACGATTACTACTAGAGTTTAAAATAAGTAACTTACTAATATTGCTATATAGATATCTTATAAAGTAATGTTTTTCTATTAGTCGCCTTAAACTACTAAGTAAGATTTATATTTAAGTAATTAGTAATTTTTATCTAGTTTATAGGTATATACCTATATATAGTCTAGAATCTAATATTCTACTTATTTAATTAGTAAAAAAAAACCTTTTAACTATAACTATATTTACTTATAGCTTTTAAAGTAGTTCTACTCTACTTCCTTAAATATTTTATAGAGAGAGTAGACTTTTAGATCTAAGTATACTATTAGTAGAGGTAGTAATTAGCTTTAATATAGCTATACTCTTTTTAATAGTATTCTTATTAATTAGGCTTTATTAATTCTTTTTTCTTTATAGTATCTAATTATACTAGCTTAAGTGCCTACTATAAATGCTACTACCTATAAGATAGTTTTTAACGTACTCTAGTCTCTTAGCTTATATTTTTATATAGTTTAAGTAAGAAAAGCTATTAGAGAAGAAGTATTTAGAGGAGTTAAGTACGCTCTCTATATTTCTTTTTCTTTATAGCTTTACTTTAATTAGTGTAGTGCTAGTATATCTTCTAGTATATTATCTTTAAAGAATATCTTAGTCTTAGGTTAGTCTATTTAGGTTGCTAGAAGCTTAATAGTTCTTACCTATATAGCGATTTCTTTAAGGGTGCTATATATTAGATTATCTATTAGGTCTTTAGTCTTACTATTAAATACTACCTCTTTATTAAATACTATATCTTATATACTTATAACCTTTTCTATTAATAGAATCTAGACTTAATAGATATTAGTTAACTAGTAGCCTACTAAGTATTTAATCTATACTTTTAGGTTAAGTCTTTAAAGTCTTAACTTTTTATAATATATATTATTAGTTATTATAAATACTTTATATCTATATATCTTAAGGTATATTTAATTTAGTTTTTAAGGTCTAGTTATAATTCTATTTAGTGCTACTACGCGCGTAAAGAATCTTTTATATAGAGTAGTCTAGTAATTTAAGTAGCTAAGTATTTAATTATATAGATATACTATAGCTTGTGTAATCTTTAGCTATAGTTTCTATAGTAGATTTACGTCTAATCTTATTATATATATCTTTTCTTTTATTATACTCTCTAAGCGTTTAGCTTCTTTATTTTAAGCTTATATATCTAGAGTAGAAGACTTAAGTTTTATACCTAGGGATTTATACTATATACTTACTTTAGACTTTTAAGTAGTAATCTTATTATCTAATTTAATAACTTTAACTATAATATTAAATTATTTACTAAAGAATTTAAAGAAAATATTAAGTAGTTAAATAATTAAATATGCTAGTTAATTATCTTTAAAGTAAAAGTTCTAGGTATAGCGTAAGTAGTAGTTAACTATAAGTAGCTAGCTTTTTTTTTTTATAGAGCTACTCTCTTTATAGCTATAGAAGTCTAAAGCTATATATTCTTCTAGTCTTTCTCTACTAATATATAGCGTTTATTAAATTTATCTTCTAGATTTAGATTTACTATATACGTTATATTTAACTATTATAATACCTTTAATTTATACTCTCTTAGAGTAGTATGTTAGATATTTAATTACTACTAGTTTTAGGTATTCTAGGCGTTTATGCTATAAGAGTGCTATAGCTTTCTAAGTAGGCCTTATCTTTAAGCTAAAGCGCGTTTAGTAAGTAGCTTAATTATTTTACCTTTTAATTATTTATTAGTTATAGACTTTGTCTAAAATTGCTATAACTAAGTTATCGCGCTTATAAAGCATCGTTAGCTCTACTTTATTATTCTACTAGATTCTTTACTATTAAAGTAGTCTAAATAATACTAGGTTAACGTGGTTTACAAGCGAGTCGCTCACCTAAGCGAGTCGCTCACTCCCCACTAGCGCGTTAACGTTAACACTACAACGCGTTATGTCTTAACAACGCAATTACTAATTAACTTACTCTAAGTTAGACCTTTAGCTTACTCTTTTTAATATCTAATCGCGACGTGTTTAAAGCTAAAGACGTGCTGCCTCTATCTATAAAGTGCCTTAAAGAACCTTGTCTAATTAACGCGCTGGAAAGCGCTCTTAACGCGACTATAAACTAAATTTAAAGCACTTAAATAAACTAGAAGAGGAGGCTATAGTTAATTATATTCTTAAAAAGTCTACGTAAGGATTTGCGCCTACAAAGCCTAACGTTCACGCAATAGCTAATAAACTACTATATAAGCGGGAGGGCAACTCTATTAGCAAGAACTAGGTTAATAACTTTATTAAGCGTACTCCTAAGCTCCGTACGCGCTAGAGCCATCCCTATAATTACTAGTGAGCTACTTACGAGGACCTAGTGGCTATTTAGTACTAGTTCGACTTAGTCTAGGCGACAAGGTAGAAGTAGGGTATTATAGACGACGATATCTATAACTTTAACGAAACTAGCTTTATAATAGACAAGATTTTATTATAGTTAGTTATTATAGCATTAGAAGGATATAGGAAAAAGAAGCGGATATAGCTAGGTAACTATAAGTAGGTTACTATAATCTAAGGCGTGGGCGCGTTAGGTCGCTAGATACTACCCTTCGTTATCTTTGCGGGCAAGGTGCTTATTAACGTCTAGTTTAAAAATTTGCCTGCTAACTAGATTCTTAAAGTTAGTCCTAATAGCTAGACGAATAACTAGCTTAGTCTTGTCTAGTTAGAGCACTTTAATACCTATATAAAGAGCTCTACTATAGGTAGGTATTAACTACTTATTATTAATAGTTATAAGAGCCACTACTTAGTCGAATTCTAAGATCTTTATAAGGAGAAGAATATTATCCTTCTCTACATGCCTACGCACTCGTCTTACCTATTACAGCCTCTTAACGTTATCTACTTCTCGCCGTTAAAGCGCAAGTATAGCGACGCTGTTTTAGGCTTAGCACATAACTATATCTACTATATCAGTAAGGAGACCTTCCTATCAGCCTTTAAGACTACTTTTAAGTAGTCTATTACAAAGGAGAATATCTAAGCTAGCTTTAGAGGTGCTAGTCTAGTCCTATACGACCTATAGGCTGTGCTATTAAAGCTTAATATAGTAGTATAGATACTAAAATAGTTACTATAATAGGCAGCTACCTAGGAGGCGCAGACGCCGCGCAACGCGCGCGAGGTTAAGGCTTAAAGTACTCTTATTTAATAGAGAGTAAGAAACTACTCTAGGTCTTCTATAAGTTCTCTTAATAAGAAGGTTATATAGCTAAGTAAAGGGGCTTAGTAAATAGTATATAAGATAACACTTATAAGAGTAGAAGTAGCTACTCTTTAAGAGGCTCTAGATATAGCAAATAAGCGTAAGAGCCATAAGTGGCGATACGTACAAATAGAAGAGACTCTTACTATAGGCGAAGTATAAGAAGTATTAGCTAAATAGGTAGGTAGTAGTTATAGTAATAGTAAGAGTGCGTTAAAGAGGGTGCGAGGAGAGCGGTAGTATAGGCGTTATAAGTAGACTAGATATAACGCTCGTACCTGCGTGGTTGAAGTAGATAGTGTAAGTAATAGTAGTGATTCTGATAATTAATTTAGTATATCGTAATAGTTTATTAACTATAATAAAATACTATGATAACGTGTTGATGTTGACGCGCTGGTAGGGAGTGAGCGACTCGCTTGGGTAAGCGACTCGCTTGTGAACTACGTTATAATAGATATCTAGATATAGAGTAGCGTTATCTAGTTTAATAATACGTTTACTAGTTAGGTCTTATACTTTTATTTATATAGTTCTATATCTCTAGATCTATACTTAAGTATTTCTTATCTATATATAGTCTCTAGAAAGTAGTAAATAAAGATCTTTTAGTTACTTATATTAGTTATAGATATAGATTATAGTGCTAGAATTAAAAATAAATAAGTTTTAGAGAGAATAGTATTAGCTATTAACTTTAAATAATGCTAATCTCTATTTTTTTTTAATCTTTATAATTATCCTTCTTTATAGTTAGTTAACTTAAGCGTCTAGTATTTATAATATCTTTATCTAAGGCGTGCTTAATAATCTAGATAAGCTTATAAGGCGTACTTCTTTTCTAGTTAGAATAAGGCTATTTATTACTCTCTATAGCTTATTATTAAATTTTATTCTATACTTAACTAACCTAGTAATTATCTAATTTAGCTTAAACTAATTAGATGCTTTCTTAGAAAATGCGTAGTAATAGTTTAATAAATTATAGTACTATCTATAAGTAGAATATTTATCTCTTACTACTATAGTATTTCTCTTTAGAAACTACTTAGATTTAGTTTCTTAACTATTACGTTTTCTTTTTTTCTTAGGTTTCCTTAAGTTACTCTATAACTAGATAAGTAGTACTCTTTATAATATATCTAAGGCGTCTTTAAGTATATCTTAGTTAGATTTACTACTAGTGAGAAATAATATCTCTTCTATAGTAAAAGCGCTCTTCTATTTACTCTTAGTTAGGTTAGATTAGCTTATATATTTTTAGAAGAGTTTTATTACCTTCTTTCTATCTATAACTACCTTATTATATTCTAGCCTAGAAAAGATAGTTACTTAGTTTAGAGCTACTTTTATAATAGCGTCTAGGAAGTCTTATATTATATCCTTAGTATTTTATACCTTACTTACTTCTAAAGCTTTTACCTAAGTAGCTACTTAGTTATATTCTATTAACTAAGGTTTCTAGTTATTTAGAGTTCTTATAGGTCTAAGAGCTCTAAGATATCTTTCTTTTACTTAGATTCTCTTTTTTTTAGGATCTACTCTAATAGTCTCTTAGAGTAACTTAATCTATTCTTATATACTATTTTTTATATAGTAGTAACTAAGTTATAGATAGAGTAATATAGTTTCTAAAATATAAATAAGTAGTTTTTTATACTTTGCCTATTTCTTTTTATATTTCTTTTTAAGGAATCTATACGCTTCTATACGTATCTTATAGTCTTTATAATCTTCTTAATATTCTTTTTATCTAGTAGTTATTAGATTAGAGACTTATATAGATATATCTATAATAATAGGTTTATTACGTTATAAAGGTTGCGTATTACTATAGGTTTAGAAGCTTAACGTAGTACTTATAATTAATAGTAAAGTTATAATTAATTTATAATTTAATAGTATAAAAGAGAGTAGAAGTATTAGTTTTAGTTATAGTTCTTATAAGCTCTCTAGATCTATAAGTACCTAAATCTTTAGTAATTTATATTTAATTTTAAGTTAGCGATACTATGCTATCTAGTTATTACTATTAGTTATAATAACTATTATATCTTGCGTAGCATAGTTAGACATGTTGCGTAATTAGGTTTTTTAATATTAGTAAGACTCTTAATTATTAGACTTAATAGGTCTTTAATAATAGGGTTATAAAAAAGATATTTATTTATGCTATCTCCTAAGGTGTTACCTTTTTATAGCTTTTTCTTTTCTTTTGTTTCCTTAGCCTTATGCATGGGCCTTAACTAAAGCCTTATTTCTAATAACTAGATATAACTAAATACTTAGTATCTAAGAACTATAATAATATTATAATACTAAGGATATTTATTTCTAAAATGCTTATATAGTAGTTATTTATTACTTTCTTATTAGGTTTAGGTATATATAAATATTTTTAGAATAGTATTAGCTTATTCTTAATAGCACTAGAACCTATAGCTAATAACTATATCTCTTAGAAATTCTTAACCTTACTAGACCTAACGCTATAAGTTAGTATTTTTAGTACTTTCTTAATACTATTTTAGATTATATCTAGCGTAATTTTTAATTATTATTAAGAACGTATTATAAATAGAGTAACTATTTTAGTAGGTAATATATACTTATATAGAAGTTTATTTCTTCTTCTTTCTAGTAAACTAGAGAAGTATATTAAGATTTTATTTATAGTATATATAGTAATAATAAATATATATTATAGTACTATATTTACTTTTATATCTATTATTGTTAGTTATACTTAGAGAGTAGAAAACTTTTAAGTTTAATAGAGTCTAATAGATATAGTATCTAGACTAGGTATAAAAGCTTTTAGATAGTTATATATTATAGTTAGTAACTTTACTACTAGAAATTCTAAGTCTAACTATTATAGATTAGATTATTATAGTATAGCTACTTTATATATAGCTATAGCATCTTATTTAGTAATATTTTAAGTATTATTTTTCTATTATAGGCGTAATATATAGCTAGTATATAGTTATAATATCTAAGACTCTAAGAAATAGAAAGCTTTAATAAACTCTATAGTATTAGAAATAGAAATTACTTAGTATATCTACTCTAACTTTTTATTATTATATAAGGCTATTATTAAATATAATATATAAAGCTAGGTTATTCTTTATTAACTTATATATATAATTATAAGCTCTAACGTAGTTCATAAGCGAGTCGCTTACCTAAGCGAGTCGCTTACTCCCTACCAGCGCGTTAACGTTAACACTACAACGCGTTATATCTTAATAACGCAATTACTAATTAACTTACTCTAAGTTAGACCTTTAGCTTGCTCTTTTTAATATCTAATCGCGACGTATTTAAAGCTAAAGACGTGCTGTCTCTATCTATAAAGTGCCTTAAAGAACCTTGTCTAACTAACGCGCTAGAAAGCGCTTCTAACGCGACTGTAAACTAAATTTAAAGCGCTTAAATAAACTAGAAGAGGAGGCTATAGTTAATCGTATTCTTGAAGAGTCTATGCGAGGATTTGCGCTTACAAAGCTTAACGTTCGCGTAATAGCTAATAAACTACTATATAAGTGGGAGGGCAACCCTATTAGCAAGAACTAGGTTAATAACTTTATTAAGCGTACTCCTGAGCTCTGTACGCGCTAGAGCCGTCTCTATAATTACTAGCGAGCTACTTACGAGGACCTAGCGGCTATTTAGCGCTAGTTCGACTTAGTCTAGGCGATAAGGTAGAAGTAGGGTATTGTAGACGACGATATCTATAACTTTAACGAAACTAGCTTTATAATAGGTAAGATTTTATTATAGTTAGTTATTATAGCATTAGAAGGATATAGGAAAAAGAAGCGGATACAGCTAGGCAACCGTAAGTAGGTTACTATAATCTAAGGCGTGGGCGCGTTAGGTCGCTAGATACTACCCTTTGTTATCTTTATAGGTAAGGTGCTTATTAACGTCTAGTTTAAAAATTTGCCTACTAACTAGGTTCTTAAAGTTAGTCCTAATAGCTAGACGAATAACTAGCTTGGTCTTGCCTAGTTAGAGCACTTTAATACCTATATAAAGAGCTCTACTATAGATAGGTATTAACTACTTATTATTAATAGTTATAAGAGCTACTACTTGGTTAAATTCTAAGATCTTTGTAAGGAGAAGAATATTATCCTTCTCTGTATGCCTACGCACTCGTCTTACCTATTATAGTCTCTTAACGTCGCCTGCTTCTCGCCGTTAAAGCGTAAGTATAGCAACGCTATTTTGGGCTTAGCACGCAACTATATCTACTATATTAGTAAGAAGACCTTCCTACCAGCCTTTAAGACTACTTTTAAGCAGTCTATTATAAAGGAGAATATCTAAGCTAGCTTTAGAGGTGCTAGTCTAGTTCTATACAACCTATAGGCTATGCTATTAAAGCTTAATGTAGTAGTGTAGATACTAAAATAGTTACTATAATAGGTAGCTACCTAGGAGGCGCAGACGCCGCGCAACGCGCGCGAGGTTAAGGCTTAAAGTACTCTTATTTAATAGAGAGTAAGAAACTACCTTAGGTCTTCTATAAGTTCTCTTAATAAGAAGGTTATATAGCTAAGTAAAGGGGCTTAGCAAATAGCATATAAGATAACGCTTATAAGAGCGGAAGTAGCTGCTCTTTAAAAGGCTCTAGATATAGTAAATAAGCGTAAGAGCCGTAAGCGGCGATACGTATGGACAAAAGAGACTCTTACTATAGATAAAGTATAAGAAGTATTAGCTAAATAGGTGGGTAGTAGTTATAGTGATAGTAAGAGTGCGTTGAAGAGGGTGCGAGGAGAGCGGTGGTGCGGGCGTTATAAGCAGACTAGATACAACGCTCGTACCTGCGTGGTTAAGGTAGATAGTGTAAGTAATAGTAGTGATTCTAATAATTAATTTAGTATATCGTAATAGTTTATTAACTATAATAAAATACTATAATAACGTGTTAACGTTAACGCGCTGGTAGGGAGTAAGCGACTCGCTTGGGTGAGCGACTCGCTTATAAACTACGTTATTATTATTTTATTACAATAATTAACCTACTATTTCTATTTTACTAAAGTAAAATTAAAAAGAATAATAGTCTAAAGACTATTATATAGGATTATTACGTAAGATATATATACTACTTAAGCAACTTTTACTATTTATTTTAGTAGCCTCTAAATCTAATATAGTAGATAGATATAAGACGTACAAATAGTATACTATAATACTCTTAATTAAGTTAAGATAGACTAAAAAGTAGAGAATAGATATTAGATAATACTAGCTATAAAGTAGATTAACGTAAACTATAACTATTATATATAATCTATTTACTACTAAAGTTCTAAAAATACGTAGTAGAGTTATAGATCTTTCTTCTCTAATTTATTTAAGCTCTCTATTCTAGGTTATATATTATTCTATCTCTTATTTTCTATATATCTTTAGATATATTAGACTATTATATACTAATTAATCTAACTTAGCTATTCTAAAATCTTCTTAGCTTTTAAAGAGGTACTTAATACTTCTTATCTCTCTATAGTAAAGTATAGACTTTCTAAATTATACTCTATCTCTATAAGATAGGCTTTACTAATATTAGAAATACTAAAATTAAGAAACTTACTAAGTAAGACGTTTTATAAAGAAATTATCTAAAATTTTATATTTTAAAGATTATAATCCTATTTTAAGCTAAGACCTCTAATCTTTTCTACTAAGGTAGCTCTTTTGTCCTTCTATTATAGGTAATAGAGAAATACTACTTTCGTAGATAATAATTTATAAAATTATAAATTCTTTTACTAGAAGGTTATAGTATATATAGTACTTAGCTTTATCTCTTAAATATAAAATATTAACTATATATAGAATAATATATTAAGTAGAATATAGTAATCTACTAATATCCTATAAGTTAGTACTAGAATATCTATTCTAGAAGCTAGGAGAGAATATAAAGGCTATAATAGATAGCCTAGTATTAGAAACTATTTAGTTACTTATTAAAACCCCTTACTATATTTATAAGTCTTATTACTTTATATAGTAAATATTACTAGAATAACTATCTAGTTATATATTATTAATAGTAATATTATATTAGTTTAGTTAATACTTAATAGATAATTAAAGTAGTAAAACTCTTAATTATTAGATATAATATAATTTATAAAAGATAAGATAAAAATAATAATTATATTAATAATTATAATAATATATTCTATTTTACTAGTATTCTGTTATGCTAGGTTTTATACTTTCTTTTTCTATAAATATTTTGCTAGTAGTTAGAGATAGCCCTGTATATAGACTACTAACCTATAGGTTAGTAGTCTATACACCCTATATACTAGTTATACTTCTTTTTCAAGGTTTAGAAGAAGTCTGCCTAGAAACTTCTATTAGTATTTGCTGTTTATCTAATAACTATATAAGCAAGGTGTCACGACCTCGCCCTAGCCCACGCAGCCAAACAACCAAAAAGGTGCTAAGTCTCTCAGCTTACTAAGAGCTCTTCGGCTAGGGCAGCATATATACCAAACAGGTTCCTGACACAAGGCAGTATAGTAATAAATCTACTAGTGTTAAGTAATTAGCTATAGGTCTGTATAGATTATAACAGCTAGGTAGACTTAACCTATTTGCTAGTCTTATCTTATTAATATAAAGCAACAACTACAGTCCTTAAAATAAAAGGACTATAATAACAGAGACCTAATACTTCTATATCTAAACTAATACTAAGCTATTATAGCTTTAATATTTTAATATTGTTAAACTTAGAGAGTGTGTTGCAATAAGTTATAATCTGTTAATTAGCTAACAATGTTAGAGATGTAACAACTTATGTTTCAGGTAGTCTATATAGCACCCTGTCTTTTAACAATACAACTTTAGTAAACTCTTAATCTTTCCATTGCCTACATACGAGAAATATCGTCACATTGATCCTCCTAAAAGTTCATCTTACAGTCGAAGAACTGCAACAATGTATAAACTATCTGTCCGGCTTTTTCGAAAAAAAAAAAAAAGTTTCGAGATGAAAATAAATATCTGTCTACCCCCGCGCTGCCGCGCTCATAACATTCTCCGTTCCTGAACCCTTCTCCCAGTCTCCATCCTTGAATGTATCCGCGTTGCCAGCCATAGCCCTTCGTAGTGCCCACTCCTGGAAAGTCGGTGCCACCTCTTCAAACTTGCCAATAGGTTTCAGTGGTACATCATTATTCGGACGTACAAAGTATGCCAAGCTATATCTAACAAAAGCATGTTGCTCACCAGGCGGAGTCAAGACTCGGTGGATGTTGCTCTTGAACTCGCCAGCGGACCACTTAACCATAGCATCGCCCAGGTTGACGAGGCAGCTCTTAGCCACTGGCTTTACCCACTTCCACCCAGCTCTCTGTCCAGGGACAACATTGTCTGAAAGATAGAGCTGGAGCCCTCCAATAGCATTGAAAAGGACAGTAAGTGTACCCCAATCGGTATGAGCCTGGAGGTTGGCGTTTTCTCCAGCCGATGCGGGGCACTTCAACAGGCGCACATGGGTGCCAGAATTATTGCTGTGACTATGGAGCTTAGGGAGATAGTTGGGGTCGGTGGGTTCGAGATTCATGTCGGTGGAAAGAATGTCTAATAGTTCGTTGGTGATGAACTTGCCGAGAGAGGAAAAGTTCCTCATCTCCGGGTAAGCAGCTCGAAGGACATCGTTGTATTTAGCCTTGGAGCGACCAAAGCCCTCGAGATCACCACAACCGATGTAGTACTGTTGATTGTTGTCCCTACGGCCGGACTTGTCTACGACGGACTTTCCTAATCCTTTGTAACTGGTGATCAAATTAGTGCAACGATTGAGAGCTATCATTCTTGAGATCACTCACCCAAGTAGAGAGTTACCATTAGAGAAAACATCATCTTCTAGAAGCGTTTCTTCTGGTAGAGCAAAAGTCCGCTGAGCAAGGAGAAACATCTCATTTGCAGCAGCTAGCATACTCATGCCATCTTCAGTATCAGAGAGATCAAGACGAATAAAGCCAAGGGTTTTGCATGCATCAATCACTTTCGTGATTTCAGCTGCGTCTCGAACAATGAGCTTCTTGAGTGATATCGGCTCGAAATCCACAACTTCCACATCAGTGGGAAAGGGGGGAATCTTGTCCCAGCCATTGATGATATCTGGGGCGAAATCATAGGGCGACATTCTGAATGGTTATGAAAATTTATAATCGGAGTTCCCGCTGGAAATGAGTATTCAAAATTGTTTCAATGTCTGATTGGTTTTTGTCATCATTATATCCTGTGTTGTTCTTCCAAGCCCAGGGTGTTTCGGTACCCGAGATCTCAGAATATGGCCCTATCCGATAACGCACTAACTGCAACAACTTCATCTCGGATGCCGAGGCAAAGCCACATTTCGAATAATCACATCATAATTGTGTCATGGTGGCATGTGTTTATATTGCTGAATTGGGTTTATCTTAGCCCACAAACCGCGATCGGGTGTCCTAACAATGTCTTTGTCTATAACTGACCTATTTTCGGTCGAAGGCCTCGTGGCTGTCATCACTGGCGGTGGCACTGGAATAGGGCTTATGATAGCAAAAGCCCTTGAGCATAATGGTGCTATTATCTACATTCTCGGGCGTCGCGAAGAGGTCTTGAAGAATGCATGCAAGCAAGAAAAGGTAGCCTACACACATACTCCCTCTCTCTTCAAAACCAAAAAAGCAGACAACTGATTCACTACATAGCACCAAAATTTACGCTATATTGTCGCCGATGTTACGGACAAGGTATCTCTTCAAAATGCCTGCAACACTGTTGAGAACGAAGTGGGCTACATCAACCTGCTAGTCAATAACTCAGGCATTATTGGACGATGGCATAATTCGATGCCGAGACCGCAACCTTTCCCTCAACTCCCAGATAATTTTATTAGCAAAGAGGCAGGTAGCGACTTTACAAACGTTCGGGGCATCAGAGACTTTCTTTGGAAGGACGAACCTAGCGATTGGAGCAGTGTGTTCAACGTCAACGTGACGGGAATCTGGTTGACAACGATCGCATTTCTGGAACTGCTGGATGCCGGAAACAAGAGGAAAAACTTTGCTGCTCAGAGCCAAATAGTTACTATTGGAAGCATCGGTGCATTCCAACGACTTCTAGGTACATCGTTTTCTTACAATCCGAGCAAAGCAGCCGCAACTCATCTCGCAAAGATGTTCGCGACAAACTTTGCGCAGTGGGGAATTCGTTCGGTAAGTTTGATTCCATCCTTGCGTTGAACTACCTGTGGTATAATGCGACCTAACTCCCATTTTTACATTAAACAGAACGTTATCGCACCAGGTGTTTATCCCTCAGAGATATCCGCTGGCACGAACACAATGGACGAAAAGAATAGGAACCAGCTGCCCCCGAAGATATCACCAGCAGAGATTCCTCTTGAAAGATTTGGTGGCGAGCAGGACATGGCATCCGCAATACTATATCTGGCCAGCTGTGGCGCACGATATCTCAATGGGTGTGTGATCATAACCGATGGTGGAAGACTTGGAGTCGCTCCAGCAGTTGCTTAGATGCTTTTTGTGGACAATTCGTCTCTAATCAAAAAAATTTGTCAATTAGAATAATTACGAAAACCTCCAATGCATGTGCTGCAATGACCTGAGAACAAGATGCCCTTCCCGCGTTACTAGCTGGGCTACAGCACTTCCCTTGCCGCATAGAAAACGATCCGTACGCTGAAGTAGCTGTTCGTTTTGCCTCTTCGCTGATATGTTATCAAAACGAGGATTGCTTACAATACGCCATCAGACTTCCTCAACATCACGATTTTAATTTATGATAGCTCACCCTATTAACAAGACCAGTTTTTGATTGTTAATAGAGCTCCAGGCGCAATTTTTAATGCTGCTACTAAAACAGTTATCTTGTTGCGTCCGATAGTCGATTTTCACTACCCTACAATTTTATCGGATACTTTGCTCTTAGCGCCTTCCCGTTCCTCGTAATGACCCAGATGAAAGGGATCGCAACAATCGAAAGAAACCCGAGAAGTGAATTTCCCCAGCCAAGTCCCAGTTTCTGATCTGTTGTCTTATTAGTCTGACTTGATCTCAAAAGATATTAAGGCTGTGAAGAGGAACAGTTGATCACTTACACATGTCTGGAGCGACTACCGGCAAAAATGTGCCAACAACATTTCGAGAAGATGCTAAAATAGCTGTCGCACTAGCTGAGACTTGTGGGAAAGCTTCAATCATGTAGCTTTGAATAGGCAAGAAGATGCCAACCAGACCGATGCCAAAAGGCAAGAGGCCCACCACAGAGATTGCCCAGTGCACACCCTTGTCAGCCGCCCATCCGTACCAGAAAAAAGTCATTGGTACTAAAAACCCCAGGATTTTGCAGACCTCGAGCCTCATTTCTGGCTCGAAAATGTCATTGTTAGCCCTGAGGGACTTTTTCAACAGGGCAGCAGACAATACGCCGTGCACTGCAAGCCCAATGAAAAACCCGACGCCAATTGAAATGTACACCAGACTTGATTGACTTATTGACCATCCATATTTTGAAGTAAAGACACTGCTAATAGTTGTAAAGAGCAGGTACAGAAGTCCATATACATAGGCCATGTAAAGGCAGAGAATGGCACTCACCGGCGAGCGAAAAAGCAACTGTGTCATTGTTCTTAGTTGCGTCTGTTATAAGATCGGGTGATAATGATCACTTACCTTCCAAGGTCGTACCACTGGCAGTATGAGTTCATAAAATGATAACTTGCTCTGGCTTTGGTCCGCTTCGCTTCGTGGGACTAGGGTAGGATTGATTTTCTGCAACTGTTCACTTTTCCGCTGTAGTATGATCTCTGCATTCGACTCTTTCACCGAAAAGAAAGTCACAACGACGGATATCATGGACGTGATAAACATGAAGTAGTAAATCTGATTGGAATATAAGTCGAGCGATTCAAAAACAACATTTTTTACTCACTGCTCGCCAACCCAAGCCTTCACCTAAGTAAGCGCCTACAATGGGCCCTACTATTGGGCCCAATAGAGGGCCTATAGCAAAAATCGTCAATGCGAGTCCTCGATCATCGCGATCAAAGATATCCGATATGATGCCGCCGCCAATTGATAAGCAGCCTGAGCCACCAAATCCCGCCAGAAAACGGAAAGCCATCTGCATTTGTATGCTCGTAGACAAGGCGCAACCGAGTTGCCAGATCGAGAATATGAAGGTGGAAAGTAAGAGTATCTGTATGCCATTAGTCACACAACTGAGCACAATCCAATTGCGATATGGCACTTGCAGGACGACGACCATAAACTTCACTCAAGCGGCCGAAAAAAAGTGATCCTACCTAGTCGACCAAATATAAGCATTAAAATAGTCCGTCTAGCTGAATATGATCAAGACTTACTACGTAGCCGAGAATAAAGAAAGTAACTACAAGAACAGAAAGTGTTTCTGAATCATTTTTCAAGCTCTTGTTGATAAGACTTATCGCCGGTGCAATCATTGAGGAGGCTAGCGGGCTGGAATTATTAGCACACCAGTGATTGGTATAAGTAGGGTTAAGTATCATCAAACCTTATGAAAGCAATAAACGAAACTACAGACAAGACAACCCATTTTTTGTACGATTTCCAATTCCTAGTGAAGAGATTAGTAGCAGAAACGACTTCGAATGCTATGCATTCCTTACCTGGGGTTTTCTGGGTCATGATCGCTGTCCCAAGTCACTAGATTACGCGTAGGGGATGTTTCTGAATCTTTCATAATATTGCCCATGGGCTTGTTTTCTTGACTACGTCCCATTGCCGATTTAGTTTCTATAAGGTTATCAAGCTCTATAGGTAAATAACTAAGATATAGAATTATCTTAGTGTCTTTAATCGGGCCTTATTTTGCCTTGGAATCTAGGATGATAGAAAGCTCGGAACCCGGGCTCGGAACCCGACGCGCTTTTAACGTTAATGTTTACGGCGGCTTAGTAATTTCTGCAGAAACACCGAAATTGTGTATGCATATAGGCGGGCCATCCCTTTAAACCTCGATATACATGTATGTGGACTAATTCTGTTTCTACTTTTTCCTCCAGTACCGTAATTCTGTAGAAATGACGACAAAAGCAAAAACAGTTGTGATCACTGGGTAAGTCATAGCTTTACGGGTGTCCTCTTCGTTTCCTGACGACCACAGATGTAGTGCAAACAGCATCGGAGAGGCTTTGGCCTTTGAGTTTCATAGAAATGGTAAGATACCTCTTGCTCCCAAAACGAAAATTCACTGCTCAACATGCTTTCAGGTTACATGGTCTGCGCAACATGCCTTCCCAATGAACAATTAACAGAGATGGAGGCTCTCGGCATGATCTGCTGTCCTCTTGATGTTACAAATGATGACAGTGTTGCAAAATTCTCCGAATTTTTGCATGAGCATTATCGAGGGATAGATGTGTTGGTCAACTCAGCGTAAGCCTACAAACCAACCAGCAAACGCACATTAAAATGACTTATTGTGTTTGCAGTGGAATTAGTAAGAATATCTTAA
Source organism: Bipolaris bicolor (assembly GCA_026262445.1). Lineage (NCBI taxonomy): Eukaryota > Fungi > Ascomycota > Dothideomycetes > Pleosporales > Pleosporaceae > Bipolaris > Bipolaris bicolor. The sequence goes on along the minus strand of JAODYD010000047.1, from coordinate 99,313 downwards.
TCTCTGTTGGAGTTTACTAATTCCCGAAGACTATGTGATGCCTATTCTGGATCTTGATATGACTGAGTTGCGTCGTATTTTTGATATTAATGTGTTCGGAATGGTGCGGGTGACGCAAGCTTTGTCAGACCTTTTGATCAAGAATCAAGGTACCATTATTAACATAGGATCGCTGGCCGCTTATAGCCCTTATGTATTTGGAGGTTGAGCTCTGTTTATTGTTTTATCTGGGATAATTGGCTGATCACATACCCAGGTGCATACAATGGCAGTAAAGCCGCCCTTCTTGCCATGGGTAACACTCTCCGCATTGAACTCGGTCCGTTTGGGTATGTAAAATCTGCACCCTGACCTTCTCTAATTGGTGACTGATGTTTTCGTATTAGTGTCAAGGTTATGACGGTAACATTCTCAATTCCGTGACGATGTGTCAAACACTCGAATATTAATTCCGTTAAAGATTCTAGCTGGACCTATTGCAAGTGGTCTCATGACTCGCACTATACGCACTCTTCCCTCTTCGTCTCTATACCTCCCTGTGAAAGAAGAGTTTGAATCACGCATGTCACACAAGAGCCGTAAGTTTACTGAAAGTATTTTATTACGGACCGTAAAGATTAATTGGTTCTAGATGGCGTGGACACTCTTTCCAGAAGCAAGTTTGCAGAAGCAGTTGTTGCGAAGGTGGAAAAGCCTCCATTTAATTTCTGGATTGGTCCGTGGAACCGAGTAGTTTGGGTTTTGGAAACGTTTGGCCTGCTGAGTATCTGGGTACGTTGAATTTTTTTTTTTCAACTAGAGCACCTCATTAACTCAAAACTAGGACAGGATATTCCGGAAAATGTTCAAATTGGACAAATTACGAAAAGCCAAGCTCTAGGGACAAAAGTGATGCATCGTAAAATTAAAGGGCGTAAACTTTTGAAATCTCCGTTCGATTAGTTTTCAACATAGAATAATTGTATGTACCCTGATATGTTGTTGAGCTGGGCGGACTAAGCTTTGAGTCATAGCCCCTTCTCCAATCCACTTGATGAAACCCAAATAAGGTTCTCTATGATTTTTTTTTAGCGCCGATTGAAGTGTGGGTGAGGAACGTTACAATCTGACATAAAATTTTATACGGCTTGGGTTAACCGTCTACAATAGTCTGCCTAGTCCCGCGTAAAGTGGGGATTTCTAAGACGCACAAAAAATTTCCAATTTGATACTAATCTGCTCCTACTAGTGTAGCAGAACCATAAGAGACTTAGTACTGAAATTTTAAATTGGAAAAGACGAACGCTTCATGCTTGAAAAATACGGGATTATTACGAACAATAATCCCAAGATTGAATTCGATCTATGTATTATCATATCTACATTAGATAACAATTAGGACGGCTTGCTTGTATGTTATGAAACCTCCGACAAAAAACTCTTCAGAGCCTTCCTAGCCATCTTGGATGACGGAATGCGGTGGAATGGGGAAGAATAGGAGACGATACGTCCATCCGTGTCTGTGCAGCGCTCTATCAGGCGGACGCAGCGATCTTCGGTGACGATTGGGTCGTCAGAATTGATGAAGTGAAGTATTGGGGTCGAGATCTTGTTTTCGTAATAAGGCTGCAAGGCTTGGTGATGCTCGCGGTAACCGGAATAGGATACGATGAAATGAATGGGAGGGTGCGTCGTGTTGAAGAACGCCGGCCGATCCGCAGGCGGTCGTTCAAGAAGGCCAGCCACGATTGCAGCAAGTGCACCTCCTTGGGAGAACCCGATAAATCCATCGAAAGGTCCGTTTTTCTCCAGAATCTCAGCAACATACCGGAGGGTGGCATGTGTACGATCAAATTCGTCAATAGCTTTCATGTCCCACCACGAGCGAATGCGCATTCCAGACATGGTCTCTCCAGCGTCGAAGGGAGCCTCGACATACTCAAGTTTCGTCTCGGTTTTGAAAGTTTCTCCGATAATTTTTTGAACGGTGGATGTCTCGGTTCTGAAAATCTCAGCGTTCTGCTGGTACCCGTGGAGGAGGAGAATCTTGCGCGACATGGGTGAACAAAATAAGAAGTGAGGTTGACTCAAGAAGTAGAATTAAATTGATAGCTCAGGGTTTGAATTTCTCAAAGTTTGAAAAAGATGAATTGAACATAAATATTGAGGGATACTTCCAGTTGTATACTCTGCCCAGGCCATTTGGTTGTTGCCAAGATATCCAATTTCCGGCAGCGCGGAATTGACCTCAAATCCCAAGAACCGGGATTCGACAATGGCAGCCGGTATACCATGGATCCGTGTTGAATATGTGCCTATACTGCTCCGTCGTGATTCGTTACCCGCGCCATAGCACAGTGTTCTAGAGCAGATAGCCAAGCTTGATTTTTTTCAGACACCAATACAGAAATCTTAGTACCTTACGTTACCCTAGATTTGGGATTAGGTCGTCAACGAAGGAGACGACGAAGCAATTTCCCTCTCGGCTGCCGACAGCTTGTACGGAGGCCGATAGCCTAATTCACCGACAACTACTTTTTTGCTAAACCCTAAAACCCTAAACTTAAATAATTTATGTATGCAAGTAAATTAAGGGTTGCAACTAGTGAATTAAGAGTTACAGTTACAAATTTATTCTATTATTCTATCTTAGAAGCTGTTGAATAGACTCTGTGCTAGCTAATAATTAGTATTAGCAAGTTTGTGCAAGGCAGAGTAATTGCAAAGTGTGCACAGCGTGCAGCAAAAGGTGTAGGCAAGTAACTAGTAGTTTATTGTCTGTCCTATCTATTGTACAAAGGAAAAGGGTTCTGTACCCTTTAACATATGCAGATGCGCGTACAAGAACAATGCATGTAACTCTACTTAAGTACGCAAACACTATTGTTTAGAGAGAAGCTCTTACTATATAAGAGTAGTTATTAATAAAGGAAAACTAAATAGAGGGGACAGTGTTAGACAAGAGCTTAAGTTTAAGCACTAATTTAATAGTAATAAGAAGAGTTACTAGCAGGGCTAGTTATAGAGCTAGGATACTTTAAGCAACATAAGGCTATTTATACTAGCTATATATTACTATTAGTCTTAATAGAATAGGTTAAAGTATAGTTATTATAAATATAGTTAGAGTATATACTATTATAATAAAGAAATTTACTAGTATATTTATATATAGTACTATAGTACTATAGTACTAGTAGAGGCTATTAGAGCTTTAGATAGTACTATATAAATAGATAAAAAGGCCTTAATATATAACTAATACTAAGAAAAAATAGTATTAGTATTTATAATAAATATTATTATATACTCTTGAATTATATTATACTATACTACTAAATAGCCTAACTTATTAAGTAGATTAAAATTTATTAGCTTTATCTTATCTTTTATAATCTAAAATATCTTTATAACTAGATATAATTCTAGCTTAAGTTAAAGAGAGAATTTAGCTTGCTTTTTAGGCCTATCTTTCTAGCTAATTTAAAAGCTTCTAATATACTACTAAAGCCTCCTAAGATTCCTAATATATACTTTCTTAATATACTTAAAAAATAATATTTTAATATAAAATATACTTTACTAGTTAGAAGCTAACTTTTTTAAAATAGTATATAATTACCTAATATATTTTTAACTTAGACTTATAACGATTTTTACTTTAGCTATAAAAGGTAGTAGATATAGTAGATAAACTACTAGAAGTATAAAGTATAGAGCTAGTAGGTAAGTACTAAGCTAATTAATTTATATTATATTTAGATAAGCTTAGAATAGTATTTACTTAAGTAAAAAACTATTAAAGAAGTTTTTAGAAAAAATTTTAAGTTATGGGTAAATAGTTTAGGCTTATAGCTAATATAAAAGCTAAGTATAGTATCTACGATACTAATATATATAACTTTAATAAGAGTAAGTTCTAAATAAGTATAAGTAGGTTAATAAAGGTTATTACTGGTTTAGAAAAATATACTTAACTAGATTTTATTTAGCTAGGTAAATATAAGTAGATTATAGTTATCTAAAGTATTTATACTATAGAGTACATAATTTTATATTTTATTATCTATAAAACTTATATTAATATCTATGTATAGTATAAAAAAATAGATATACTAGGTAATTAAAAGCTTATAGTTTTAAAAGCTAGCTAGATGAATAATAAGCCTAGTTTTAAGTAGTTTAAGTACTTTAATATATATATAAAAGAATAAATAGTAGAGATATATAAGTTACTTATTTTAAGTATATATAAAAGCTACTTTAACTAGAATTTTAAAAACTACTATAAAAAGAATAAGATTATAATAGTTTATATACCTTTTTATTTATTATATATATTTTAGCTACTTAATATAGTCTACTTTTTACTATTAAAGTACAAGTACTTTTAGTATTTATAAGACTTAGTATACTAATATATCTTTTATATTTATAAAAAAAGCTTTTTACTAGTATTTAAAAATAGATTTTTATAAAAAAGCTTTTAAAGAAATAAAGCTAGTTTTCTTTAACTTATTAAGAGTTCTAGACTATTTTAAAGTATAATACTAGACTTTGCTAGTACCTCTTTAACTAGCTAAGCTATATTAGTTAAAAATACTAAGAAATATATATAAATTTAAATCTTAGTTTAAGCTTATATAAAATTTAATTACTTAGTTATTTAGTATAGTATAGAAAAGCTTCTTTATACTTATAAAAGATACTTAATAGATACTTTATAAGAATATACTCTAGAAAGTATATATTTATAAGTCTAAAAAGTAATTAAAAAAATAACTAAGTATAAATTATATAAAAAAAATTATTTAAAAAAAAAAAAAACTAGAGTATAGTAAGAAAGCTGCTTTAGTACCTAGGTTACTAAGTATAGCTTAGTTAAAAAAAAGCTTATAGTAATAAAAGTACTATAATATTATAATATAGAGTACTTTAAGCTTTATTTAGACTTTAATAAGTTTATAAAAAATAAGATAAGTTATATAATACTTTAATAGCTTAAGTATATAGTTTCTTTACTTTACTAAACTTAAAAGCTAGTAAAATATATTTTTTATTTTATATATAATAGATTAAACTTAGAATATAATTATATATACTCTACTTTTTATACTTTTTAATAGTAAACTAAAGTATTTTAAACTTTAATATTTAATTTACTTTAATTATAGTATCTACTTTAAATAGTATATAAAAGATAAAGATAGACTTATATCTATAGAATATTTAATTTAAAAACTTAGTTACTTTAAAATTATATTAATAAACAATATTCTAAACTAGTATAAACTAACTTAAAAACCTATAAACTAAAGTAGAAAAGCTATTTAATAGTACTTCTACTCTAGTATAATAAGCTTTAAACTCTACTATCTAAGATTAAGAAAATAAAAAACTAGTAGTACTAGAATAATAGTAAAAAAAAAAGTTAAACAATATTAACTTTATAATTTTTATAAAATAAAGTATAAATTTAAATAAAAAAATAATTAAGTAATTTTCTTAGCTTTATAATCTACTAGTTCTAGACTATTTATACTAGTTTATACTAATCTAACTATATATACTTTACTTAAGCTAAAGAACTTTAATATATATACTAAATAAAACTATAAAGATTATAACTTATAGTTTAATAATTATAAACTTTTTTTTATAATAACCTACTTTATTTTATAATAAAAAAGTCTAAAGTAACTTTTACTTTCTACTATGTTTTAAAAAAGCTCTAGAACTCTTAGAAGCTTAAAAAAACCTTTTTTATAAGTAAAATCTAAACTAGAAAGAAACTTAAAATAAGTTAGCTAAAGCTATACTAAACTTTTTTAAAATACTACTAGAAAAATATATAAAAGCTAAGAAAGTTTTTTTATACTTTAAATAATAGTATAACTAGTTACTAATAGACTTTTTAAACTAACCTTAGCTATTATAGATTAAACTAAGCTAAAAAAAAAACTAAGCTTTTATAAAATAATCTTTATCTAATAGTACTAGAAATTTATATAAAAGTTTAGTCTATTAAAAAAAAAGTAAACTTAATATAGTAATAATATTATTACTAATAGTTTTTAAGAAATCTAAGTAAACTTAATAATAGTAGCTTAAAGCTTAATAATAAAAATAAGAAAAAGTCTAATTAAACCTAGTTTAGCTATAATAATAATAGAAAAAAATAATATTATAAGTAATATAAAGAATTCTTTTCTTAATAAGTAATAAGATAGCTAAAGACCTATAGACGTCTATATTAGAAGGTAATAATTATTATAAGGCTAGGTTATATAATATACTATCCTACTAAGAGTAACTATTCTAAAGATAGTAGAACGTCTTAGAATAGTAGCTATCTCTAATATTACTACTATCTCTAGAATAGTAGAGAAAGAAGAGATAGTAGAACTAGAAGTAATAAGAATATAAGAATAGATAGATTTTATTATTATTTTTATTATAGTTAACTTAAATTATACTTTGTTATTAGTTTATAGTAATATAGATTAGTAGTTATGAAACTTTTATTACCTTCTACTAAAGTATCTTAATCTACTATCTTACTAGATAACTTTATAGAATACTAATATAAAGCTTACTAGCCTTAGTATAAAACCTAGTAAGAGAAGTATAGACCTAAACTCTATATAATAAATAACTACTATAGCTAAAAAAGTTAAAATTAGATATAAAAAAGTAAAAAAAATATAATAAAAACTAAATAAGTTTTTAAAAGTAAAAATTACTTTATATTATAAAAGAAATAGAAATATAAATACTATTTATTTTTTAGCTATACTAAAAATAAATATTAGTAGTTATATCTAAAACTCTATTTAAAAAAAATAACTTAAAAAAAAGTAAAAGTTAGAAAAACCTTTAGTGAGTACTTTTTTATTTAATATTACTAAAGTAGAATAGAACTTAAATTATTTAATTAGAATTATATAAAGCTTACTATTTTTAGAAATTTTAAAATTTTTTATAGTAACTTTTACTATTAAAAAGTATCAATATAAAACTTTAATTAATATAAGTATATAGCTTAACTTTATTTTAGCTATTACTATTATAATAGGCTAGATCTATTATATATATATATAGCCTCTATATACTATTATTAGCAATTACTACCTAGCTATATAGCTTTATCTTTAACTTATCTTTAACTTTATTCTAAATTTATTCTACTACTAGTATATAAAATAGCTTAATTTTTTATCTTACTAGTTATTAATTAATTTTATTCTTACTTATACTACTATAGTCTTCTTAAGTATATAGCTTAGCTATATAGCTATAAAGCTTATACCTCTAATAACTATAAAATAATTAAACTTTAAAGTAGAGAAGTTAAAACTACTAAATACTTTTACTATAAATAAAACTAAAAGAATAATTTATAGTATAATCTTTACTATACTATTTATATATAATAATAGAAATTATAATTAAAACTACTATATTATCTTTATAGTTATTAACTTTAAAAGGTTATTAATTTTTCTTAGTATATTATAAATTAAAAAGTATAGTTTAAAGCTAAACTTTACTACTAATAGACTCTTCTATACTATAAAAAAATATATATACTTACTATTTAAAAAAGCTACTATTAAATCTACTAAAAAATTTTATAAAACTATAAAAACTTTAAACTTAAATATTTATAGTTTTAATTTTTATAAAGTTACTTACTTTTAATATAAAAGGTTAGCTAATAAAGTATACTAATTTATATTATATTAAGTTAAAACTACTTTTATAGTATATCTAAAATACTTTAAAGCTAATCTAGCTATTAAGCTTTAACTAAAAACTAATCTACTATTTTTACTAGATAATAGTAATTAGGTCTTATATAGAAGAATATCTATTAGATAATAATACTTAACTATAGATTATTTACTATTATCTTTTATTATATTAATATCTCTTTCTCTATATTGTCCTTATATATATAAAGAGAAATAAACTCTTAAACTTATACTATTATAGCTTACTAAATAATAGTAGCTATTAACTCTTTTAGTAATAATAAAATAACTAGTAACTAGAAACTAGTAACTAATAGCTAGTAATTATTAGAGGTTACACTTATAAACTCTTATATATATTATCTATAGTTAAAGAATTTTATTTATAAATAGCCTATTCTTTTATTTATATATCTAGCTATCTACTTATACTTATTAAAGATATAGTAGTATAAGACTACTACTAGCTATAGACTAGTAGTTAAGAAAATAATACTAGACTCTATATAATTATATAACTATAGTAATATAAAGAAATATATTAGCTAGTAATAGTAGCTAATCTATCTATATAATCTAAATCTACTATATAAGTAGCTAGATATAGCACTACCTTAGTATTTATAACTACCTTAATACTATCTAGTCTAGTATATTACTACTTTATAACTTTTTCTTTAGTAAGTAAGATATAATTTAAGCTTATATTTAAAAATACTTAAGAAAAGTAAATATAGTATTTAAAGTTTTTAGTAAAAGCTTTTATTTTAAATAAAATAAAAAACTTTTTATAGAGACTTTATATAAACTAAATAATATAAACTAAACTAAGTATCTCTATACTAAGAATAAGTAGTTAAAAAAAGTAATAAGCTATACTAAAAAAAAAGATATTTAGTAAAAAAAAATATTTTTTAAATAACTTATTAATAAGTTATTTAATAAGTTTAATAATTTTATAAGTAATATAGAAAACTTTTAAGTAGGTTCTAATAATAAAGACTTAACTTAAAATAATCTAGCATTAGGTATGCTTTTATAAAAAAAGCTAATTCTACTAATATTATATAAAAACTAAAAAAAAGTACTTTAAAAGTACTATAATATACTATTAAGTAGGTGTTTTAAATATACTTCTATATATACTAAGTTTTAGTATATATATACTTAGCCTTATATATTAAAAAATATAAAAAACTATATCTATAATTATTTATACTATAATAAAGCTATATTATATAAATATAAGCTATATAAGTTACTTTAGCTACTTTTTACTTTTTCTAAACTTTAAAAAAAGTAATAAGCTATAGTAAAAATATACTTATTTAATAGAGCTACTTTTATTATTTTACTATATATTTATTTTATATATCTAGAAGTCTAGCTAGCTATTTAGCTATATAGTACTATATTAGATTTCTATATTAAATCTCTATATTAGATTTTTATAGTAGTAATTATTATAACTAGCCTTAGAATATAGAGAATATTTCGCTATTAGATTTATTTAACGACTAATCTATGAGAAGATAGAATAACTATAGAAAAAAAAATACTTATTTAGAACTAGTGCGTTATATAATCTATATAATGCTTAGGAATTAGTATATCTTAGTACTACTAAGCAACTAAGCGCTCTATGTATTAACCTATAAGCTACTTAGTAATTAGTATGCCTTAGCACTACTAAGTAACTAAGTATATTATATAGAGCTCTAGTATATAGCATTAGATATTAAGCTCTTATAGCTTAATATATTTAACTTAAGTTCTAAGTATAAGTATAATATATAGAGTTATTCTACTTACCTAAGTTACTATTCTATTATATACTACTACTTTATCTATAAAAACTAACTAATAAGAAGCTTAATACTAGAAGTCTTATATTACTTCTACTTAAGCTATACTCTTAATATAATACTATTATAGTATCTACTACTTCTATTTTTTAAATTCTATTTTCTAGAACTTAACTTACCTAGCTAATAAAATTTAGTAAAGCTAAACCTAACTAATTCTAATTAGCTATTCTAGCTATTTTATCTATCTTATCTATTTTATTTATTATATCTATTTTATTTATTTTATTTTAATTCTTTATTTTATTAATTATAAATTTTACTACTTTTAGTTAATCTTACTAGCTTCTAGTTTATTATATCTAGCCTATTTAGCTTATTATATATAGCTTATTTAGCTTATAATATTAGTTTTATTTTATTTTATATTAGTTTTATTTTATTATATACTCTACTACTACTCTATATTCTATTCTTATTACTAATTTAAGATATAGTAAAAATATACTTATTTAGTAAAGCTACTTTTATTATTTTACTATATATCTATCTTATATACTTAAAAGCCTAGCTAGCTATTTAGCTATCTAGCGCTATATTAGATCTTTATATTAGATTTCTATAGTAGTAATACTACTATAGTATAGTAATAATAGATTTTCTCTAAAATTTATTTTTAAGTAAAGTTTTTAGTTAATTTTATAACTAATACTTAGTTATTATTAATAGATTTTTTAAAATAGTCTATTATATACTAGCATAATCTAAATAAACTAGTATTAACTATACGTAAGCTTAGAAATATAAAGTTAATAAACTCTATAGTACTTTAAAATAAACTTTTTTTTATTAAAGTATTTTAATAAAAGTAAAGCTATAAAAAACTTTTAACTACTATTTTAATTTAAGAGAAGTTCTTACTTTATTATATTACTTATAAATAAATAGTTAATCTAAATATTAAAATGTAATATATAAATAGTATTTATATTACTTTTATAATAAATTAAAAATAAAATAAGTAGGTATTATAAATCTTACTTATAGAATTTATATATTATACTTGTATATTTTTAGGTATATTATAAAACTAACCTATATAAGCTAATCTAGCTTAACTAAGTACTAAATAATAAAAAAGTACTTAAAAGCTTTAAAATTGCTAAGAAACTTATTAACTTATAATAAATTTATAATGCTAAAATTAAAAAACTATAAAAATAATAAAAAAAAATAAAAAATAAAAATAAAAAATGTTAAACTTAAATTAAAAGATAAAGGTTTTATTTTAAAATACCTAAAACTTTTAAACTTATAACTAGTCTATATACTTTTTTATAAGTTAGTAGTTTAAGCTTAACTACTTTATACTAATATAAACTAATTTAAATATACTTTTTTTAATTTATACTAATTTAATTTTTATTAAACTTTTTTTTATAAGTTTTAAAAAATACTATTTTATATAGTAAAAGTTTAAAAGTATTATTAGTCTAGTAAAGTTTTATATAAAAAAACATTTTTTTATTAAAGTATTAATTAAACTTAACTTATATTATAACTATAAAGTATAATAGTACTAGAATAGTATAAATTATACTAAAACCTTTTATAAAAACTAGTACTTATTTACTTAAACTATAATTTATACTAAATAGTACTAATTTATAGTAACTAACTTACTTTTTACTATTATTAAGCCTAATAAATTTCCTTATTAGTAGCTTTTACTTTATAGTTTTTAAAGTATTTAAAGTAAGTAGAAACTTACTTATTTATTAACTTTATACTTTTACTAATCTAAATTAACTTAGAAAAATATAGTTTAGTAAAGTTTAACTTAAAAAAGATTTTATAGATTTTGTTAGTTTTTTTTAAGTTATTGTTAATAAAACTAAAAATCAAATTACTTATAAAAGAAAAATACTAGCTAGAATAAACTAAAATAGTACTATTTTTTTTTTCTAACTAAAAGCTTTTTTTTCTAACTTTTTTTTTATATTAGCTTAGTTGATCGTAGTAGAAAATTTTTTTTTTAAATATTAGTAGTATTAGTGTATTTATAAAGTAAAAAGTGGGTAGTTAAAAAAAGCTAAACTAAGGTTTTTTTATTTATATTTAAAGCAACTAAATTCTAGTTATAAAAAATATTAGTACTAAACTATAATATATTAAGTTTATTATAAGTAAGTTAGTAACTAGTAGTACTAAAAGTAAAAAACTAGGTAATAGTAGTACTAGAACTAGATAACTAAGTAATAAGTAGACTAGACTAGAAAAACTTAAGCTTAGAAGTAGCTTTATATTTTAAATTAGTTATTACTACTTTTTTTAGTTTAGATATACTTTAAAATAGTTAATATTATTTTTAGCTATACTAAAAAGTACTTTACTTTAGCTTAATTAGCTTTAGTATTTTTACTATAAAAATAATAATTAAATAGTACTTTACTCTATATATAGTAGTTAGAAATATTAAAAGTACTACTATAACTTTAAAACTAAGTAGCTTTAGCTTTACTATATCTAGTTTAGACTTAGCTAAACTATACTAAAAAAACTTTAAATAAATACTTACTTAATAGCTATATATACTATATTATAAGTTAGCTTAGTAATAGCTTTTTTAGTTTTTAACTTTTTAGAACTAGATTTAGCTAAGCATTTTTAGTAAAAGTAGTTTAACTAAGTATACTTTTTTTAAAGTCTAAAAAAAGCTACTATATTATTAGTAAACTATAGTAAACTATACTAATTTAGCTTACTTATAGCTAAGTAAAAAATATTAGCTTTCTAGTACTATAAATACTTTTAAAAGTTACTACTTAAAAAAAAGTTTTTCTTAAAAAGCTTATTAGTTATAAAGTAACATAGTAAGTTTATATTATTTTACTTATTTATTAAATAGAAGTAGTAAAAATAGTTAAGTATAAAAGTAACTCTATTTTTTTAGTATAAACTAGAAGAGTATTAGCTTTAAGTTTTATAGTAGTTAATAGTATATAATATTATAATCTAGACTTATTATAGAAAAAATAGTACTAAATATATAAAACTAGACCTAGTTTATAAAAGTAAATACTAAAGAAGAAATAATAGCTTAAACTATTACTAATAGTATAAGTTAGTAATAGTTAGTACTAAATAGAGCTAAAAAGTACTTTATAGTTATATAGAAGTATTATTATTATAAAGTAGAAACTTAAGTTTAGAGAATAGATAGCTTTAGTAGTATATATAAGCTAAAATAGTTATAAAAAGTAATAAAATAAAGTAAAACTATATATATAAGTAATTAGTTAGTAAATATTTAAATAATTATAGGTATAAAAAGCTATAGAAGCTATAGCAGCTATATAGAAGTAATACTTACCTAGTTAAATAGTCTTAGACCATTATATTTTAAAGAAAGTAAAAAATTCCAAAATATATATAGAGTACTGGGCTACTAAGGTTATAAGTTATACTAGGCTCTATTAGGCTAGTTAAAGTACTAGATTAAAATAGTTTAATATAGTATATAATAATATACGCTAAGTTATACTAATATACTTAAAGTAAGCATAGTATAAAAAAAATATTATAATATAGTGTACTTTAAGCTTTATCTAAACTTAGATAAGTTAATAAAGAATAGAATAAGTTATATAATACTCTAATAGCTTAAGTATATAGTTCTTTTACTTTACTAGACTTTAAAGCTAGTAAACCTTTTTTTTTATTTTATATATAGTAGATTAGACTTAGAATATAAGTATTTATACTTTATTTTATATACTTTTTTAATAATAGACTTAGGTATCTTAAACGTTAATATATAAAAGCTTAATTTAGTGTATAATACTATAAAAACTATAGTAAACTTAGATGCTATACTATAATATATTAAAAAGTTATAGAAGTATCTTTTAATCTAGAGCTAAGTAAACCTAAAAATAGTTTACTATCTAATCATAATAAAAATTAAAGTTAAAAAAAATAAGATAGTTATACTAAGAAATTTTAGGCTACTTAGGAGTATAGTATAATAACTTATAGTAATAGTAAAAGTATAAGTAGAAAGACTATAGACTACTTATAGAAAACTTAAGATATTTTCTATTTATAAATAAAAGAAAAAAGTAATAAAATAGGCTAAAGCTTTTTTATATATCTTAGGTAAAAAGCTTTTGCTAGAACTAAAGTAGAATACTACTAGTATATACTTAGAAAACCCTCTGCTATATGCCTAGCAGAAGAGGCTCTATAAGGCTCTTATATATATATAATCTAATCTATAGCCTTTCTATAACCTTTATTAAATTTATCCAATTCTTAATTCTAGTAACTACCTTTAGAGTTAGCTCCTTTATATATATAGTTTTATAAAAGTAGAATTATATAACCTTATATTTATATAATTCTATATACTTATATTATCTAAATTAAATAGTATATAGCATTATACTTAGCTTTATACTACTTAAGATTCTTTCTATATTATCTAGTAGTAGCTATATATTAAATAAGCCTTTAAATATTTTTTCTATAATAATATTAGATAATTAATAATACATAATATATAATATAGAGCCCTAATAGTAAGGATAAAACTAATTAATTAATTTGCCTTTAATAGCAATTTTGCCTTACTGTGTTTTGTGCCCCTTTAGCCATCTTTCCGACGTTTTGCCGTTGGCCGTCATGGCTCTGCGTACGGGCTACTGAGCGCTCGCTCAGGCGTCCGTGCACCGAATTTCTCCGAGCTTCTGCTTCGTGGAATACCCTCATATTATAGGGGTAGGTTAAGAGGGTGGCGTCGTTAGTGCTGGTTCAACCCTTAGTTTTTGGTTTTCAAACCTCGGCGAAATAGTTTTGTCAGTGAATCAGGCTATCGGCCTCCGTAGCCGGCCTTATTCCAGGCCTGGTTTGTGAAAACGGCCCTTTGTATGACCATTTCGTCTCAATGACAGTACTGGGTCGGGTTCCGGTATAGATCAGTGAGAGCTTTGCATAGAGTCAATACCTCGTTCTTTTTTTGATACTAAACGAAAGCGTTATTTTGCGTCAACATCCCATCACCACTTCCATCATATATACCATTCTTTCCTTAACACTAACTGATGGTCCTCACCTCTCAACCAATTCACTCTTCTCATACGCACTGTTAATATTTATCATGTCCGGACCAGAACCGATTGCCATTGTTGGCATGGGTAAGGCATAACGTCTGAATGTCTGTTTCTTTTCCCTGCTGACCAGTCACATAGGATGCCGCTTTCCAGGAGAATCCGACTCCCCAAACGAGTTTTGGGAATTTCTCATGAAGAAGAAGTCGGCTCTTTCCAAGCCACCCATATCAAGGTTCAACATTGATGGGTTTCACTCTAAGAAGGCAAGAATTGGATCATTGGGTCCTGCGGGAGGATATTTCATTTCCGACACCGTATTCGATTTTGACCCAGCCTTCTTCGGTCTTACACGAGCCGAAGCCGCGGCAATGGATCCTCAGCAGAGGAAACTTCTGGAATGTGTTTTTGAGGCATTCGAGACGGGTGGAATTACGCTGGAGCAAGTCTCTGGATCTAATACAGGCTGCTATGTCGGAAACTTCACATGGGATTACGGTTTGATGAACACGAGAGATCACGATTACCCGAAGCCCTATTCTATGACGGGTGCTGGGGCGACGATTTTGAGTAATCGCGTGAGTTATCTGTTCAACCTGCTTGGACCTAGGTCAGTGCATGCCTATTGTACGCCCCGGAAGCATGATACTAAACTATTCCAGCATGACACTTGACACTGCTTGCTCGTCATCTCTGTACGCCGTTCACGTTGCCTGTAGATCACTGCAGACCGGCGAGATTGACGCTGCTGTTGTAGGTGGGACAAATCTCATCCTAGCGATTGAGGTACAGATGGGAACTGACAAGATGGGTGTCTTGTCGCCCACTTCTACCTGTCATACTTTCAGCGCCGATGCCGACGGATACGGCCGCGCAGAGGGCATTGGCGCGCTCTACTTGAAGAGGCTTTCTGATGCTGTTCGCGATGGGGATCCCATTAGGGCTGTGATCAGAGGTACTGCGGCGAACGCCAATGGCAAGACCAGTGGAATTACTCAGCCGAGTGCCAAAGGCCAGGAGCTGGTGATACGCGAAGCCTATCGATTTGCTGGAAACCTCGACTTTGCCGATACATCCTACTTTGAATCTCACGGTACCGGTACCGCGGTCGGCGATCCCATTGAGACATCGGCAATTTCCAAAGTCTTCCTCCCGGATAACACAGATAGAGACTCGCTGCTATTAGGTTCAGTCAAGACCAACATCGGCCACGGCGAGGCCTCCAGTGCCATGGCTAGTATTATCAAAGTTGTCATGGCCCTAGAGAACAAGACAATTCCTGCGACCATTGGCATCACTTCTTACAACCCAAAAATTGATTTCCGTGGTGGCAGGCTTCAGGTCGTCCGCGACAACATCGCCTGGCCAGAGAAATATCCAAATCGCCGAGCCAGTGTGAATTCATTCGGCTATGGAGGAGCAAATGCTCACATTATCATTGATGCCTGCGACTCGGTTCTCCCTGGATATCAGTCGTTTGTTAAGAAGAATGCAAAGACGTCTTCCAATCCTGGTGATAGGGATATTATTGGTTTCAACGGCAGCAGCGTGGAATCGATGCAGCGTGAAGAGTTCCTTATTCCTTTTTCTGCCCACGACTTCCCCACCCTGAAGAATTCTCTAGCGAACATCAGAGAGGTGGTCGAGCAATACGATATTGCAGACCTGGCCTACACCCTAAGCGAACGTCGCTCCCGCTTCTTCAACCGCGCTTATGCCGTCGTCAGTCGAGAAGCCCCAGTCAATGATTTGGAAGAGTCGGAGATTGTCTTTGGCAAGCGTGGTAATGGAGCCAAGCTTGCCTTTATTTTCACGGGTCAAGGGGCTCAGACTCCGCAGATGGGCAAGGAACTCATGCTCCAGTTTCCTTCCTACATCTCCACAATCCGCACCCTGGATGCGGTACTCGCCAGCCTGGGCGAAGATAGCCCTTCATGGACAATTGAGGGAGCTCTTATGGCACCTGCGTCGACCAGTCAGATCCATAATGTAGAGCTTTCCCAACCCCTGTGCACTGCCGTTCAGATTGCCTTGGTCAACCTCCTCCTCTCTTGGAATATAGTTCCCCAGGCCTGTGTAGGTCACTCCTCTGGCGAGATTGGCTCTGCATATGCTTCTGGACTCTTGACAGCAGAGGAGGCAATCATCTTTGCCTACTATCGTGGTTGGGCTGTCGGCAAGTTGGAGTCACAAGGCGCCATGCTAGCTGTTGGAGCTGGGCCTGAGGAAGTTCAGCCATTCCTTGTACCCGGTGTTCTCATTGCTTGCTACAACTCGCCTGGTAGTGTAACGCTGAGCGGAGATGCTGGGCCCATTGCCAGCGTCAAGGCCGCACTGGATGAGGCCAAGATTTTTGTGCGTGAAGTGAAGACTGGCGGTCGGGCTTACCACTCGCACCACATGAAGCAGGTCGGAAATTCTTACGAAGAGCGTGCTCACCAAGCCATTCTTCGTCTATCACAATCCAAAAATCCTGAACAAAGGCGACGCGCGGCATTCATCTCTTCGGTAACAGGAAAACTCAAGGACGCCTCCTTCAGACCCGACGCATCTTACTGGAGAAATAATCTAGAGTCCCCAGTCAAATTCACCACGGCTGTAAACACGATGCTATCCATGGAAGACCTTGCCATAAACATGACTGTTGAGATTGGACCCCATTCGGCTTTGGCTGGACCTTTGCGTCAGATTCGTGATGAACTAGGACGTTCCTCCAAAGATCTTGACTACTCTGCGACTTTGGTTCGTGGCGAGAGCTCAGTCACTCGACTTCTTACTCTTGCGGGTGCTCTGTTTATCAAAGGCTACCCCGTTGACCTCGGTCGGGTGAATGCGATTGAAGAGCGACGCGGTGACAACATCAAGATCAAGTATGGCAGGCCAATCGTCGACTTACCCAGATACCCTTGGAACTACTCGGATACGCGAAATATGCGTCTGGAGAATCGTCCAAACAATGAGGTCCGACACAGAGTTTTCCCGCATCACGATCTTCTTGGCAGCATTCTCCCAGGTGCCATGGACAGCCAAAGGCAATGGCGCAATCTCTTAGACATCAAGAATTTCCCCTGGCTGGAAGATCACAAGCTTGGCTCTCAACCCGTTCTGCCAGCTACGGGATACTTGGCTATAGCTCTCGAAGCTGTGCGGGAGTACTATCACGGCAGGGCGCCAATGAAGGGGCCTTTTCGCTATTTCTTCCCCCACATTACGATCAAATCTGCCTTAAATCTCCCACCCGCGGGCACACCAGTCGAAATTCTCACTAGCGTACATTTCAAGAAGATCTCTGACTCTATTTCATCCAAGAATCAGGCCAGCTTCACTATCGCGTCCTACAACCAAGGAATCTGGACCGAACACTGTGTCGGAACCGCACAACGGGAGGCTGTAGTCGATATCGAGCCGATATTCAATGAGAAGGACTTGGAAGAGCCGAAGACTTCTCACACGTGGTACAATGGTTTCAAAAAGATCTCCTTGAATTACGGTCCTGCATTTGCCGGGCTCACCAACATTAAGACAGACCCCTCTTTACCACAGTGCGTTGCTAACACTCCCATGCTGGCTGAGGGTGTTGATCCCCTGGATTCGCCCTATATTATACACCCTACAACAATGGACACCTGTGTTCAGGCAATATTGATTGCCGCTCATAAGGGATCTTTGAGGAACCTGAATAGGTCATTCGTCCCTGTAAGCATGGAAGACGTGTCCATCTGGTCGATGAATGGCGAAGATATTCCAGCTCTCGCTGCTGCATCTGGCAAGATCCTTGCGCAAGGCAATTTGAGTAGTCTTCGAGCCCTGGAGGGATCGTGCCAGCTTACCGTGGATGGAAAGCCTGTCTTCGAGGCCAAGAAGATCAACAATATTGTATACGCGGAGGATCTAAACGCTGAAATCAAGGAGGATCGCCACCCGTACCTTCGGTGCCTATGGAAGCCTGACATTGAGAAGACCTCGGGAGATGAACTTTCCGCTTTCTTTGAAGCACAGATGCGATACGACTCGTCACACTTCAACTCCCTCATTGACATTCTGGTCCACAAATATCCGTCGATGGATATTCTTCTATCCGGCATCAAGAACCTTGAGTTTTTGTATTCTGTTTTGGAAGCCGGTACATCTATGAGACGATTCAAGTCGATTTTTGCGCTGGTTGGGTCGGAAGAGGAGTTGCCATTCTTTCAGGCTGCAGCGTCTACTAAAGCTGTGGTGAGCGAGTTCCCTATGGATGGTCCCACTCTTGAAAATACCCAATTCGATCTTGTCGTCCTGGAAACCAAGGGTAATGCCTCTGAGGTACTTTCTAAGACTGCATCCATGTTGCAAGCTGGGGGGCGCGTTCTCTTACACGGAGATGCTATGTTGAAGTCTGAATGGTCCGCTGCGCTCTATTCTCAGGGGCTGAATATCTTTGTGTCTTTTGAAAAAGATAATTCATGGGTAGCTCTTACCCAGCCTCTTGGGCTACAACATACGAGTCACGTTGACAGTCTTATACTCGTCACTCGCACACCCGGTGTGGCGATTGGCAAGACTGTTACTAAAGAACTCGCCAAATGCGGCTACAATGCCAAATCGGCTTCTCTCAGAGAGGCTGACCTTGGCGATAATCAAATCGTTGTTGTTGTTGCTGAGGCTGAAGGTAGCTTGTTCAACCAGTCCATGACTGACGCAGAGCTGAAGAGCCTGCAGCGCATTGCCGAGCATGCGAAGACTATTGTATGGGTTACTCATGGCGACTTGCTGGTCGGCACCGATCCTAATGCCGCCATCGTTATGGGACTTGGAAGATGCCTGCAGTCAGAGTATCCAACTCTGGACTTTGTCTTCTTGGACGTTGATCATACAATGCCGCTTCCTCTTGCCGGTCAAATTCAGACGGTTCTCAAATCCCTTGATAACAGCAACGCAATTGAGCGCGAATACCTTGTTAAGAACGGCGTCTTCTACATCAGCCGTCTGTCCAACGACCGCGCTCATGACGAGAACTTCTCTGCTCTGTTGAACAGGAAGGCTGTCAAACATCAGTATACTGCCGGCGAGAAGCTTTGTCTGAAGATTGAACGACCAGGTCTTCTCGATTCTCTTCATTTCCAGTCAGTGCTGCGGGATAGTGCCATCGAACCTGACGCTGCCGAAGTGGAGGTCATGGCTATCGGTCTCAACATGAAAGAAGTCGCAACTTTTCGTGGAAGCTTCAATGCCTTGTCGTTCAGTCACGAAGGCTCTGGCGTTGTCCGCCGTATAGGCTCCAATGTGACGAACGTCAAGGTTGGCGATCGAGTCTGCTGGATGGCAAAGGGCCTGTTCCAGAACTTTGAGACATTCCAGGCTAGATTTTTACACAAGATCTCTGACAATGACCGCTTTGAAGAAATTGCTACTATGCCTCTTGCATTCTCCACTGCCGTCTATGGTCTTCTTCATCTCGGTCGTCTGAGGAAGGGTGAGGTAAGTTTTGAGTAAAATCCCTCATGGTTTTCACTAACAAATTGGAACCAGTCTGTACTTATCCACTCTGGGACTGGTGGTGTCGGTCTTGCCGCCATTCAAATTGCACAGATGGTTGGTGCCAGAATCTTTGTAACCGTCGGTACCGAAGAGAAGAGGACGTTTCTCCAAGATAACTTTGGCCTCAAGTCAAGCCAAATTTTCAACTCACGCGACACTTCATTTGCCGATGGTATTATGAAGGCGACGAATGGGCGTGGTGTTGAGGTTGCTTTGAATTCCCTCGTCCGTGAGCAGCTTCATGCCACCTGGTCTTGCATGGCGACACAAGGTCGCCACATCGAAATCGGTCTGACCGATATCCTCGACTATGGTGATCTCGACATGAATATCTTTAAGCGCTGTGCTAGTTTCTCCGCCTTCGACTTTGGTGTTGTTGCTGACGAGAGGCCTGATGTTGCCGTCGAAGTGATGAAGGAGGTCATGGGCTATCTCCGTGATGGCAAGATCAAGCCGCTCACTCCAGCTTCAGTATATCCAGCATCACAGGTCACCAAGGCATTTTCCCAATTCAATAATTCCAAGCGCATAGGCAAGGTTGTGGTCAAATTTGAAGAGAACGATGAGCCTGAGGTAAGTTGTTGTATCGCAAATACCCCATTGCGAAGTATATGTGCTTATCTTTCTGAATAGGTCCTTTCTATTCCCCAGACTGTTTCCTACCGTAGAGACGTTTCTTATCTTCTGGTCGGTTGTTTGGGTGGCCTTGGACGTTGTCTGGCCAGGGATATGGTCCAGAAGGGTGCTCGCCATTTGATTTTCCTTGGACGATCGGGTAGCGAAAAGCCCGAAGCTGCCTCTATGGTGAATCGGCTGCGCCGTGAAGGTGTTGACGTCGAGGTCATCAAGGGAGATGTGAGCATAAAGGAAGATGTCATCCGTGCAGTGCGGGCAGCCAAGGTGCCGATTGCCGGTGTTGTTCAAGGTGTCATGGCTCTTGATGTAGGGTTCCCCGAATCGTGCGATACACTCATTATTTTGAAGTTTAGCTAATGTCATGCCAAAACAGGACCGTCTATTTGCCAGCTACGATATCAACAGCTGGAATGTTGCCATCGACCCTAAAGTTGCTGGTACTTGGCACCTACACAATGTCCTTCTCGACCAGCCTCTGGACTTCTTCATCATGGTCAGCTCTATCTCTGCCATGACTGGTGCTCCAACACAGGGTAACTACTGTGCGGCAAACACATTCCTGGACTTTTTTGCTCGTTTCCGACGTCGTCAAGGCCTTCCCGCCACTACTATCGCGCTTAGCATGGTCTTGGAAGTTGGTTTCGTCAGCCAGAGTCTGACCATTGAGCAAGGTATTGCTCGCTCAGGCATTCACGGTATTGACGAGAAAGACTTTTTGCGCCTGATAGAAGCAGGCATGGGTCCTCAACCAGCGTCCAAATGGCTGTTTGACCAAGATGCCACGTGCTTCCTTGTCTCTGGGCTTGAGCCCTGCAAGCTTTCCGCCGACATTGACATCAACGACTTTCGCTTCTGGCAGCAGCCTCGCGTTGGCCCCCTTCTCAATGCAATTATGAATGCTGGCCAGGGCGGCGCTAGGACTACAAACACAAAACAGATTGCTGATCTACCAGGCGTTTTGGAGCAGGTTATTGGCAAATTCGCAAAGACCTTCAATCTCGATGTCGACGATATCGATCCATTGAAGCCGCTTTCGAGCTATGGTATGGACAGTATGATTGGCACTGATCTCCGGAATTGGTGCTACAAGCAGTTGGGAGCCGATATTCCTACTTCGGATTTCATGGGGCATGCCATGACGGCCCAATCACTTGCCGAGAAGGCGTTTTCTCTTGTTTCTACGTAGCTGTTAGAGTCAGGCGGAATTGGGTTTCTATCATTTTTATCTACGGAATATTTTTCTTATACATGTTATAATTTTCCTCTCTCTGAAAATATATATTAATAAATTAGTGTTGAAAGTAGTACTAGCTATACTGTAACAATGTGACAGCACGTGACAGCCTGGTTCATGCTAAGTTGCTTCGCGCTTCCGTAGCATATTTGCACTAAGCAATATAAATTTTACCTTACTTTTACTAAAACTCTACAATACGCTCCTACTTTTCCCTAAGCTTGTTGTTCTAACAAATAATTGCACTTGCATTATTCTATGTAAAAAGCACCCCCTAGCAGAAAAAAATAAGACACTTCTAGTAACTAATCGCCTTATTAAAATGTTAGTTTCCTAGTACTTCCTATAGTAAATTAAATTGCATAGCTGCACTATATATCTAAATTAATTTAAATTAACAATTAAGGTTCTTAAGATAACTATTTACAGTAACAAGTAATTTTTTCTTATTTTTCTAGCTTACTAGACCTAACCCTTGTATTAAACCTAAGGATACTAAAATACCTGCGTATACCTCTTAGGTATTTTATCTATCCTTTTCTAAATAGTTTCTTAATTAATTTTTACTTACTCTTCTTATAAGGCAGCCTTTAGCTCTTTAATTAAATATATCTTATAAAGTCTTAGTTTTACTATCTCTTTAATAATATTCTATAGGCTTTTGATAGAGTTTAAATTAAGTAAGTTTACTAGGTACTTTAAACTTATAATACTATACTTCCTGCAATAGATAGTAAGTAAACTATCTAGATTTTTTATACTATATAATAGGTTATTATCTTCTACTAAAAACTAGGAGTGCTAGTTCTTTTCTTATATAGTAGAGTATAATTATGTTACGATCTAGATCCCCGAGCTAATTAGAAGCCTAGATTAGATTAGGTTACGGCGCAGCCGAAACCCCACACTGGTAGATATAGAGTCACGTGACCAGCTTACGCTTAGTATAGTAAGCTCTAGCGCGAGAAGTTATGTAATAGCTTACGCAGCTTACAGTAAGCCGAGTAAGCGCTTACGCCTTAGTAGAGTGAGCTACTCTTAAAGAGTTACTTACTATAGCTCCCCTAGAAGTATATAGCCTTATATAATTGCCTTTAAGGTAGATTGTATTTAACTTATCTTTATACTTATTACCTATAGTTAGTAATTAATTTAGCATTTATACTCTAAGATTATTAGCTACCTTATTTAGTTATCCTTCCGCGAAAACTAACTAAGTACTCTTAAAGCCAACACTTTAGCTTAGTAATCTAAAAGGTCTCCAACCTATCCCCGATTACTAAGTTAAGATCAAGGATCTTAATAAATTAATCTAATCTCTACCTTAGTAATTTATAGGCCTTGTAGTAGGTAGGTAGTATTTTTTCTATATAGTAAGAGGCCCTTATAGAGTTGCTAGGCTTAATAACTTTTAGTTTATATACTTTCTATACTTCTTACTCTTATATATATATCTAATATCCTTTTTTATTTTTAGTTATTAGCTAGTAATAAAGTTTTAGCTTAGGTTTAAATAGCTAATAGTTATTATACTTATTATTATAGAAGATAAGTATAACTAGCTAAAGCTTACTTTTTATATCTTAGGTAAGAAGCTCTTACTAGAATAAAAGCAAAGCTAATATAGATTATACCTAGAAACTCTTCTTTTAAAAGGCCTAAGAGAAAGGTACTATATATTACTTTTATGTATATAAACTAATCTATAGCCTTTCTATAATAGCTATTAAATTTATTTAATTCTTAATTCTAGTACTAATTGTTAAAGTTAGCTTCTTAATGATTAAATTTAATTATAAAACTTGGAGCTATAAGGCTACTTCTTATTTCTTACTTATATATAGGGTTATATCTATAATAATAGTAAACTCTACTAACTATAATAATAAAAATATAATTATATAGTATTTATAAATACTATTTACTACTTTTAATTATATAATTATAATAGTAGTTAAAGATATTATATAAAATAAAATAATTAAACTTATTATTAGCTAAAACTAGATTTAACTACTACTTAAATAATAGTACTTAGTATTTTAAAAATAACTTAGAAATATGTTAAGTACTAATATAACTACTAAACCTACTTTATAATCTATTTAAATATAGTCTGCTATATATATACTCTAGAAATAAAATAGTTAAGCTAAGCTTAACTAGCTATTACTCTATACTATTAAATAGCTATTTATTAGAATAAGCCTAGTATAGCCTAGGAAAGCTAAATAACTAGACTTAAAACTCTTTACTAGTAGATAAATAGACTATTAAAAATAGAAATTCTAAATATAGTTTAAGCTAAGAAAGAATAAAACTCTAATTAGTAACTTTTTAAGTTATATTTCTAGCAAAATAAAAGATATTATAGCTAATACCTTTATTCTCTAAGTAAAAATAGACTAGAATACTACTCTAACTAATCTATAATACTTTCTAAATATAAACTTTAAAAATAGTAAATTTAAAGTTAAAGCTTAAAATACTTTTTACCTTATAAAGTAAAAGAACTTACTTTAAAAAGTATTTAACTTAGAGTTTATAACTACTATTATTAGTTTAGGCTTTTCTAATTACTATAAATTTATTAAAAAATATTACTATTATTAGAAATAATATAATTTATAAAAAATAAGATAAAAATAATAATTCTATTAATAATTTTAATAATATATCTATTTACTAGTATTTAATTCTACTAGGTTTTATACTTTTTTTCTCTACTAATATTTTGCTAGTAGTTCAAGATAGCTTTATATATAAACTACTAACTTATAAGCTAGTAGTCTATATACTTTACTTATTAGTTATACTTTTCTTTAAAA
The DNA here is from genome assembly GCA_026262445.1 of Bipolaris bicolor. Lineage (NCBI taxonomy): Eukaryota > Fungi > Ascomycota > Dothideomycetes > Pleosporales > Pleosporaceae > Bipolaris > Bipolaris bicolor. Next base: position 74,449 of record JAODYD010000047.1, on the reverse strand, counting down.
GTTTAAAAAAAGTCTATATAGTAAGTTAAGAATTTTTTCTTTTATAGCTTATATACTAGAGTATATAGTTACCTAGTTTTAAATAATAGTAACTAATAACTCTATAACTTTTAAGTAAATTATAAAAAAAACTTAAAAGTAAAATAATAAAGATATAATAGTAATACTAAGAAAAAGTAAATACTAAGTATATAAATGTATAAAACTTAGTATAAATTTAATAAAAATATAATATAAATAAAATAATAATACTTAAAAGTTAGAAGTATTACTAAAGATGTTTTACTAGCTTTAGATAGACTAACCTATAAGTAAGTTAGTAAAGCTTAAGTTAAAAGTAAAAAGTATTAGTTAAAATCTAAGTTAGCTAATAATAAAATAGTTTTTTTTAGATCTAAAAAAGATAAGAAGAAGCAAAGAGGTAATTTAAAAAGTAGTAGATAGTTTATATAATTATAATAAAAAAATAGATAAATATATAAATATTTATAATATCTAAAGACTAAGCTAAATTAAATTATAAACTAAGCTCTTTAGTATTAAAATAAGAACTAAGGTAACTATAAAGTTACTAAGAGTAAAGCTTTACGCTTTAAAACTAAGTAACTAGACTAAATAAATAGCTAATTAAAAAGTAGTTAAAATAGCTAAATAAATAACTAGTATAGAATCTTTTAGATATATATAAAATCTATAAAAGTAGATTACTAGATTATAATACTAAATACTAAGTAAAACTCTAATAAACTTAACTTAAATTTCTAGATAGTAAGTTTTTAAGTTATTAAATAAATAAACTATAGAAACTATAAAAAAAGTTTATATATACTTCTAAAACTTAAAGTACTAACTTAAAGAAAAATATAAGTAATATTAAAAAAGTAATAGCTTAAAATTAATAGTACTAGTAAAAGTACTATACTATAAATTTTCTTTTACTATAACTCTATTTCTTAGAGTTTAAAAAAGCTAAGAGATTTTAAGTAAAAATATAAAAAATAAAAAAAGGAAAATAATAAAACTTATTTATAAATATACTACTTTATAATTTAATTAAATATAAAAAAATACTAACTTATAAATAACTTTTATTTTTTATTTAGTAAAGCCTTTTAAGATTTTTTAAAATATTTAATACTAACCTTTTAATACTTATTATTAGTATTTAAAAAGTACTTACTATATATAGAAAACTTTTTATTCTTAATAAAGCTTTAGTATTTAATAGTAGTAGTAACTATATACTTATAGTAATTATTAATAATTTTTATAAAAATAAGCTTTTTTTTTTTTAAAAGTATAAAATAAAAAGTTATAAAAAAGAATTTCTAATAATTTTAGTAAAAAATAGCTTAGATAATAGAGTAGTATAGAACTAAAGTAGTATTTAAATAGAAAAAAGCTTAAAATTATATATTTTTTTACTTTTTTAAGTATACTTTAGTAGAGTAATATATAAGTATATATAAGTTAGTTTATTATAGTTATAATAAAAGTTACTTAAATATTTTTATATAATTATTAATAGAAATAAAATTAGTATATATAATATAGTAAGTATAGATAGTTTTTTTAAAGACTCTATAAGAAATATATATATTTATAAACTTAGGTTTTTTATATTTATAAAGCTAAATAATTTAAATATAAAGTATTTTAGTATAAATTTTTTTAAAGAAATACTATATATTAGTCTAGATAAGAATAAAAGTTTTTTTTTAAAAAAGCTTTTATAAACTAGGTAGTATATATATTAAAGTTTTTATAAAAGCTATTTAAAATAAAAGTAGTTTTATCTATATACTTATTATTTAAAGTAATATCTTTAAAAATATAGTTTATACTAATATTCTTCTTTTATATAGCTAGAATATCTTAGTTAAAATAAATAGGTTTAATAAAGTAACTATTCTTTTTAATATAAGTAGTATAAAAGTAGTAAATAAAGTAATAGTTCTTTTTAAAGTAAATTTAAAAGAAGTATACTTTAAAATTATAAGTAACAATACTTTTAATAAAAAAAATAGAATACTAAAACTAATTTCTTATATTTTAGAGATTTATAAGTATAATACTTAAGTATTTTATTAAACTTTTTAATATAAGTAAAAAAGTTCTTATAGTTTTTAATCTAGTTATAGAAAAGTATAATAACATAGCTATAATTACTAAAACAAGTAATATTTTCTTACTACTTAAAAGTACTAATAATAGCCTAGTAGTTAATATTAAAGTAAAGAAACTTAAGCTAGAATTATTAACTTCTTAATACTTTCTATTGATTAAAGCTTTTATAAATAAAATAGCACAAAGTAATAATATTTATATTCTTTATAGTATTCTTAATACTACTATAAGTTAAATCTATTAAAGTTCTACTTAGTATTTAGTATTATAATTTAGTAATCTACTCTTTATATAAGAGAGCTAACTCTAAGAGTTAGTACTAAGATTAAGAATTAAATAAATTTAATAGTAGATATAGAAAGGCTATAGATAGGTTTATATATAGAGAGATAGTATATAGAGCTTCTTTCTTAAGTCTTTTAAAAAAGTAATATCTAGGTATAGTCTATATTAGGGCTACTTCTATTCTAGTAAAGCTTTTTATCTAAGATATATAAAGTAAGCTCTAGCTTATTATACTTTATAGCTTTTATATATATTCAAAAAATTCTATACTAGCTATTTATTTAGCTATCTTAACCTTTTCTAAATTAGCTATTTACTTAGTTTAGTTACTTAGTTTTAAAGCTTAGAGCTTTACTTTTAGTAACTTTATAGTAACTTTAGTTTTTATTTTAATACTAAAGAACTTAGTATATAATTTAATTTAGCTTAGCTTTTAGATATTATAAATATCTATATATTTATTTATTTTTTATTAGAAATATATAATCTATATACTACTTCTTAAATTACCTTTTTACTTTTTTCTATTTTTTTTAGATTTAAAAAAAACTATTTTATTATTAGCTAACTTAGACTTTACTTAATAACTTTTACTTTTAACTTAAGCTTTACTAACTTACTTATAAGTTAGTTTACTTAAAGCTAGTAAAATTTTCTTAGTAATACTTTTATTAGTATATTAAGTAATTTATAGAGTTATAACTTTTATAGATTTTTATAGCTTTTATATTATATTAATTAAGTATTATATAGGCTTAATATAAAGTAGCTAATACTAAGTATAATAGTAGTATTCTAATAAGCTTAGAAATAAATAAGTACTAAGAATTAGCTAAAGGCTATATAACATTATAATAAGATACTACTCTAGATAATTAATTTTTTTTCTATTTTATTTTTAACTATTTTATTATATAATATCTAATAATTAAGAGTCTTACTACTTTAATTATTAAATAGCTACTTATTATAGTAATATTACTATTTATACTATAAAAATAAGTAGTTATTTTAACTAACTATACTATATAGCTAGTATAGTACCTCTAACTATAAAACTAATTAATTTTTCTAGAAATCTAGTAGTTTTCTAATTTTAAAACTACTAATAAACTATTAAAGAAACTAACTATTTTAGATAAACTAAATATTAAATAATATAAATAATAATCTACTTTAAAAAACAATAAATATAGTAACTTAGTTATACTAAAAAAATTATTAGACTTAATACTTAATAGTATAAAAATATAGAAAAATAATATAGATATTAAATAGACTCTAAGCTAGCTAGCAATTAGTATTAGTAGGTGCGAGAGCCTAAGAATTAGTTATATAGTATATATAGCGTGCGGCAAAAGATATAGGTAAGTAACTAGTAGTTTATTATTTATTCTATTTATTATATAGAGAAAAGAGGTTATATACTAATATATACGCATAGATATGCGCGTATTAATACTATACGTAATTTAGCTTATATATATAAATATTATTATTTAGATAATAGAGATATATAAGATAAGAGTAGAAATATATAAGCTATAATAAATATAATATATATAATTATATAACTCTATATAAAAGAAAACAAAGTATTCTAAAATAACTATTTCTTTCTACTTAATAAAGAACTATCTAAAGCTAGAAGTAACTATATAAAATAAAATACTTAAACTCTAAAATACTATAAAAGTAGATCTAAATAAAAAATACTAGTAAGTAAAAAAGTAATACTAGAATATACTTAAAAGCTTTACTAAGATATTATAATAAAATATATAGCTAGATAAATATAAATAAGTAGTAACTAAAGATAAGTAAAAAAAACATTAGAGAAATTACTAATATATAGTTAGTACTAAATAATTTTTTTAATTCTATAGTAAAAGTATCTTTAATATAAAAACCTTATTTAAAATTTAATATAAAAATCTAGAAAACGAAACTAAATAAAAAATAATAAGTAAGTTTTAAAAGAAAAATAATAGCTTATTATTTAACTAAAACTTAAACTAAGAAAATAGCTTATATAGTAACTAAAGAAAATTTAGCTTTTCTTATAGCTATTAGTAATAATAGTTTAACTAAGTAATTAGATTAAATAAAGCTAAGAAAGTATAAAGTAAAATTCTAAAAGCTAGATAGAAAGTATTTAGCTTATAGGCTAAAGTATAACTTTAATAACTACTACTATATATATATATATTTTTAAAAGCTTATATAATATATTAAAGCTTACTTTATATATATTAAGTAAAAAGCTTTTACTAGATTAGAAGTAGATCTAATATAGACTATATATACTTAGATATTACTTTTTTAAAAGACTTAAGAAAAAAGCCTTATATATTACTTCTTTATATATAAACCTATCTATAGCCTTTCTATACCTACTATTAAATTTATTTAATTCTTAATCTTAGTACTAACTTTTAAAGTTAGCTTTTTTATAATTAAATTTAATTTCTAAAACCTAAAGCTATAAAGCTAAGTTAAGTTCTCTGCTTATATACTAGAATATACTAGTAATAATAGTAAACTCTATAAATTATAATAATAAAAGTATAATTATATAGTACTTATAGATACTATTTACTACTTTTAATAATAAAACTATAATAATAGTTAAAGATATTATATAAAATAAAATAACTAACTTAGTATTAGTTAGAACTAGTATTATAACCTTACTCTAGCTTATATAGCTAAAAAACTAAAAAGATACTAAGTCTTTTAGCTTACTAAGAGCTCTTTAGCTAGAGTAGTAGATATACTAAATAGGTTTCTAATAACTAGATCTAACTATTACTAGAATAATAGTACTTAGTATTTTAAGTATAACTATTAGAAGTATAAGCTTTATAGCTATATAGCTAAGCTATATACTTAATAAAACTATAGTAGTATAAGTAGAAATAAGATTAATTAATAACTAGCTAGCTAAGAAATTAGGCTATTTTATATACTAGTAGTAGAATAAGTTTAAAATAAAGTTAAAGTAGCGTTATAAATAGGTTAGAGATAAGGCTATATAGCTAGAAAGTAATAGCTAATAATAGTATATAGAAGCTATATATATATATAATAAGTCTAGCCTATTATAGTACTTTTCTTTTCTTAAAAAAAGCTGGATTATAGATACTAGATAACTAGATATCTAGTAGTTAAATAAACTATAATAATAGTAGAAGTTTTTTTTTTACTTATCTACTTAATAGTTATTACTTTTAGTATTATAACTTTTACTATAGTATAAGAACTAGGTAGAACTAGGTTAAGTATAAGTAGAACTAGTTAGAACATAAGTAGAACTAGTATAGATTATATTAAAGTTTATACTATTTAGAGTTAGTAAATAGTAAGTAAGTTAAGAAGCTAGTAAAACTAGTTAAAATAGGTCTAGTTTTAGATAGTATATTTACTAGTTATAAGTTTATATAAGTTTTATATACTTAATATATAAAAAAAAAAGTATTACTAGATTTTTTTATAGAAAAGTAAAAAGACTAGTAGAGTCTATAGTAAAGTACTATAATATAGAATATATCTAGCTAGAAAGAGATATTAGCCTTATATAAGAAATATTTAAAATATACTAGATATACTATAAAGAACTTATTATTATACTAATAAACTAATAAGTATTACTAAACTACTTTTTATTATTTATAAAGGTTATAGTATAACTACTTAAAGAAAGAGAAAATATTTTTAATATTTTATAAGTAGCTTTTTTTAGATAACTATTAGATATAAAGTATAAAGGCTTACTATAACTACTTTAGATAATTCTAAATATAGTTAAATATATTAGATCTAGTAAACTAATCTAATTCTAGCTTTATATATATAGAAGGTATCTATATTTATAATATATTAAGCTTATTATTAAAGTATATAGAATAAAGTAACTAGAAGTAAAAAAAAGCTAGTAAAGTAAATATAGACTAAAAGTAAAAGATATAACTATGTAGTAGCTAGATTTTTATATACTAGTTCTAGACTATTTACTATAGTTCTTAAATAAGCTATAGAAGCTAGTATAGATTAGAGATAGATATAGTTTTTAAATAGTAAGTAGACTAGCTAGGTAATTAATTAAAATATTAGAAGTATAAGCTCTATAGCTCTATAGCTAAGCTATATACTTAAAGAGACTATAGTAGTAGAAGTAGAAATAAGATTAATTAATAACTAGCTAGCTAAAAAATTAGGCTATCTTATATACTAGTAGTAAAACAAGTTTAGAATAAAGTTAAAGTAAAGTTAGAGATAGGTTAGAGATAAGGCTATTTAGCTAGATAGTAAATGCTAATAATAGTATACAAAGGCTATATATATATATAATAACTCTAGCTTATTATAATAACTTAAGAATATATTAAATTCTACTTATATAACTACTAGACTTACTATATAACCTAACTAGGTATAGCTTATAGTATCTCTACTTTAAAAATAAAATAACTAAGCTAAGTTTAACTAGCTGCTACTTTATGCTATTATATAGCTATTTATTAGAATAAATTTAGTATAGCCTAGAAAAGTAAAATAATCAGACCTAAAACTCTTTATAAGTAGGTAAATAGACTATTAAAAGTAGATATTCTAAATATAGTTTAAATTAAAAGAAAATAAAGTTCTAATTAGTAACTTATTAAGTTATATTTTTAGTTAAATAAAAGATATTATAGCTAATACTTTTATTCTCTAAATAAAAATAAACTAAAATACTACTATAAGTAATTTATAAAGCTTCTTAGATACTAACTTTAAAAATAGTAAATCTAAAGTTAAAGCTTAAAATACTCTCTACTCTATAAAATAAAAAAACTTATTTTTAAAAGTATTAAACTTAAAATTTATAACTACTACTATTAACTTAAGCTTTTCTAATAACTATAAATTCTATAAAGAATACTACTTTTCTACTTTAAAAGATAACTTCTAAAATAAGCTTACTATTATATTATTTCTAAAAGACTCTACTATCTATAATATAATTATTAAGATCTTTAATTTTAAATTAGTAATTAGAGATAGGTTAGAGACCTTTTAGATTACTAAACTAGGGTATTAGCTTTAAGAGTACTTAGTTAGTTCTTATAGAAGAATAACTAAATAAAGTAGCTAATAATTTTAAAGTATAAATACTAAATTAGTTATTAACTATAGATAATAAGTATTAAGATAAGTTAAATATAATCTACTTTAATAGTAATTATATAAGGCTATATACTTCTAGAAGAACTATAGTAAGTAATTCTCTAAAAGTAGCTTACTCTATTAGAATATAAGTAATTACTTAGCTTACTATAAGCTATATAAGCTATTTTATAACTTCTTATACTAGAGCTTACTATACTAAGTATAAGCTAGTTATATAACTCTATAATTACTAGTATAAAGTTTTAGCTATACTATAATATAATTTAATATAAGCTTCTAATTAGCTTAGAGATTTAGATTATAATATTATTTTTTTTTTTTTTAAATTTATCTTTAGATTCTTATATTTTACTATTTATAATTAAAGTCTCTATACTTTTATTTATTATAGCTTATAATATTCTTCTTTACCTAAGAATATCTTTATTTTATTTTTAACATTCTTTATACTAATACTTTTTCTAAAGGTTTATATAATAAGTATTTTCTAAAGAGTAATAACTATTATATTATACTAAATTCTTACTTAAATTATATAGAATATATTTATCTTAGTTAAGTATATATAAATATATCTTAGGCCTTACTAGACTATACTTATAAAGAGTACTAAAAGAAAGTAGATAAGAATAGAAAGTTATTAGTAAAAGTAATTACTTATTTATTATAAAATAAAAAGATCTTAAAGTAAACTAAAAAGTAGGTATAAAGAAAAGTTCTTTATATTATAGTTAAGTTAGAAGTAGAGAAATTAGGTTCTACTAAAGTTATAAACTATTTTATAGTAAATACTATAGTAGTATTTTCTTTAATAATATAGTCTATAATAGATCTTATTAAGTCTTTCTTAGGTTTTTTTACTACTAGTAATACTACTATAAGCGCTAGTAGTAGTTTATAAGGTTTATAAAGTTTACTACTAGTATAGTACTTTTAGTCTATTACTATTATAGTAATAGATATTATAATACTTTTTCTAATATTTTTTAAGTAGCTACTAATAATTCTATAGATTAATCTTTAGTTTCTAAGTATTTTCTATATCTAGATATTCTTTCTATTTAACTATAAATTTTTAATAGAAGTTTAGGTCTTAAAACTTTATTTATTCTACTTTATAGTAGTTAAGTAGTATTTCTACTTTAAAGGTATTATCTTTTTTAGTTTTATAGTAGAATATTTCTTATAATAGTATATCTAAGTCTACTAGTTCTAATAAAGATATATAGACTACTAAGTAGATTTTTATATTATCTAAAAGTTAAAGCTTATAGTTAACTAGTTCTTATAGTTTAGAAATTAAAAATAGTCTAATCTTAATACTATCTAATTCTTTACTTAGTTATATTATATATAAGTTCTTTATATATAGATAAACCTTATCTTTCTTTTTTAGCTAAAGTACTATTTTTTATTCTTTATTAATATATAAAATACTATTATATTAAATCTTTTTAGAATTTTTTTAGAGTTATTTAAATACTTTTTTTAGTTTCTCTATTATAGTAGTTACTACTATAGTCTTTCTAGTAAGAAATAATTTTTTAAAGAGATTTAGGTAGTTTCTATAGTTTATAAAGAATAGTATTTATCTTATTACTTTTAATAGTTTATTATTATAGACTAACTATACTATAGATAGAAGTAAATCTTAATTATTTTATTACTAATTACTATATATCTATAAGTAGATTTTTATTATTCTATTTATTCTTTTTATTTATCTATCTATCTATATATAGTAGATTATAGATAACTTTTTTTTTATTCTAATTATAGTAAATATTATAGTCTAATACTTTAATATAGAGAGCTTATCTCTATTACTAATAATTAACTTTAGAATTTCTTTAGTAAATTTATTAATAACTACTAGTATAGTATTATATAGTATTTTTGTTATAGAGTCTTATAAACATAGTAGTCTAGTTATAAAGTCTATTATAATATCTATCTAGAGCTTAGTAAGTAACTTAAAAGCCTATATTTCTCTATAAAGTATATATATACTATATTTTTTTCTCTAGTAGTCTATATATTACTTAATAATTTTAGAAACTTTATTTTTTATTCTTTTAAACTTATAGTTTTATTATATAAATTCTATAGTTTAATATATTCTAAGATATCTATATATTAGGTTATTATAGTATTATTATATAATTACTTTCTATAATTCTTAAGATATATTATTTATAATTATTATTATTATATTATTAAGTTGTTATATTAGTTCTAGTAATCTATTATTATTAACCTATAGTATTATATTATTTATAACTTCTTTTATTCTTATAATATCTTCTTATTAGCTAAGAGCATCTACTCTACTATTATTTTTTTCTAGTATATATATAATCTTAAATTTATACTATTCTAGTAATTTAGTCTATTAAATCTATTAGTAGTTTAGCTATTTTATTATTATAAAGTAGATTAAATTCTTATAATCTATAAATATAGTAAGTTCTAAGTAGCTCTCTATATAGGTTCTCTAATACTTAAGTATATTAATAATTACTATAAGCTTCTTATTATATATATTATATTATTCTTCTAGTTCTTTAAACTTCTTTAAATAGTATATAATAGAGTACTACTATCTATCTCTTTATTAACTAGCGTACGCTCTAAGTACTAGGTCTAAGGTATTAGTTTTTATTCTTAAAGGCTTATTACTATAGAAAGTAACTAAGGTAGATAGTAATATATTAGCTTACTTTAGAGACTTAAAGATATTATTTTACTTCTTAGTCTATAAGAAGAGTATATCTTTCCTAGTTAGCTTTATTAGTATTAAGCTTTTTTTAGAATAGTTCTTAATAAAGCATTAGTTAAAGTTATAGAATCTTAAGAATTCTTAAATTCTCTTAACTATTATTAGTTATTTCTACTATTAGACTATCTTAATCTTTTTAGAGCTTATCTTAACTCTAGTAGTATTTACTATAAAGTCTAAGAATTTAACTTTTATTTTATAGAATTTATATTTTTATAGTTTAAGTTATAAGTTTATCTTTACTAAGTAGGCTAGTACTATATTAATATATTATATATATTCTTCTAGATTTATTAAATAAACTAAGATATTATTAAGATATATAACTATAAAGTTATCTAAGTATTCTTTTAGTATATTATTAATAAGTACTTAGAATATTACTAGTATATTAGTAAAACTAAAAAATATTATAATATACTTATAGTGTCTCTATCTTATTCTAAATACTATTTTTTATTTTTTATCTTTTTTTATATAGATTAGGTAGTATCTATCTTATAGATCTAATACTATAAAGATCTTTATATAAGCTAGTTTATCTTATAGCTCTATTATATTTAGTAGTAGATACTAATTCTTTTCTATAATATTATTTAGTTTCTAGTAGTTAATATAGAGTTATAAGGTTTTATTTTTTTTATTTATAAATAGTACTAGATATTTAGCTAGTAATATAGATTCTTATATATATTCTTTTTTAATACTTTTATTAAGATATTCTCTAAGTACTATTAGCTCTTTTTCTATTAGTATATAGATTAGTTTAAAGCCTAGCTCTTTTCTTTTTTTTAGGATAATATTATACTTTTAAGGCTTATATTTTAGTAGTACTTTTATACTTATATTTTTTATAAAAATATACTCTTATCTTTTATACTCTTTTAAGATAGTAGAAAGTAGCTTATACTTTTTAACTCTTACTTATTAATCTATTAACTATATAGTATTTATAAAGTTAACTACTTACTATAGATATATTTTATTTAATATAATATTATTAATTATTTTCTTATTTACTAGAGTATTCTACTTCTATATAGGCTTTAAAGTACGTTAGTAGATATAGTTTACTAATAATAGTTTATTATTCTTCTAGTCTAGATCTAGGTTATACTTTTATAACTAAAGAAGTTCTAATATAATATTATAGATAGCTAGTCTAAAATAGTCTAGAGTTATTTCTTTAGTATAGTTTTAGATTTCTATAAGTACTAAGATAACCTTATAGATAATTCTTACTTACTCTAGCATTACTTATCTATTTATAATATAGAGTAGATAGAGTTTCTTTTTCTTAAAAGGTTATAGCTTAGCTACTAATATAGCTCTTATAAAAATATAGTTTTATTATAACTCTAAGTTTAATAATACCTTTATTTTATAACTCTTAAGTTTAATTAGTAACCTAATTAAAGACTTATAGTTTATAGTAAAATAGAATTACTATCTATTTATTAAAACTTAAAAAAAAACTCTTTATTAAATCTATTATTATATTTTTTATTAGTATATAGTATATATCTAGGGTTAAGGTAGATTTACTATATTAACTCTCTATAAACTCTATTATATATTATCTCTATCTATTTAAGTTCTACTAGGTCTTAGGCTATAATAAAGTATAGCTTAAGATTTTTATTTTAGAGATATTTCTTATAGATATTATTTTAGTATTTAAACTAGAAGTACTTATAGTAGTATTATAGTCTTATAGCTTATAGAAAATAACTAGCTTTTTACTTACTAAAGTAGTATATTATATATTAGTTATATATATATAGTTTAGTAGAGTTTTATATAATTTAGATTTTAATAGTCTACGTTATATTATAATTCTACAACTAGTAGCTACTTCTATTAGTATTATATTTCTTAGTTAGGCTATTATTTATATAATTTTTCTACTAGATCTTATATATCTATAGTCTAGTATAGGTATTATCTTATACCTCTTATATACTAAATTAGAGTTATCTTTAGTAGCTCTTTATTCTCTAATACTATAAAGAAAGAGTCTTCTATATCTCTATTCTCTTTATCTAACTTATATTCTTTCTTAAGAAATATAAGTTTTCTATTTTTAATATTCTATTCTTTAGATAACTATTTATTATTATCTTAAGAAATTATATTTTTATATAGCGCAAAGAGTTGTTTCTTAGTAAATAGTCTAAGATTCTTCTTAATACTTAACTAGTATTAGAATTTATTTAATCTAGGATTTTTCTTAGTTCTCTCTTAGCTAGTCTCTATATATACTTCTTAAGTATATTATATACTCTTTAACTTATTTTAATAAGTAGTTCTAATATAAGTATAGATTTCTTTTATTTACTTATTACTTAGTATAGGTTATATTTATATTTATTATTAAATAAGTTACTATAGTTATTTAGGTAGTACTATATCTAAGTATTATATAGAATTAGTTCTCTAGTTCTTATTTTATTAATAGATTTTCTAACTTTATCTAATACTATATCTTTATACTTCTAATTATAGTAGTTTATTATTTATATTATAAGTATAAGTGTCTTATTATTATAAGTAGCTTTATAGTCTATATTGTTAACTACTAGATATTTAATACTTGTTATAGTAATTTCTTATTTATTATCTGTTCTCTTATTCTAGAGTATAATAGTAATTATATTAAGCTATTAAATAACTTTATTCTTAGATTAATAGTTCTTGGTAATATAGTCTAGTTTCCTATATATATAGTATATTTATACTTCTTATCTTTAGAGTTTCTTAGTACTATATAGTACCTAGCTACTTCTTTATCTTCTTTTTTTACTTAAGTTATTTAACTATATTAGCTATAGTCTATTAAAGTCTAAATATTAGTTACTTTTTAGTAGTAGTAGAAAGTACCTTAGTGTAGTATAGATACTTATTGTTTTTCTATATGTTAGTTACCTATTATTTATTTCCTTTAATAATTTATAGAGTTCTCTATTAAGGTTAATAGCTTTCTAGTATAGTTTTTCTAAGGTTTTAATACTTACTCTAGAGTATATAAGCTTAACTCTAACAATGCTCTTTAATTCTTATTAATATATTGTTATAAGTGCCTAATTATCCTAGCCTATCTAGATAGCATAGTATTAAAACTTAGCTACGTACTTAGCTATAGAGGAGTTTTATTAAAGCTGTTAAACTACGCGCTAAGAAGCTTGTCTTTTATAGGTAGTGCTAAATACTTAATAGATACGTGCCTTAAACTTTCTATACTCTTGAAAGAGAGTTATAACTTTAGCTTTATTATTATTTTTGTCTAAGTATTTAGTTAAATATAGATTAATCTATTTTATAGTATTATCTCTTATAAAGGTAGCTACAAAGATAACTTTATTACTATCTTTAATAGAATTATAGAACTTAAAGTATAAGTCTATCTAAAGAAGCTATTCTTTAAGCTTAGTATAATCTTCTATATAGAGATCTAGCTTAGTAGCTTTACTATAGAAAGAGGTATATATATCCTTAGTTATCTTTATAAGGGTATTTAAAATATTAAGATTCTTAATCTTAACTAGGTAATTAGAGATAGGTTAGAGACCTTTTAGATTACTGTTAAGAGTATAGCTTAAGTGGAAGTAATATAAGACTTCTGGTATTAAGCTTCTTATTAGTTAGTTTTCGTAGATAGAGCAGTAGTGTGTAATAGAATAGTAACTTAGGTAAGTAGAATAACTCTATATATTATACTTATACTTAGAACTTAAGTTAAATATATTAAGCTATAAGGGCTTAATACCTAATACTATATACTAGAGCTCTATATAATATACTTAGTTACTTAGTAGTGCTAAGGCGTACTAATTACTAAGTAGCTTATAGGTTAATATATAGAGTGCTTAGTTACTTAGTAGTACTAAAATATACTAATTACTAAGCATTATATAGATTACGTAACGTACTAGTTCTAAATAAGTATCTCTTTTTTCTATAGTTATTCTACCTTCTCGCAGATTAGTCGTTAAATAAATCTAATAGCAAAATGTTCTCTATATTCTAAGGCTAGTTGTAACAATTACTAAGCTAAGGTGTTAGCTTTAAGAGTACTTAGTTAGTTTTTATAGAAGAATAACTAAATAAGGTAGCTAATAATCTTAGAGTATAAATACTAAATTAATTACTAACTATAAGTAATAAGTATAAAGATAAGTTAAATATAATCTACTATAAAAGTAATTATATAAGGATATATACTTCTAGAAAGGCTATAGTAAGTAACTCTTTAAGAGTAGCTTACTCTACTAAGGCGTAAGCGCTTACTTAGCTTACTATTAGCTACGTAAGCTATTATATAACTTCTTACGCTAGAGCTTACTATGCTAAGTATAAGCTAGTTATATAACTCTATAATTACTAGTGTAGAGTTTTAGCTACGCTATAACATAATCTAATCTAGGCTTCTAATTAGCTTAGAGATCTAGATTATAATACTATAATATATAAGTACTATATAGAGAGAATAAAGAAACTAGAATTTAATTATTTTTATAGTATTTTAAGAATTCTATTATTATATAAGAGCTATAGCTATTAAGAATAAATAGATACTATAACTTTTAGGCTTTTAATTTAGTCGTTCTATTAAATATCTATTTTAGCTATATAAAGTTTATCTTATTATTAGTCTAGCTAAAGAGAAATACTATAAAAAAAGCTTTATATTATTATAAGTTAAAATCTTATAGCTATATATTCTAGATATTACTAGAGATAGCTTAGTATATTATTACTAAAGTAAGAGCTAATCTATTAGCATAAATATAAGAAATTATTATTATCTACTTTTAATTACTATTCTAAATAGCTTGCCTTATTCTTTCTAACTTAAAGAGATACTAGGTAAAGATTCTTTTTATTTTTAAGAAAATACTAATAAGAAATTTTTTCTTTTTTATATTATATATATTATAAGGCTTAATATTATATTAAGTAATCTTTTACTCTATTTACTTAAAGTATAGAGAGTATTTAAAAGCTAAATTAGCTCTATAGTATTAAGTATTCTTTCTAGTAGTTTATAAGATACTAAGTCAATATCATACTATATAATAAAATAGTTAACTTAGTTTTTACCTAGCTTTTTTTTAGCTATTTCTTTAGTAAAGTTTCTAATTATTCTTCTTATAGGTAATAAGCCTTATAAAGTAAGCTTTTTAATATACTATATAAGCTCTAGCTCTTAAGTATTGTTAAGTAATTATAAGTTATTTACCTTCTCTTTAATAGTACCTACTTTGCTATAGTAGCGTTTTAATAGCAGAGACCTCTTAATACGAAACTTTTTAGCTACTTTACTGTAATTAGGCTATTTGCCTAGCTTTAAGGATTTTAGAGTATCTAACGCAGCCTCTATAGTGTAAAAATTAAGGTAGTTAAGCTATATTAAAGTGTAGGTAGTTTTCGACAAAATCGTGCACAAGCCAGGGATGGGCACCAGCTGATGAAACACGATACTGTTAGCCTCCCGAAGCCCTTTTACCATGGCTTCCTGTTATGCAGTGTCTATGTAGTTTTATCTATTTTTTTTTACAGTTCTCTATCTACATACTAAGCAGCCTGCTAGCCTACTTATTCTCTCTGAAACAGTGATGGGGGAATTCCAGGGCGGACTCGGACTAGGTGGACTAGGTAGGCTGGACTAGGTACAATTATCACTCCAAACCAGTCCGGAGTGGCCAAGTCCAATCCCACCCCGGAATCGCCTAGTCTACGAAGTCCTCCCCCATCACTGCTCTGCAAAAGGCACCAGTACGATGGGCGGCGACGTACCAGACCAGTTCTCTCTGTATTCTCGGGTCCCGATGTTTTGAGTCGTCGGGTCCCGATCTTTTAGGTCGTCGGGTTCCGATACCTAAAAAATTGGTAGGTAAAAGCTGCTAAGCCTCAATTCATACTTGTTCCGGCGCTTCCGCTACACTGCTCGTCTGACTCATAATGATGCAAACTTTGCCTCATCTCTACTTACCTAGCGCTTGATAGCATCAACATATCTGTTCTGTTTTGTCCGCATTTCCTCCCTTCTCCTGATCTTTTTTTCCTCAACTTTAGAATCGTTGCAATTTGGAGTTAATCTATTGCCCTTGCTGTTATTTACTTCAAAAGTCTTTGCACTCCATGTGCTCACTCCTAGATTAATTTTGTTATCTTTGCAGTCCTCTTATTTCCATTCCAAATGTGGGGACCCCAAAGCTTCTCCCTAATTGCGCTCTTGTTGGAATGTGCTACTGTTGCAACTGCGCACGGCGGTGAACACGACAGTCCCTTAAAGAATCTTGCCCCTGACGACAAGATAAAGAGTTATTTTGGCCTAACTGATCATAACGGTTTGATGGTTGCACACATTGTGCTCATGCTATTTGCGTGGGCTGTCACTCTGCCAATTGGTATGTATTAGTGGATTAAGTCGCTACCTAACACTGTAATTTGCTGACGCTGATGTCTCAAGCCACTATGTTCAGTATTGCACGATTTCGCTACACTATCCTGTCCCAGACTTTATTTTCGGCCACGAATTTTCTTGGTGTCCTCATCGGTGTTATGTACCGAAGAAGAACCCCTGACCTATATCCGAAAAACTCGCACAACAAAATCGGTTGGATAAGTACCTGGCTGGCGTCTCTCTGGGTAGCCCTGAGTCTGATCGATGTTTACGTGAAGTACAACTCACGAAATCACACGGACAATCAGACGACGTATCCACTAAATACCCTGGATATTACTCAGTACTCGCCCTTGGAAAGCGATCATCGTAATTCTGCATGCCAGGATGGAGATTGTAGCCAGTGGGAACAACAGCCTTTGAATCATCTTGATGGGAACAGGCATACTTGGGCTCTATGGTCAGATAGCACTCTTCGAGAAGGTGACTTCAGCGACGACGACGAGGGCGATATCAATCTCCCGACAGGTACCGTTCATGAAAGCAACAACGACAACCAGTTTCTACAGCGAATTGCCGTCAGATTTGCAGGTAACCGAAGCTATATCCTTCTACGACTTCCATACTTGGTTTTGGATCGAACAGTTCTGTTTTTGGGCTTTGTTGCTTTCGCGTCGGGCACTGTTGTTTACGGTGGTATCGGTCGCGGTAATCATGTCTTCAACGTCCTGGCTCATTACATCAAGGGTGCCATTTTTGTTTGGTATGGTCTACTAACCTTGGGTCGCTGGATGGGAATGTTTGCAGATTTTGGGTGGGCATGGAATGTCAAACCGTCAAAAGAGGTCGTTGGCAGTTGGTCTGCTGCCGTACCGTCTGCTGAATTCACCGAGTCGTTCGTCATATTTTTATACGGCGCGTCGAACGTATTCTTAGAGCATTTAGCAAGCCCGGGTAAGCCATGGTCTGCTAGAGACCTTGAACATGTCGCTATCTCAATAATGTTTTTTGGCGGTGGTCTTGTAAGTATTTAATTCCATACTGCATTACGCGTCGGCAATATCGTTCGAACTAGCCCATACTCTACATGGACACAGCGCCTTATCATCAAAAGATACTTTACTAACTCTTGAATACGTAGCTTGGCATGTTCATCGAGTCAAAGAAACTTCGCAAGCTACTCAGCACTTCAATGATAGTGAAAAGAGAGTACTTGGTTCCTACTGCCATCGAATCGAACATGTGGGAACGGCCGTTCTCATGGAAAGTTCCAATGAACCTAATGCCCAGCCTTGTCATATTGCTGCTCGGGCTGATGATGAGCGGTCATCACCAAGAATCGATGCTCTCAGCCATGATTCACAAGCAATGGGGCCTGCTATTCTCAGGATTCGCGTTGTCTCGCTCCGCTACGTACATGCTATTGTACGTCCATCCTCCCTCCTCGTATCTGCCTTTACGACCACACACGGAAACTGTTGCTTCTTTTTGTCTTATTTCTGGGGGCATCGCGTTTATCCTTAGCAACAAGGACACAGTAGCCGCAATGGAGTACTATGGTATGGACGCAATGTTCACATTGGCGGTCACCGTTGGTTTGACCGGACTAACTATGGCTTGGGCTGTTTTTGTGTGTGCTGTGAAGGGATGGGCTACGGAGTTTGAGCAATTACGTAGCAAAACTGATTAGAAAAATTGTCGGAGCAGGTAGTGCCAATAGAGCAAGGGATCAACGTTTCTCCGCTCTAAATGGTGTATAGTTATAGCTCAGGCTTCATAGTTTTCTGCTCAGTGATCTGATCGTTGATCACCCGAATTCTATCGTTCAAAGCTCGTTGTACTCCCACAAAATTCATTTGATCATGCTGTAACAAAGGAATACCTTGTCCTCTCTCCTTGTTCTCGTATAAAGCTTCAGCGGATTTTAATACCGTCTTTTCTATGTGTGAGCTCTGAGAGAGCGTTGCTATATAGCTTAGGGACTTGGCAAAACGTTGCACCGAGCACTCAAATACTGTGCAGCATCACCTGATCCCCAGCCTCGGCTTGTGCACAATTTTACCGAAATCCACCTACACTTTAATATTGCCTTACTACTTAATTTTTACACTATAGAGGCTGCGTTAGATACTCTAAAATCCTTAAAGCTAGGCAAACAGCCTAATTATAGTAAAGTAGCTAAAAAGTTTCGTATTAAGAGGTCTCTGCTATTAAAACGCTACTGTAGCAAAGTAGGTACTATTAAAGAGAAGGTAAATAACTTATAATTACTTAATAATACTTAAGAGCCAGAGCTTATATAGTATATTAAAAAGCTTACTTTATAAGGCTTATTACTTATAAAAAAGATAATTAGAAACGTTACTAGAGAAATAGCTAAAAAAAAGCTAGAGAAAAGCTAAGTAGACTAATATATTATATAGTATAAGATTAACTTAGTATCTTAATAGACTACTAAAAAAAATACTTAATATTATAGAGCTAATTTAGCTTTTAAAAACGTTCTCTACTTTAAATAACTAAAGTAGAAGAAAGCTTAGTATAAAGTTAAGCTAAGTAATATATATAATATAGATAAAAAAGAATTTCTTATTAGTATTCTTTTAAAGATAAAAAGAATCTTTACTTAGTACTTCTATAAGTCTAGAAGAATTAAGTAAGCTATTTAAAATAGTAATAGAGAGTAGATAATAATAATTATCTATATTTATTCTAATAGATTAGCCTTAACTTTAGTACTAATATACTAGGCTATTTCTAGTAATATCTAGGATATATAGTTATAGGATTTTAACTTATAATAATATAAAGCTTTCTTTATATTATCTCTTTTTAGCTAAACTAATAATAATATAGGCCTTATATAGCTAAAACAGGTATTTAATAAAAAGACTAAAGTAAAAGCTTAGAAATCTTAGTACTTACTTTATAATAAATATTATTATATAGCTGCCTAGTTATATAAAATACTTAACTTACTTTTATATAACTTTAAACTAATTTAACTATATATCTATATATTAACTTATAAGATATAGCAGATATTAACTATATATATTTAAAATATTAGTTTATTAATCCTAACTATAAATGTCTATCTCTGCTATACTTTAAAACTTTTTTAAGTACTATAGGTTTTACTCTAGAATATATTTATATAAGTACATTTAGTATAGATAGTTTCTTAAGAACTTAGCTATAATAATTAGCCTGCTTTTCTTTATTTTAAAGGTAGTTCTAATTATTTTTTTTATACTAGACTTATAGAAATAGATTTAGTTAATCTTATACTTTATATATTACTATATACTTTTATATACCTCTAAGTAATATATATAACTTTAAATAAGATTATATAGCTAAGTTTATTACTTATATTATTATATACTAATCTTTAATAGCTATATAATAAGATAGACCTGTTATATATATATATAGCCTCTATATATAGCCTCTATATACTATTACTAGCTATTACTATCTAGCTTTATATCTAACCTTTTTTTAACTCTACTTTAAATCTATTCTATACTAGGTATATAAAATAGCCTAATCTTTTAGCTTACTAGTTAGTAATTAATCTTATTTTTACTTATACTATTAGTTTCTATATATATATAGCTTAGCTATATAGTAATAGAGCTTATAATTCTTATAAGCTATAGCTTTTATATTATAATATGTTTTCTTAAATACTATAAAAATAATTAAATTCTAGTTTTTCTATTTTTTTCTTATAGTACTTATATATTATAACTACTTTATATAGCTCTATTAAAGCTTTTTTTATTAGCTTACTATTAAGATCCTTAATCTTAACTAGGTAATTAGGGATAGGTTAAAGACCTTTTAGATTACTAAGCTAGAGAGTTAGCTTTAAGGGTACTTAGTTAGTTTTTATAGAAGAATAACTAAATAAGGTAGCTTATAATCTTAGAGTATAAATACTAAATTAATTACTAAGTATAGATAATAAGTATAAAGATAAGTTAAATATAATCTACTATAAGAGTAATTATGTAAGGATATATGCTTCTAGAAAGGCTATAGTAAGTAACTCTTTAAGAGTAGCTTACTCTACTAAGGTATAAGTGCTTACTTAGCTTACTATAAGCTACGTAAGCTATTATATAACTTCTTATACTAAAGCTTACTATACTAAGCGTAAGCTAGTTATATAACTCTATAATTACTAGTATAGAGTTTTAGCTACGCTATAACATAATCTAATCTAGGCTTCTAATTAAGTTAGGGATCTAGATTATAATACTTACTTAGCTAAGTTATTAAACTTTATATATATATAAAGGGTATAAGCTTTACTACTATATTACTAACCTATATACCTATAAAGACTATAATAGTATAACTAAAAATAAGATTAATTAATAACTAGTATTATAATCTATATAGACTTTAGAGCTAATTAGTTAATATAGATATATTTATTACTATACTATCTTACTTATATAGTAATAAAACTAGAACTCTAGACTACTAAAAAATAGTAACTAATTAGCGTTAAAAGTATATAATTAGAATACTTACTTTAATTAGTACTACTAAGTATACGAAGTATACTAATTACTTAGTATAACTACTTACTTTTATTAAGTATATAGTCTTATATAATAACTTTTATAGTAGATTATATTTAACTTATAAATTACTATCTACTTCTACTTTTCTTTAATTACTCTAATACTTTTCTTTAAGAACTAACTAGACCTTCTAGTTTCTAACTACTACTAAGCTAATTAAAAGATCTTTAACCTATTATAATTACTTGGCTTAGATTAGGATTTTAATAACTAGCTAGCTAAAAGATTAAGCTATTTTATATACTTAGTATAGAATAAGTTTAGAGTAAAGTTAGAAATAAGTTAGATATAAAGCTAGGGCTAAGTAGTAATAGCTAGTAATAGTATATAGAGGCTATATATGTATATAATAAGTCTAGCTTATTATAATATAACTGCTAAAAGCTATTAGCTATTATAAAAAAAACTTCTTTTAACTATTTAACCTAGCTTAAACTACTACTTTTTAAAAAACAATAATTAAGAACTTCTTTAAGGCTACTAGAATCTATCTATTTAATCCTAAGGCTATTCTTAAAAGGTTTAATAACCTAAAGCCTAAAAAGCTTTCCTTAAGTAATAGTACTTTATTAGCATTAAGTACCTTAGACTAAAGGAAAATTAAGAGGTTATTATATAAAGTAGTAGAGGATACTTATTATAAAAAAACATAAGTTTTTAGTTAAACTATCTATATAATTACTGTATAAAAATAGACCTTAGAATATAAAAATATATAACTTAAAAAAGCTCTTATTAACAAAAAGAAATACTAACAGTATAGCATATTAATAGGCTAACCCTAAGAGTTAGTACTAGAATTAAAAATTAGATAAATTTAATAGCTATTATAGAAAGGCTATAAATTAGTTTATATATATAGAGGTAATATATAGTACCTCTCTCCTAGGTCTTCTAAGAGAAAAGTCTCTAGGTGTAGTCTATATTAGCTCTGCTTCTATTCTAGCAAAAGCTTTTTACTTAAGATATAGGAAGTAGGCTCTAGCCTGTTATATAGCAAGCTTCTACTACTTTAAGTACCTAAAGAATACTATAGTAGAGTAGTATTTTATTTACTTTTAAAGATTTAGGCTGCCTATACACTATAAGAAGCAAAGAATAAAAATATCTAATATTAATAATAAGAAAAACTAAAGCAGCACTACATAGAGAGGAAGAGAAGAAGAAAAAGGCTAAGTTACTTAAAAAAGAAAGAAGATAGAGGCTTATAGCTAAAGAAATAAGGGTTTAAAACAAGTTATATAAGGCTAAAGAGAGAAAAGAAAAATATATTACCTAGCAAGCTTAACAACAACTTTAAAAGGATATATAATCATCTAAAAAGGTTAATACTTAAAGAAGAAAAGCTCCTTAGCCTCTTGTTTAAGTTTAAGAAGAGTTATAAGCTGTTGTTATTGCTAAATTATTAACTGTAAATAAGAAGGTAGTTCTAAGGCGTTTAACTTAAACCTGCTACATTAATCTACTAGAGAGGTATTGCACGTAATTTAATTACTTAAATTAATTTGTAACTACTCAAAGAACTTAACTCTAAAAAATCTTATAATAATTTAATTACTATCGTTCTCTGTGGCCTCAAAGCAGTTGGTGAGGCATGGCTGAAATCGTGCACGAGCCAAGGCTGGGCATCAGGTGATAGCGCACGGTAGACATGTGGGTCTCTCCTCCGACACATAGCAAATCGAGCAACTTGACACGCATTGGTAGCGCATAAAGCTAGTCTGTTCTATCTCTCCAATCACCGTACTCCACCTCCAATCACTCAAGTCTATCTCCAATTCACCATGGTCTTTAATCTGCGCCGAACAGACAGCTCTTCACTCAGTCTGAGAATCCCGGTAGGAGTAGCACGTGGTTCTCGGGGTAGCGGATCCAACGAACTGCCGAGAATCATACCGTTGACACTGAAATTGTACCAAATAGTGAAGCCAAGAACCGTCATTACAGGTGTTATCTGTCCGGTCGACCGATGCCGCGGGGGGATTCGCAAGGGGAAGACGAGAGCGTAGATCTCATATCTTCTCTCGTGAATTAGATGCTGAGATGATGTTGATGCGTTGGACCAAATTTTGCAGCTGGAGCAGTTGGGAGGAGACGATCTCGCGATAGATTTGGGTGTGTACGTTCGCCATTGTCCCGAGAGCAGCTTGCAGCAGACGCATTATTTCCGAAAAGCGTAATAGTTTCATGCTCATTAGCTCGTAGCATAACGTCTCGGCATCTGCAGGGTCGAGTTCGTAATTGCCAAGGGAGAATGTGCCGCAGCTGCTAGTCGAGCTGACGTCTTCTTGAATCCAGAGTTTGCCCACCCACTCGATAATAGCTGCACCGATGACAGTGATGCTGGCTAGGGGGAACCGCCGCTGCCTACACTCGGCACAATGGAGCACTACCAAACATCGCTCCTCGGCCATTTCCATGACTTCGAGTGATGTATCAAAAGCCACTGTCGTGCCCCCAAGCTGTTCGATACGCATGAGCACCTGGAGTGCCGAAAGAGTACAACCGCAGTTATTCATGTTCATGATTTCCGGAGCCTAGGACGTTTAGTGTCAGTATATCCGTCCCTTGGAACGAAAAACGGGGGGAATCGAGGAGAAAGGCCTACTCCGATAACTAGTGTTTGTTTAGCGTAATTGGTGAGTGCTCAAACACCTTCGAAGTCATCGTTGATTATATGCATGTATACATATACCATCTCGTAAGGGGCATCGGGCGCCGACGATGTATCAAGTAAAATAAGCTAGCCACCCGGTTGACAAAAATACCGGGACTCCGAAATGCCTTGGCGCACCACAACACCGCGTACAGCCCACCAAAACAACGTGAAATCAGCCATTTTTCGAGCTACAGATAGCTTTTGAAGCTAATGATATATTGGATATATCTATATACTAAAATATTTTAGTGTTGCGATAGGTTTTAGATAGATATTTTTGGTGGTTTTCTATCACCACCCTGTTATTTGCCCATCCAACTCGATGCAATCTTTTAGCCTCTGGGGCATACTATCCACCTAATCGTTTATATATTTTTGTAATACCTTCTGCCAACCCTCAATAGCCAATTCTCGAGTTTCGAATTCGTCCCAGTGCGGAAATCTAGCCATGAACTGTTTTAGTAGGCGCCAGCAGTTCTCAATTGGTGCTAAATCTGGTGATCTGGGGCAGTTGAAATATAACTCTAATCCATGGTGTTTTTTCTAGCTCTAAACGATATTCCCACGCGTAGAACGGCCGCCGCCGTGGCCGCTATCATTATCTTCTTCGAGAACGAAGTCGTCGCCGCGCTAGAGCCAGCGCTTTACTATCGGCTCTAGGATCTAATCCTAATACACCTCTAGGCTTATCTTACCGTTAGGAGACTTAGTAGTATAAAAATATAGATCTGATTTAAAGTTATATCCAACTACGGCCTAAGAATGCTAACGGCGATGCAATTTCTTAGAGCTTCTATTAAGGGTATGTTAGATACAATTAGAACAGTAGCGTTCACTAGGTTTTCTAATAATCTAGATCTTTTCTTCAGCACTAATAGACTAGTGCACTTCATCAAAAAAACAGACTCTATACCAGTCCTCTAGCTTAGGATACTTCTCGAGCATTATCCTAGCCTATTCCTTTCGTTTCTTAGCCAGTTTTTCCGATATCCAGCCCTTAGAGCAAGCTATACATTTGTGATAGTCCATCGAGCCCATGTGCCGTTTAAGAGTGCGGCCAGAAACACCAAAATCCAGTTCTTCAGCCAGCTAAGCCCAGGTCATAGACCTCGCAGACCATCCGAGATCTTGAAGAAAGCGATCGCACCGATCCAGATCCTTTGCAGAAAGGAGAGCTGGCCTCCCGCGGGTCTCGGCGACGACATCGTTTTGGTAGTGCCTTCGATTAAACTACTCGTTATCGTGCTTCAATATCTCCCAGCCGCGGTTTTTGGACACCCCATAGTATTTAAAAAGATCAGTATAGTGAAATGGGATACCCTTATATTTCATGTAATCAGCAGCACCCTTTATTCTCGCTTTTCTTAGTGTATCATATTGTAGAATTGTACTTTTAGGCATGGCGAAGAAGATGCGCGCCAAAAAAATTAAATTTGACTATATAGTAGTGGAGTTATAAAGGTTTGAAGTTAGGAACTTTCTGACGCGTCATTGTTTTGGTGGGGTGGCCCGTGTGGAGTCTCGGTATTTTTGTCAACCGGGTGCTAGCCCACCGGGTTTCGACTCACCCGGAGTTTCAACTCACCGATCAGAACTCAACACCCTCATCAAAACACGCATTTTCTCGCCACCCACACGGCCAAAATGGATGCCCGTGAAGAATCTATTCAAGCAGCCATCCGCGATCTTAATGCTAGTGTTTTCCTAAATCAGAGAGCTGCTGCAAAGGCCTACAACATTCCTCAAGCTACTTTCTCCGCACGCGTACGAGGCTCACAGAATAGCTAAACTAGCTACGTATACTAACAAAGATTAACTCAAGAGCAAGAGGACTTCCTTGTACAATAGATACTTAAATAGGATGCACAAGCTTTTCCTGCCTTACACGCGCACATACGAGAAATAGCAAATTAAATCCTCTAGAAAAATAGAGACAACAGGCCTGTAGGCAAGCACTAGCTAGCTGCCTAGGCTAAGGGAGTAACTCTAGTACAGATAGGCGCGTTTCTTAAGCTCCTTACGAAGGTTTGTACAAAGCTAGGCATACGTGCTAAGGATACATAGAATATAGATAAG
Source organism: Bipolaris bicolor (assembly GCA_026262445.1). Lineage (NCBI taxonomy): Eukaryota > Fungi > Ascomycota > Dothideomycetes > Pleosporales > Pleosporaceae > Bipolaris > Bipolaris bicolor. The sequence goes on along the minus strand of JAODYD010000047.1, from coordinate 48,344 downwards.
GCCGGGAAGGCCCTTAGGGTATGTGCTAATGCACGGGTGTTACGATCTTAGGATTAATCCTTTATTACAGCGCAGCTGGAAACCCCACATCCACCTCCCGACCATAAATATTCAGACACTTACAAGGCCTACGGAGGTGCGCTTCAAATCTAATTGCCCACCCCCTGTCAACGCTAGTAGCTGAGCAGGGGTGAATAAGGCCGATCGGCCGAGTTCTGAGTTGAGCTGAGGCTGAGAGAACAGTGAATTGAGACGACTCTATCCAACTATCCTAACGTTTCTGCCTTCCTTGTAGTTGTTGCCTCCGTCGCACTTAATTATTTGATTAATGTGCTCAGGTATACGCTCAATCCAAGCCTGTATCTTCTCTTAAGGTATCTCTTGCCAACACTTCTCCCACGCTTTTATAGCATCAGCCCTATTCTTTAGAGCTCCTTTCTTCGTAGTCTCTCTCTTCATATAGAACCAGCAAGGCTTAATAGCATTAAGTTCTAGTAAGTTAGGTACCTAGAGTAGCTGCTAGACTTTCTTAAGGCTATATACATAGCTCTGTATATAGTAGCTGTAAGAAGGGGCTTTGTCTTCTTAAATCAGCATGCCAGGCCGCTCTTTCATACACTCCTTAGCAAAAGGGATCAACTTTAGTTGCATAATTAAGTACTAGTACTAGAACCAGTCAATCCCACCGCCACTGCCTTGTAATAGCTTGCTAGTCTCTTTCTTCTACTTCTACTGCAGTCTTAGCCCAGGCTTTGTACACAGGCTTATCTATTACATGCTATTCTAGAGCTCCTATACCTCTCTTATCTTTAGCTCTATCTCTTTGTTTAACTTAGCAAGAATCTTTACTACCTTCTCTTTATCTTGCTTTAATTTAGGTCCCTAGCAGTAATAAGGTCCTTTTTTATTATACATAAAGCAGCCCTAGAATATAAACTCTAAGTAACTCTTCTATCTCTTACAGATACAGCTCTATACAAAGGCCTTATCAGCCCTCTACTAAATCCTGTATCCCCTATATTAATAATTTAGTACTATAGCAGTCTTATTACTCTAGATTATATTTTTCTAGTCCTTAATTAACTAGTCCTTATACTCCTTATACTACTTCTTTCTCTCTTTTATTATATTTACTGTTAACTTAGGTGTTAAGAGTATAGCTCGAGTGGGAGTAATATAAGACTCCTAGTGTTAAGCTTCTTGTTGGTTAGTTTTCGCAGATAGAGCGGCAGTGTGTAATAGGACAGTAACTTAGGCAAGTAGAATAACTCTATATATTATACTTGTACTCAGAACTTAAGTTAAACACATTAAGCTATAAGGGCTTAATGCCTAATACTATATACTAGAGCTTTATATAATATACTTAGTTGCTTAGTAGTACTAAGGTATACTAATTACTAAGTAGTTTATATATTAATATATAGAGTGCTTAGTTACTTAGTAGTACTAAGATATACTAATTACTAAGTATCGTACAGATTACGTAACGCACTAGTTCTAAATAAGTATCTCTATTTCCTATAGTTATTCTACCTTCTTATAGATTACTCGTTAAATAAATCTAACAGCGAAATATCTTCTACATTCTAAGGCTAGTTATAACACTATCTTTCTTCTCTTATAACTTATCCTTAAGGCAATATATAGCCTAGGTTTCTTTTAGGAGAGGTATACTACTATAATTTTATAGTTACTATAAATAGGGTATTAATAAAAGTAAGTTATTACTAAGAAAGGTAGGTTATTATAAATAAAGGGTTGCTATTAACGTAGCGTTCGTATAAGCGCCGTGTTCCTAAAAGGGTATAGTTTCTATAAGTGTTTTATTTCTAGAATTACTAGGTTCCTAAGAATACTTAGTTTTTAGGAATACTTAGAGATAGATACTTCTATCTATAATAGGTTTAGTCTAATAAGTACTATATTCTAAGGGTATAGTATTTATTACGCTAACTTAATTAGGGTTTAGTATAGTAGCGCACTATAACTAGGCTTGCCTCGCGTTATAGGGTCTCGTCGTCTACCTAGTTTCTTCGCTATACCTAAATAATAATCTTTATCTAGTACTATCTATTATTAGAACCTTACTAAGTTTATTAATTTTTTTAGAAAAATTCTAGTTTAGAAATATTCTACTTATAAGAAGAATAAATAGGTATATAAAGTATATATTTATTCTAGAAAGTATAGTAAGTATCTTTATTATAGTTAGTAATATAACGTCTAAGTTACTAAGTTAAAGTTTAAGCGTCTTACTACTAAAAAGAAAAAGTTAGAGGCTTGTATTAAAGAGAGTTATAAAGCGTAGAATACTATAATAAGAGTATATAAGGCGGTCTTAGCAGAGTTATAAATATATTATGCTTAGAAGTAGCGGTTATAGCTATAGATAGATTTATTAGAGAAGTAGACTAAGAAGGTAATTACTATAGAGAGTTATAAGCTAGAAGAGTTAAAGTAGAAAGGCGTTCTAGAGTTTAATAGTTCTAATCTATTAATTAACTTATCTTCTAGTACTTAGGGTGCCTTTACAGATTTACCTCTAGATTATTAGGAGCCTCTAGATTTAAGCTTAGCTACTTCTAGTTCTAGTAGTAATATACCTATCTCTAGTAGTAGTTAAGATATATAGTATAATTTTTCTTAGTATATATTATATCTTATTTATTATTTTATTAGAAATTTATTCGTCTACTCTAGTGTTAGGGTAGCTAGATAGATTTTAGTTTTTTCTTTTATAGTTAGTTTAAATTCTATTATTATTATTAATATTTTTAGATTTTTTATTTATAGTTAGATAAGTTAGATTCTAGTTTCTATATATTCTCGCTATTAGGGTATTCTAACTATTTAACTAGGTATTTAATTTTATTATTTTTAGTTTAGTAGAAGATAATTCTTTTAACTTTAAATTTATCTTCTTTTTTAGGTTTATAATAGAATGTTTTCTATAATAGTATTTTAGGGTCTACTAGTTCTAATAGTTATATATAGAATCTTAAGTATATCTTTACGTTAGTTAGTAAGTTAAGTATATAGATTATAGGTCTATCTTACTTTAAAATTAAAAATAGTCTAACCTTAACGTAGTTTAATTCTTTACTAGGTTGTTTAGTATAAAGGTTCTTTATAAGTAGATATACTCTATCTCTCTTCTTTAGCTAAAGTACTATTTTTCTTTTTTTATTTTAGTAGAAAATACTTTAGCGTTAGGCCTATTTAAGTAATGTTTATAGATTTTTATAGATTTTCTTTAGTTATTCTACTATTATAATTATTATTTCTATTCTTAGGCTTAAATATATTTAAGTAAAGAGATTTAGATATTATTTATAGTTTATAAAGAATAGTATTTACTTTATAGACTCTAATAGCTTATTATTATATACTAGTTATACTATAGATAGTAGCTATATCTAATTATCTTATTACTAATTAACGTAGATTCTAAGGTAAGTCTTTATTATTTAATTTATTCTTTCTATTTATCTATTAGTTTACGGATAGTAAGCTATTAATAGTTTCTATTAGATACTAATCTTAGCTATAAGAGTCTTCTAGAAATTTAAAGTAAAGAGTTTATCTCTATTACTAATAATTAATCTTAATATACTATATTATCTAATTACTATATTCTTAATAATATATATAAGTTTTACTATATTATAGTTCTTTTAAAATAGTATAAATTTAGCGTATTTAGTAAATCTATTAATTATAACTAGTATTATATTATATATTACTTTAGTAACTAAGTCTATTAATAGTAGTAGTTCTATAACGAAATCTATAGAGATATCTACTTATAGTTCTTATAGTAGCTCTAGAGCTTATATTTCTTTATAGAGTACGTATATACTATACTTATTCTTCTAGTATTCTATATATTTAGCAATATAGGCTATAACCTTATTCTTTATTTCTTTAAACTAATAATTACGCTAGATTAGTTTTATTATTCTAGTAATTTCTAGGTATCTATATATAGGATTATTATAATATTCTTTAATAATAGTTTATTATACTTCTTTAGATATATTATTCTTAATTTTTATAATAATATTAAGTTTATATATAGGTTCTAGAGATCTATCTTTATAAGTCTTAAGTATAGGTTTATTAACTATCGTCTTAGTCTCTATAATGTTATATTATTAGCTAAAGGCGTTAGCTCTTCTATTTTTCTTTCTTAGTATATAGATAATTTTAAACTTATATTATTCTAATAGTTTAGCTTATCTTGTCTATCTTTAGTTAACGTAGTTTATAAGTGAGTTAGTTACCTAAGTAAGTTAGTTACGCTCTACTAGCGCGTTAACGTTAACGCGTTATTATAGTATTTTATTATAGTTAATAAACTATTACGATATACTAAATTAATTATTAGAATTACTACTATTACTTATACTATCTATCTTAACTATATAGGTATAAGCGTTATATCTAGTTTACTTATAACGCCCGCACTACCTCTCTCCTTGTACTCTCTTTAACGTACTTTTACTATTACTATAACTACTACTTACTTATTTAGCTAATACTTTTTATATTTTATTTATAGTAAGAGTCTCTTCTATCTATACGTATTGCTGCTTATAGCTCTTACGCTTATTTACTATATCTAAAGCCTCTTAAAGAGTAGCTACTTCTACTCTTATAAGCGTTATCTTATATACTATTTACTAAGCCTCTTTACTTAGCTATATAACCTTCTTATTAAAAGAACTTATAGAAGACCTAGAGTAGTTTCTTACTCTCTATTAAATAAGAGTACTTTAAGCCTTAACCTTACGCGCGTTACGCGGTGTCTACGCCTTCTAGATAGCTATCTATTATAGTAACTATTTTAGTATCTATACTACTATATTAAGCTTTAATAGTATAGTCTATAGGTAGTATAGAACTAGACTAGCACCTCTAAAGCTAACTTAGATATTCTCTTTTATAATAGACTACTTAAAAGTAGTCTTAAAGGCTAGTAGGAAGGTCTCTTTACTAATATAGTAGGTATAGTTACGTGCTAAGCCTAAAATAGCGTTACTATACTTACGCTTTAATAGCGAGAAGTAGGCGACGTTAAGGGGCTATAATAGATAAGATAAGTACGTAGGTATATAAAGAAGAATTATATTCTTCTCTTTATAAAGATCTTAAAAATTAATAGAGTAGTAGCTCTTATAGCTATTAATAATAAGTAGTTAATATCTACCTATAGTATAGCTCTTTATATAGGTATTAAAGTGCTCTAACTAAGTAAGAGTAAGCTAGTTATTCGTCTAGCTATTAGAACTAACTTTAAGTATCTAGTTAGTAGGTAGGTTCTTAAACTAGATATTAATAAGTACCTTGCTTATAAAGATAACAAAGAGTAGTATCTAGCAACTTAACGCGCCTACGCCTTAGATTATAGTAACTTACTTACAGTTACCTAGCTAGACGCGCTTCTTTTTACTATATCTCTCTAAGCTTATAATAACTAACTATAATAAAATTTTACCTATTATAAAGCTAGTCTCGTTAAAGTTATAGATATTATCGTCTACGATACCCTACTTCTACTTTATTATCTAAACTAAGTCAAACTAGCGCTAGATAGCTACTAGGTCCTTATAGATAGCTTGCTAGTAATTATAAGGATAGCTCTAGCGCGTATAGAGCTTAGGAGTTCGCTTAATAAAGTTATTAATCTAGTTCTTACTAGTAGGGTTGCTCTTCTGCTTATGTAGTAGTTTATTAGCTATTACTTAAACCTTAGCCTTTATAGGCGTAAATCCTCGCGTAGACTCTTTAAGAATACGCTTAACTATAGCCTCCTCTTCTAGCTTATTTAGACGTTTTACTTTTAGCTTATAGTCGCGTTAAGGGAGCTTTCTAGCGCGTTAATTAGATATTATACTTTAAGGCACGTTATAGATAGAGGTAGCACGTCTTTAGCTTTAAATATATTATAATTAGATATTAAAAAGAGTAAGCTAAAAATCTAATTTAGGATATATTAAGTAATAATTACGTTGTTAAGATATAACGCGTTATAGTGTTAACGTTAACACGCTAGTAGGGCGTAACTAACTTACTTAAGTAACTAACTTACTTATAAACTACGTTAAGTACCTTTATTATTATAAAGTATACTAGGTTCTTATAGTCTATATAGATTATAAGTTCTAAATAGCTTTCTATATATACTCTCTAGTATTATAGATATACTATAATAGCTAGTAGTTCCTTATTATATACGTTATAACGTTCCTTAGGTCCTAAGAACTTTCTTAAGTAATATACTACTAGGTACTATTTATTATTAGTAAGTATACTAGTATAGCCTCTTAGAGCTAGGTCTAACGCGTTAGTTTTAATCTTTATTAGTATATCTAATATAAATATCTTAAAGTATAGTAACGTGGTTCACAAGCGAGTCGCTCACCTAAGCGAGTCGCTCACTCCCCACCAGCGCGTCAACGTTAACACTATAACGCGTTATGTCTTAATAACGCAATTACCAATTAACTTACTCTGAGTTAGACCTTCAGCTTGCTCTTTTTGATATCCAATCGCGACGTGTTTAAAGCTAAAGACGTGCTGCCTCTATCTATAAAGTGCCTTAAAGAACCTTGTCTGACTGACGCGCTGGAAAGCGCTCCCGACGCGACTATGAACTAAATTTAAAGCGCTTAAATAAACTAGAAGAGGAGGCTATAGTTAATTGTATTCTTAAAGAGTCTACGCGAGGATTTGCGCCTATAAAGCCTGATGTTCGCGCAATGGCTAATAAACTACTATATAAGCGGGAGGGTAACCCTGTTAGTAAGAACTGGGTTGACAACTTTGTTAAGCGTACTCCTGAGCTCCGTACGCGCTAGAGCCGTCCCTATAATTACTAGCGAGCTACTTGCGAGGACCCAGCGGCTATTTAGCGCTAGTTCGACTTAGTCTAGGCGACAAGGCAGAAGTGGGGTATTATAGACGACGATATCTATAACTTTAACGAAACTAGCTTTATAATAGGCAAGATTTTATTATAGTTAGTTATTATAGTATTAGAAGGATATAGGAAAAAGAAGCGAATACAGCTAGGTAACCGTGAGTAGGTTACTATAATCTAAGGCGTAGGCGCGTTAGGTCGCCAGATACTACTCTTCGTTATCTTTGCGGGCAAGGTGCTTATTAACGTCTAGTTTAAAAATTTACCTACTAACTAGGTTCTTAAAGTTAGTCCTAATAGCTAGACGAATAACTAGCTTAGTCTTGCCTAGTTAGAGCACTTTAATACCTATATAAAGAGCTCTACTATAGGTAAGTATCAACTACTTATTATTAACAGTTATAAGAGCCACTACTTAGTCGAATTCTAAGATCTTTATAAGGAGAAGAATATTATCCTTCTCTGCATGCCTGCGCACTCGTCTTATCTATTATAGCCTCTTAATATCGCCTACTTCTCGCCGTTAAAGCGCAAGTATAGCGACGCTATTTTAGGCTTAGCACGCAACCGCACCTACTATATTAGTAAGGAGACCTTCCTACCAGCCTTTAAGACTACTTTTAAGCAGTCTATTATAAAGGAGAATATCTAAGCTAGCTTTAGAGGTGCTAGTCTAGTCCTATACGACCTATAGGCTATACTATTAAAGCTTAATATAGTAGTGTAGATACTAAAATAGTTACTATAATAAGCAGCTACCTAGGAGGCGCAGACGCCGCGTAACGCGCGCGAGGTTAAGGCTTAAAGTACTCTTATTTAATAGAGAGTAAGAAACCACCCTAGGTCTTTTATAAGTTCTCTTAATAAGAAGGTTATATAGCTAAGTAAAGGGGCTTAGTAAATAGTATATAAGATAACGCTTATAAGAGCAGAAGTAGCTGCTCTTTAAGAGGCTCTAGATATAGTAAATAAGCGTAAGAGCTATAAGCGGCGATATGTATAGATAGAAGAGACTCTTACTATAGGCGAAGTATAAGAAGTATTAGCTAAATAGGTGGGTAGTAGTCGTAGTAATGGTAAGAGTGCGTTGAAGAGGGTGCGAGGAGAGTGGTGGTGCGGGCGTTGCAAGCAGACTAGATATAACGCTCGTATCTACGCGGTTAAGGTAGATAGTGTAAGTAATAGTAGTGATTCTGATAATTAATTTAGTATATCGTAATAGTTTATTGACTGTGATAAAACACTGTAATAACGTGTTGATGTTAACGCGCTGGTGGGGAGTGAGCGACTCGCTTGGGTGAGCGACTTGCTTGTGAACTACGTTAGTATAATATATACTATCTTAAGCTTATTAAAGGCTTTCTCTACCTCTTTACTCTATATAAATAGCGTATCTTTATATATAAGTTATATTATTAGTATTATAATCTTTAAAAAGTTCTTAATAAATTATTAGTTAAAGTTTATAAATCCTAAGAATAATTAGATTTCTATAACTATTATTAGTATTAGCTAATTCTTAATAACTTAGATCTTTTCTTTACTTATTTATACTTTCTTAACTTTTACTATATATCCTAAGAATTTAATCTTAGTCTTATAGAATTTATACTTCTTTAGCTTAAGTCTAAGACTATATTTATTTAGAGCCTTAAGTACTATTTTTATATATTTAATATAGTCTTCTTTATCTTTAGAGTAGATAAGAATATTATCTAGGTAGACTATAACAAATATATCTAGGTATAGCCTAAGTACGTTATTAATAAGTTTTTAGAATATTACTAAGGCGTTTATAAGCCTAAATAGTATAACTAGATACTTATAATATCTATATTAAGTTCTAAATACTATTTTTTATTCTTTATCTTTTTTTATCTTAATAAGATAGTATCTATCTTAGAGATCTAGCGCTATAAAGATCTTTATATAAGATAATTAATCCCTAAGCTCTATAATATTAGGTAGTAGATATTAATTCTTAACTATAATATTATTAAGTTTTTAGTAGTTAATATATAGCCTATCTATACTATTCTTCTTTAGTATAAATATAATTAGATATTCTACTAGTAACTTTAATAGTTATATATATCTTTTAGCTAGGCTCTTATTAATATACTCTCTTAGTATCTTAAGCTCTCTTTCTAATAGTTAGTATATAGGCTTAAAAGTTAGTATCTTTCTTTTTTAGAGAACTATCTTATAGTTTTAGAGCTTATATTCTAGTAACGTAGTTTTATTTACTACTTCTTAAAATAGCTATTTAAATTCTTAGTATTTATTAGGGTATTCTAGAGTTACGCTATTCTCTCTTTCTTTTACTTCTTAATCTATTAGGCTAGTTTTAGTATCTATAGAGTATAGCTTTCTATTAAGAGAACTACTATTTAAGTATACTTTCTTTTTAGTATTATTATACTACTTAGTAATATTACTCTTATTTACTATTAAACTTTACTAATACGTAGGCTAGCTTATAAGTACATCTATTCTATAGTACTTAAATTAAAATACTTTTATCTTCTAGTTAATCTATAGGTTATATTTCTTAAGCTATAGAAGTTCTAAGATAATATTATAGGTAGCTAGTTTAATAATATCTAGGTTAATCTTCTTTATATACTTTTAAATACTAAGTATTATTTATCTAACCTTATATATAATATTACTTTCTTTTAGTATTAGTTTACTATTAGCTATATATAGTAGGTAAGGCTATTATTTCTATTATATCTTAAGTCTAGCTTAGGCTACTACGTACGCTAAAATATAATTTACTTATAATTCTAAATCTACTAGTACTTATATCTATTTTCTATTAAGCTTTACTAGTAGCTTAATAAGTCTTAGAGGTTCTAGTACGTTAATTTCCCTAGAGAGGCCTTATAGCTCTAGTATTAGCCTAAAAAAGACTACTTTTATTAGTATCTATAGTAGTCTTTAGCTACTATATACTTCTTATATTCTTTACTAAAGTATATATACTACTAGTCTTTTCTATATTCTTTTAAGAGACTATCTAAGTACTATACTTTGTATATTATTTATATCTAGATAATACTTTAGTAGTCTATTCTACTATAGAAGTACGCTATTTCTTACTTATTTTATAAATATAATAGGTAGCTATTATTTTTATATTTATACTATAGCTATTTATACTTAGGTATACTCTTAGTATACTATAGGCTTTATTTAGCTCTTCTCTTATTAGAGTAGTAAGTAGAGTAGTAGTTATACGTGTATATAGTCTATAATATCTTTACGTAATTCTTATTCTTTATATTATACTAGTACTATATAGATCTATTAGAATTATTCTATTCTTAGTTTTACTTTACTTATTATACTTATTAAAGTATAAGTCTCTATTTTAGTTTTTTAATATTAACTATAATATATATATACGTAAATAGTTATTAAGTTATCTTAATTTTATAAAAATTAATATTAGATTATAGATACTATAGTATTTAGTATATACTAAGTAACGCTATATTACTATTATCTTTATAGTTATAGGCTTTCTTAGGTTATCTAAGTAGTTAAGTAAGTATATTAATCTATATTACTACTTTAAGTAGGTTGTCTTAGAGTTATAACTAGAGTAATATTAGTATCGCGCTATCCTATCTTCTTATATAAGGCGTAGATAGTCTATTTTTTTCCTAAAATCGTGCTATCTTTTTATATTTAGATATAAGAGGTTATCTCTCTTCTTCTAGCATTATATATTTCTTATTACTAATTAGTTTAGCTTTAGATATATTCTCTAACGTAGTTAGGGTTAGGTCTTCTAATCTACTAATAACTTCTATATTATTAAGGTAGTATCTAATCTCTAGTTAGGTAATAATATTCTATAACTTATTATTATCTAGTTCTAATTTCTAATATAGAACGTTAAGCTATTATTTAACCTTATTCTTACTTAGATAGTTATATACTATATAGCCCTCTTTGCTATATACGTAGTAGTTAATTTTCTTCTTATTATTATTCTTATTCTTATTTTTTCTATAATAGAGCTTACTAAGTTTTTTTTTTTTATTAAGGTTATTAAGATATATAGGTTCGTATCTATTAGTTACGTATATACTAGGTATTTTAGGCTAGTAGCTTCTTTATTATTCTTAGTTAGGCTATAAACGTTAGTAGTATTATTATTAAGGCTAATTATTTCTATTATCGTTATTACGCGTTCTCTAATTAAATAGTTATTCTTCTAGTATAAGCTTATAGAGTTCGTTATTAAGCTTAATAGCTTCTTCTATAAGTTTATTAAGGTTAGTAATTATAGTTTTACTTCTTATAAGTTCTTTATATACTATAGGTTTTAGGCTCTAGTAGTATATACGTATAAGAGTATTACTATCCTATTTAATATTTATAGTATACTACTAGAACTAAGTTATATAGTTAGCTATAGACCTAGTTTAACGTAAGGTCTAGATTTTTTATTCTATAATTAGAGATTTCTTAAAAAGTAAGAAGTTTTATTATATCTTAGTCTTAAAAGTATTCTAGTCTTTAACTAGAGCGGCGTTATTAGCGTTAGTAATAGAGTTATCTATATAATATTTAATAATTAGACTAGACTATTTTTCTATATTATCTTAGTAGTAGCTAGTAGCTAAGACAACCTTATTATTGTCTTTAATCTTGTCTCTAGCTAAGTAGAAGTAATAGTTGACCTAGAGAAGCTAAGCTTTAAGCTTATTGTAATCGCTATAGTAAAGATTAGGCTTATAGGTATTAATTATAGTTCCTTTAGTCTAGAAAGTAGCTAGAGTGTCTATTATAATATTGCTTATTATAAAGGTATTTAAAGTATTAAGAGTATAGCTTAAGTAGAAGTAATATAAGACTTCTAGTATTAAGCTTCTTATTAGTTAGTTTTTATAAATAGAGTAGTAGTATATAATAGAATAGTAACTTAGGTAAGTAGAATAACTCTATATATTATACTTATACTTAGAACTTAAGTTAAATATATTAAGCTATAAGNGCTTAATACCTAATGCTATATACTAGAGCTTTATATAATATACTTAGTTACTTAGTAGTACTAAGGTATACTAATTACTAAGTAGCTTATATATTAATATATAGAGTGCTTAGTTACTTAGTAGTACTAAGATATACTAATTACTAAGCATTATATAGATTACGTAATGTACTAGTTCTAAATAAGTATCTTTATTTCTTATAGTTATTCTACCTTCTTATAAATTACTTCTTAAATAAATCTAATAGTAAAATGTTCTTTATATTCTAGTTAAGGCTAGTTATAATATTAGGCTTCTATATTAGCTTTATTCTTTTAAACCTTACCTTTCTAAGTACTCTCTATACTCTTAAGGCTAATATATTAATATCTTTAAAGCTAAGATCTCTAGCTATATTAGTATAGTTTTTCTTTTAAGTATATTTATTCTTTTATATAATATTAACAACTTTATTAAATACTTTTTTTTATTTAAAGGCCTACTAGAATATAGCTTATTCTTTATATGCTTATTCTCTATCTTTATAGGCCTTACATTAGGATTAAAGCCTCTCTTAAGAGCCTTTATATATATTATATTAATAGTATACTTATTTACCTCTATTAAGATAGTAATATTATTATTTAGCTTTTTATTAGCCTTATAGATAATAATAAAGGTATAAATAGTAAGGTTCTAGACTAGTATATTAGAATAAGAAGTAGAAGAAGAGATATAGATTAGTAAGAGTAAAGTCTAAAGTTCTAAAAATAATAAATATAGAATAGGTAAAAGAAAGAATATATTACTAAGTAGTAGTAAGTAGGCCTTATTTAGAAGAATATATATTAGGTAATAATACTTAACTATAGATTACTTACTATTATTTTTTTTTATATTAATATCTATTTCTCTATATTCTTTTTATATATATAAGAAGAAATATACTCTTAAACTTATACTATTATAGCTTACTAAATAATAGTAGCTATTAACTTTTCTAGTAATAATAAAATAACTAGTAACTAGTAACTAGTAACTAATAACTAGTTATTAGTAGAGATGTTAGATTTAATATATTTTTAATAATAGAGTTATAAAAAAGGTATTTATTTATACTATCTTCTAAGGTATTACTTTTTTATAGCTTTTTCTTTTCTTTTGTTTTCTTAGCCTTATATATAGGCTTTAACTAAAGCCTTATTTCTAATATACTCTTTTAGCTTTAAACCTCTTTAGAGCTAGCGTATTATCTTTATTCTCTTTAATAGCTTCTTTAATATAGTTTTCTATTTTATTTACCTAAAGTATCCTAAATAATAGCTAGTATCTCTTAATAAGTCTTAATTAGTTAAGGAAGTTCTTCTATTTATTCGCTAGTAGAGCCTTTATTAGCTTATTAGTAAGTATATAGTCTATTAAAATATACTTTACTATAATCTTACTATAAGAGACTTCTTATTAGAGCTAGTAGTTATAAATATCTATATACTAGAGTTTAGTATATAGTTTAGTAATATTCTCTATAATAAGTTATATTATCTATTTATTATTATAGTTAATTATTAACGTAGTTTATAAGCGAGTCGCTTACCTAAGCGAGTTGCTCACTCTCTACTAGCGCGTTAACGTTAATACTATAACGCGTTATGTCTTAATAACGTAATTACTAATTAACTTACTCTAAGTTAGACCTTTAGCTTACTCTTTTTAATATCTAATCGCGACGTGTTTAAAGCTAAAGACGTGCTGCCTCTATCTATAAAGTGCCTTAAAGAACCTTATCTAACTAACGCGCTAGAAAGCGCTCCTAACGCGACTATAAACTAAATTTAAAGCGCTTAAATAAACTAGAAGAGAAGGCTATAGTTAATCGTATTCTTAAAGAGTCTACGCGAGGATTTGCGCCTACAAAGCTTAACGTTTGTATAATAGCTAATAAACTACTACATAAGCGGGAGGGCAACCCTATTGGCAAGAACTAGGTTAATAACTTTGTTAAGCGTACTTCTAAGCTCCGTACGCGCTAGAGCCGTCCCTATAATCACTAGCGAGCTACTTACGAGGACCTAGCGGCTATTTAGCGCTAGTTCGACTTAGTCTAGGCGACAAGGTAGAAGTAGGGTATTATAGACAACGATATCTATAACTTTAACAAAACTAGCTTTATAATAGGTAAGATTTTATTATAGTTAGTTATTATAGCATTAGAAGGATATAGGAAAAAGAAGTAGATATAGCTAAGCAACCATAAGTAGGTTACTATAATTTAAGGCGTGGGCGCGTTAGGTCGCTAGATACTACCCTTTGTTATCTTTGTAGGCAAGGTGCTTATTAACGTCTGGTTTAAAAATTTGCCTGCTAACTAAGTTCTTAAAGTTAGTCCTAATAGCTAGACGAATAACTAGCTTAGTCTTGCTTAGTTAGAGCACTTTAATACCTATACAAAGAGCTCTACTATAGGTAAGTATTAACTACTTATTATTAATAGTTATAAGAGCTACTACTTAGTTAAATTCTAAGATCTTTATAAGGAGAAGAATATTATCCTTCTCTATATGCCTACGCACTTATCTTACCTATTATAGCCTCTTAACGTTACCTACTTCTTGCTGTTAAAGCGTAAGTATAGTAATGCTGTTTTGGGCTTAGCACGCAACCGTACCTACTATATTAGTAAGGAGACCTTTCTACTAGCCTTTAAGACTACTTTTAAGTAGTCTATTATAAAGGAGAATATCTAAGCTAGCTTTAGAGGTGCTAGTCTAGTTCTATACGACCTATAGGCTGTGCTATTAAAGCTTAATGTAGTAGTGTAGATACTAAAATAGTTACTATAATGAGCAGCTACCTAGAAGGCGTAGACGCCGCGTAACGCGCGCGAGGTTAAGGCTTAAAGTACTCTTATTTAATAGAGAGTAAGAAACTACCCTAGGTCTTCTATAAGTTCTCTTAATAAGAAGGTTATATAGCTAAGTAAAGGGGCTTAGTAAATAGTATATAAGATGACGCTTATAAGAGCAGAAGTAGCTACTTTTTAAGAGGCTCTAGATATAGTAAATAAGTGTAAGAGCTGTAAGCGGCGATACGTACGGATAGAAGAGACTCTTACTATAGGTAAAGTATAAGAAGTATTAGCTAAATAGGTGGGTAGTAGTTATAGTGATGGTGAGAGTACGTTGAAGAGGGTATGAGGAGAGCGGTAGTGTGGGCGTTGTAAGTAGACTAGATATAACGCTCGTACCTACGTGGTTAAGGTAGATAGTGTAAGTAATAGTAGTGATTCTAATAATTAATTTAGTATATTGTAATAGTTTATTAACTATGATAAAACACTATAATAACGTGTTAACGTTAACGCGCTGGTGGGGAGTGAGCGACTCGCTTGGGTGAGCGACTCGCTTGTGAACCACGTTATAGTTAATTCTAGTAAGAAAATATATAGCTTCTTTAGTAATTAAGTAAGAAATATAGCCTTCTTAGCTATTTATAATAGTAATAGTAGTTTAGCTTTTATTATTAATATAGTAACTATATTCTACTTACTTACTCGCTACGCGACTAGTTCTCTAAAGAGCTTAATTACGTACCTTTATAAGCTTTTTTAATCTATAGTATTATCTATAAAGAATATATTACTAGTAATCTCTAGTCTCTCTCTATATTCTAATTAAAGTACTCTTATCTTAGTACTATTTAGATAGAGAATTACTTAGTCTACTACCTTTTAATGCTTAGTACTAGGGTTAACTAGAAATTAGGCTAATTATAATATTATAAATACTATATCTAGTTTTATAATTATAGCTATAAAAAGTAGTAATCTAATCTTTTGTTAGTATCTATTAACCTCTATAGGGGTTGCTAGATTAGAATTTAGTAGTAGCTCTAGATTAGCTATTAAAGTGTTATATTAAACGTTAGATTATTTAGCTAGATAGCTAACTTTTTTAATATACGCTGTTTAGGAAAGCTAAATAACTCTTTATCTTTAATTTTGTATAATCTTAACCTTTAGAAACTATTATAGATTATTACTATCTATTAGAGTATATTTCTCTCTTAGTAACTCTATAATTTTAGATATAGTTTAGGTTTTGTTTCTTAGATATATAAGTATAATATTATTAATATAAAAAAAGATAATAATACTATTTTTAATTATATAGCATAGCTTATATAGAACTAGGCTAAAGCTAAGATATATAAGCGTTATTATAAACTCTTTCTACTATAGTAATAGAGAGATCTATAATCTATAGAGAGCCTTCTTAACCTTAAGTATAGTACTTAGCTTTTAGTAGCTTTTTAGTATTTTTATAAAGATTTTCTAGTCTATAGTAGTATATATAAACGTATTTATAACGTTATACTATTTTAGCTTTAGATTACTCTTAGCTATAATTACTACTAGAGTCTAAAATAAGTAACTTACTAATGTTACTATATAAGTGTTTTATAAAGTAATATTTTTCTATTAGTTATCTTAAACTACTAAGTAGGCTTTATATTTAAGTAATTAGTAATTTTAATCTAGTTTATAGGTATATACTTATATATAGTCTAGAATTAAATATTTTACTTATTTAACTAGTAAAGAAAGATCTTCTAACTATAACTATATTCGCTTATAGCTCTTAAGATAGTTCTACTCTACTTCTTTAAATATTTTATAGAGAGAGTAGGCTTTTAGATCTAAGTACGCTATTAGTAGAGATAGTAATTAGCTTTAATATAGCTATACTCTCTTTAATAGTATTCTTATTAATTAGGCTTTATTAATTCTTTTTCTTTTATAGTGTCTAATTATACTAGCTTAAGTGTCTACTATAAACGCTGCTATCTATAAGATAGTCTTTAATATACTCTAGTCTCTTAGCTTATGTTCTTATATAGTTTAAGTAAAGAAAGCTACTAGAGAAGAAGTATCTAGAGAAATTAAGTACGCTCTCTATATTTCTTTTTCTTTATAGCTTTACCTTAATTAGCGTAGTACTAGTATATTTTCTAGTATATTATCTTTAAAGAATATCTTAGTTTTAGGTTAGTCTATTTATGTTACTAGAAGCTTAATAGTTCTTATCTATATAGCGATTTCTTTAAGGGTACTATATATTAGATTATCTATTAGGTCTTTAGTCTTACTATTAAATACTATTTCTTTATTAAATACTATATCTTATATACTTATAACCTTTTTTATTAATAGGATCTAGACTTAATAGATATTAGTTAACTAGTAGCCTACTAAGTATTTAATCTATACTTTTAAGTTAAGTCTTTAAAGTTTTAACTTTCTATAATATATATTATTAGTTATTATAAATACTTTATATCTATATATCTTAAGATATATTTAATTTAGTTTTTAAGGTCTAGTTATAATTCTATTTAGTACTGCTACGCGCGTAAAGAATCTTTTATATAGAGTAGTCTAGTAATTTAAGTAGCTAGGCGTTTAATTATATAGATATACTATAGCTTACGTAATCTCTAGCTATAGTTTTTATAGTAAGTTTATATCTAATCTTATTACGCGTGCCTTTTCTTTTATTATATCTCTTAAGCGTTTAGCTCTTCTATTTTAAGCTTATATATCTAGAGTAGAAAGCTTAAGTTTTATACCTAGAAATTTATACTATATACTTATTTTAGACTTTTAAGTAGTAATCTTATTATCTAATTTAATAACTTTAACTATAATATTAAATTATTTACTAAGGAACTTAAAGAAAATATTAAGTAGTTAAATAATTAAACGCGCTAGTTAATTGTTCTTAAAGTAAAAGTTCTAGGTATAGCGTAAGTAGTAGTTAACTATAAGTAGCTAGCTCTTTTTCTTTATAGAGCTACTTTTTTTATAGCTATAGAAGTCTAAAGCTATACGTTCTTCTAGTTCTTCTTTACTAATACGTAGCGTTTATTAAATTTATCTTCTAGATTTAGATTTACTATATATATTATATTTAACTATTATAATATCTTTAATTTATACTCTCTTAGAGTAGTATACTAGATATTTAATTACTACTAGTTCTAAGTATTCTAGGCGTTTATACTATAAGAGTACTATAGCCTTCTAAGTAGGCCTTATCTTTAAGCTAAAGCATGTTTAGTAAGTAGCTTAATTATTTTACTTTTTAATTATCTATTAGTTATAGACTTTATCTAAAATTACTATAACTAAGTTATTGCGCTTACGAAGTATTATTAGCTCTACTTTATTATCTTACTAGATTTCTTACTATTAAAGTAGTCTAAATAATACTAGGTTATAATAGATATCTAGATATAGAGTAGCGTTATCTAACCTAATAATACGTTTGCTAGTTAGGTCTTATACTTTTATTTATATAGTTCTATATTCTTAGATCTATACTTAAGTATTTTCTACTTATATATAGTCTTTAGAAAGTAGTAGATAAAGGTCTTCTAGTTACTTACGTTAGTTATAGATATAGATTATAGTACTAGAATTAAGAATAAATAAGTTTTAGAGAGGATAGTATTAGCTATTAACTTTAAATAACGCTAATCTCTATTTTTCTTTAATCTTCGCAATCGTTCTCTTTTATAGTTAGTTAACTTAAGCGTCTAGTATTTATAATATCTTTATCTAAGGTGTGCTTAATAATCTAGATAAGCTTATAAGGCGTACTTCTCTTCTAGTTAGGATAAGGCTATTTATTGCTCTCTATAGCTTATTATTAAATTTTGTTCTATACTTAACTAATCTAGTAATTATCTAATTTAGCTTAAACTAATTAGATACTTTCTTAGGAAATACGTAGTAATAGTCTAATAAATTATAGCGCTATTTATAAGTAGAATATTTATCTCTTACTACTATAGTATTTCTCTTTAGAAACTACTTAGATTTAGTCTCTTAACTATTACGTTTTCTTTTCTTTCTAGGTTTCTCTAGGTTACTCTATAACTAGGCGGGTAGTGCTCTTTATAATATATCTAAGGCGTCTCTAAGTGTATTCTAGTTAGATTTACTACTAGTAAGAAATAATACCTCTTCTATAGCAAAAGCGCTCTTCTACTTACTCTTAGTTAGGTTAGATTAGCTTATATATTCTTAGAAGAGTTTTATTACCTTCTTTCTATCTATAGCTACCTTATTATATTCTAGCCTAGAAAAAGTAGCTATCTAGTTTAGAGCTACTTTTATAATAGCGTCTAGGAAGTCTTATATTATATTCTTAGTGTTTTATACCTCGCTTACTTCTAAGGCTTCCGTCTAAGTAGCTACTTAGTTATATTCTATTAACTAAGGTTTCTAATTATTTAGGGTTCTTATAGATCTAAGAGCTCTAAGATATCTTTCTTTTACTTAGATTCTTTTTTCTTTAGAATTTACTCTAATAGTCTTTTAGAGTAACTTAATCTATTCTTATACGCTATTTCCTATATAGTAGTAACTAAGTTATAGATAGAGTAATATAGTCTCTAAGATATAAATAAGTAGTTTTTTATACTTTACCTATTTCTTCTTATATTTCTTTTTAAGGAATCTATATACTTCTATGCGTATCTTATAGTCTTTATAATCTTCTTAATATTCTTTTTATTTAGTAGTTATTATATTAGAGACTTACGTAGGTATATCTATAATAATAAGTTTATTACGTTATAAAGGTTACGTATTACTATAGGTTTAGAAGCTTAACGTAGTACTTATAATTAATAGTAAAGTCGCGATTAATTCGTAATTTAATAGTATAGAAGAGAGTAGAAGTATTAGTTTTAGTTATAGTTTTTATAAGCTCTCTAGATCTATAAGTGCCTAAATCTTTAGTAATTTATATTTAATTTTAAGTTAGTAATACTACGCTATCTAGTTATTACTATTAGTTAGAATAACTATTATATCTCGCGTAGCATAGTTAGACATGTTACGTAATTAGGTTTTTTAATATTAGTAAGACTTTTAATTATTAGATTTAATAGGTCTTTAATAATAGAGTTATAAAAAAAATATTTATTTATACTATCTTCTAAGGTATCGCCTTTTTATAGCTTTTTCTTTTCTTTTATTTTCTTAGCCTTATGTATAGGCCTTAACTAAAGCTTTATTTCTAACAAGAGGTTATACTTATAAACTCTTATATATATACTTTATATTTAAAGAATTATATTTATAAATAGCTAATTCTCTTATCTATATATTTAGCTATCTACTTATACTTATTAAAAGTATAGTAGTATAAGACTACTACTAGCTATAGGCTAGTAGTTAAGAAAATAACTCTAGACTCTATATAATTATATAAGTATAGTAATATAAAGAGATAAATTAGCTAGTAATACTAGCTAATCTATCTATATAATCTAAATCTACTATATAAGTAGCTAGATATAGTACTACCTTAGTATTTATAACTACTTTAATAGTATCTACTCTAGCATATTACTTAGCTATTACTTAGCTTAGCTAAATTTAATAGCTTAGCCTTATTTATCTCTGCTTAGCTACTAGTATTAATAAAAGGTAGGTAATTAGATTTAAAGTATACCTCTTATAACAAGCTAGACCTATTATATATATATATAGCCTTTATATACTATTATTAGCTATTACTATCTAGCTATATAGCTTTATCTCTAACCTATCTCTAACTCTACTTTAACTCTATTCTAAACCTATTCTACTCTTAGTATATACAATAGCTTAATTCTTTAGCTAGCTAGTTATTAATTAATCTTATTTCTACTTATACTACTATAGTCTCTTTAAGTATATAGCTTAGCTATATAGCTATAGAGCTTATATTTTTAATATTTTAATTAATTATCTAGCTAGCCTACCTACTAATTAAGAACTATATTTATCTCTAATCTATACTAGCTTCTATAGCTTATCTAAGAACTATAGTTAAAAGTTTAGAACTTATATATAGAGATCTAGCTACTATATACTAATATCTTTTACCTCTAGTCTATACTTATTCTACTAGCTTTTTTTTATTTTTAGTATACTATAGTATCTTTGCTAGCACTATTAATTTTAAGCTATTACTCTTTTAGTATTGCTTATATATTCTCTTTAAGTTAGTACTTTAAGTTTTAGAGATATATAAGAACCTTCTTCTATACTTTTTATAGTTTATCTATTTAATAATATAAGAACTTACTTTCTAGAAATTTAAGTTAATTATTACTAAAGTTCTACTTAGTATTTAGTATTATAATCTTATAATCTACCTATTGTAGCCTTTATATGTATCTAAGAGATTCTATACTAGCTATCTATTTAGCTATCTTAACTACTATTTAATTAGCTATCTATTTAGTCTAGTTACTTAGTTTTAAAGCCTAGGGCTTTACTCTTAGTAACCTTATAGTTAACCTTAGTTATTATTTTAACACTAGGGAGCTTAGTATATAATTTAATTTAGTTTTAAAGTCTAGAGCTTTTCTCTTAGTATTTAGGTATTAAGAATATATATATATTTATCTATTTTTATTATAATTATATAAACTAGCTACTATCTCTTAAATTACCTCTTTAGTTCTTCTTATCTTCTTTAGATCTATAGAGTTATATTCTATTATTAGCTAACCTAGACCTTAACTAATATCTCTTACCTTTAACTTAGGCTTTACTAACTTACCTATAGGTTAGTCTATCTAAAGCTAGTAAAATTTCTTTAGTAATATCTCTAACCTCTAAGTATTATAACCTTATTTATATTATATTTTCTATTATATTTATACTAAGTATTATACTCTTATATACTTAGTATTCTCTCTCTTTTAGTATTATTATTATATCTCTATTATAATATCTTCTTTTATATTTTTAACTATACTTTTATTTAATAGTAGAAGATTATCTAGTAGCTACTATATAGAGAACTAGGTAACTGCGTGCTCTACCTATATAGGCTATATAGGAAAAGAGAGAGAGATATTTCTAGTCTACTAGTTACTATACTATAGTAGATACTATTAAGATAGTTATAAATACTAAGGTAGTACTATATCTAGCTACTTATATAGTAGATTTAGATTATAGAGATAGATTAGCTAATATTACTAGCTAATATATTTCTTTATATTACTATAGTTATATAATTATATAAAGTCTAAAGTTATTTTCTTAACTACTAGCTTATAGCTAGTAGTAGTTTTATACTACTATACTTTTAATAACTATAAGTAGATAGCTAGATATATAGATAAGAGAATAAGCTATTTATAAATATAATTCTTTAACTATAAGATGTATATATAAGAGTTTATAAGTATAACCCTTACTAATTACTAGTTATTAGTTACTAGTTACTAGTTACTAGTTATTTTATTATTACTAAAAGAGTTAATAGCTGCTATTGTTTAGTAAGCTATAATAGTATAAGTTTAAGAGTGCGTTTCTTCTTATATATATAAGGAGAATATAGAGAAAGAGATATTAATATAAGAAACGATAATAGTAAGTAATCTATAGTTAAGTATTATTACCTAATAGATATCTTTCTATATATGGCCTAATTACTACTATCTATTACCTAATCTTATATACTTTAATAGTAAGCTTTATATATTATAAATAGAAGTACCCTCTATATATATAAAGCTATAATTAGATTAGCTTACTAAATCTAATATATTTAACTATATTTAGAATTACCTAGAGTAGTTATAGCAAGCCTCTATACTCTATGTCTAATAGTTATCTAAAAAAAGCTACTTATAAAATATTAAGAATATTTTCTTTTTTTTAAGTAGTTATACTATAACATCTATAAATAGTAGAAAGTACTTTAGTAAAACTTATTAGTCTATTAGTATAATAATAAGTTTCTTATAGTATACTTAGTATATTTTAAATATCTTTTATATAAAGCTAATACCTCTTTCTAGCTAGATATATCTTATATTATAGTAGATAGTAGTAAGTAGGCCTTATATAGAAGAATATCTATTAGGTAATAATACTTAACTATAGATTACTTACTTTTATTATTTCTTATATTAATATCTCTTTTCTTATATTCTTCTTATTTATATAAGAAGAAATATACTCTTAAATTTATACTATTATAGTTTACTAAATAATAGTAGCTATTAACTCTTCTAGTAATAATAAAATAACTAGTAACTAGTAACTAGTAACTAATAACTAGTAATTAGTAGAGGTTATATATATAAATCTGTATATATAACGTGGTTTATAAGCGAGTCGCTTACCTAAGCGAGTCGCTCACTCCCTACTAGCGCGTTAACGTTAACACTACAACGCGTTATATCTTAACAACGCAATTACTAATTAACTTACTCTAAGTTAGACCTTTAGCTTGCTCTTTTTAATATCTAATCGCGACGTGTTTAAAGCTAAAGACGTGCTGCCTCTATCTATAAAGTGCCTTAAAGAACCTTGTCTAACTAACGCGCTGGAAAGCGCTCCTAACGCGACTGTGAACTAAATTTAAAGCGCTTAAATAAACTAGAAGAGAAGGCTATAGTTAATTGTATTCTTAAAGAGTCTACGCGAGGATTTGCGTCTATAAAGCCTGACGTTCGCGCAATAGCTAATAAACTACTATATAAGCGGGAGGGTAACCCTATTGGTAAGAACTAAGTTAATAACTTTGTTAAGCGTACTCCTGAGCTCCGTACGCGCTAGAGCCGTCCCTATAATCACTAGCGAGCTACTTGCGAGGACCTAGTGGCTATTTAGCGCTGGTTCGACTTAGTCTAGGCGACAAGGCAGAAGTGGGGTATTATAGACAACGATATCTATAACTTTAATGAAACTAGCTTTATAATAGGCAAGATTTTATTATAGTTAGTTATTACAGCATTAGAAGGATATAGGAAAAAGAAGCGGATACAGCCAGGCAACCGTAAGTAGGTTACTATGATCTAAGGCGTGGGCGCGTTAGGTCGCTAGATACTACTCTTTGTTGTCTTTGCGGGCAAGGTGCTTATTAACGTCTAGTTTAAAAATTTGCCTGCCGACTAGGTTCTTGAAGTTAGTTCTAATAGCTGGACGAATAACTAGCTTAGTTTTGCTTAGTTAGAGTACTTTAATACCTATACAAAGAGCTCTACTGTAGATAAGTATTAACTACTTATTATTAACGGTTATGAGAGCTACTGCTTGGTTGAATTCTAAGATCTTTATAAGGAGAAGAATATTATTCTTCTCTATATGCCTACGCACTTATCTTACCTATTATAGCCTCTTAACGTCGCCTGCTTCTCGCCGTTAAAGCGTAAGTATAGCGACGCTGTTTTAGGCTTAGCACGCAACCGCACCTACTATATTAGTAAGGAGACCTTCCTACTAGCCTTTAAGACTGCTTTTAAGCAGTCTATTATAAAGGAGAATATCTAAGCTAGCTTTAGAGGTGCTGGTCTAGTCCTATACGACCCACAGGCTGTGCTATTAAAGCTTAATATAGTAGTGCAGACACTAAAATAGTTACTGTAATGGGTAGCTACCTAGGAGGCGCAGACGCCGCGTAACGCGCGCGAGGTTGAGGCTTAAAGTACTCTTATTTGATAGAGAGTAAGAAACCACCCTAGGTCTTCTGTAAGTTCTCTTAATAAGAAGGTTGTGTAGCTAAGTAAAGGGGCTTAGTAAATAGTATATGAGATGACGCTTATAAGAGTAGAAGTAGCTGCTCTTTGAGAGGCTCTAGATATAGTAAATAAGCATAAGAGCTGCAAGCAGCGATACGTATGGACAGAAGAGACTCTTACTATAAGCAAAGTATAAGAAGTATTAGCTAAATAGACGGGTAGTAGTTGTGGTGATGGTAAGAGTGCGTCGAAGAGAGTGCGAGGAGAGCGGCGGTGCGGGCGTTATAAGCAGACTAGACATAACGCTCGTACCTGCGCGGTTAAGGTAGATAGTGCAAGTGATAGTAGTAATTCTAATAATTAATTTGGTATATCGCAATAGTTTATTAACTGTGATAAAACACTGTGATAACGTGTTGACGTTGACGCGCTGGTGGGGAGTGAGCGACTCGCTTGGGTGAGCGACTCGCTTGTGAACCACGTTATATCTTATAGTTAAAGAATTATATTTATAAATAGCTAATTCTCTTATCTATATATCTAGCTATCTACTTATACTTATTAAAAGTATAGTAGTGTAAAACTACTACTAGCTATAAGCTAGTAGTTAAGAAAATAACTTTAGACTTTATATAATTATATAACTATAGTAATATAAAGAGATATATTAGCTAGTAATACTAGCTAATCTATCTATATAATCTAAATCTACTATATAAGTAGCTAGATATAGCACTACCTTAGTATTTATAACTACCTTAATAGTATCTACTCTAGCATAATAGTACTTTACTATAGGCTCTACTAGTCTCTCTACTTTTTTGTAGAAAAATCTAGTAATACTTTTTTTTTTTTATATAATAAATATATTAAACTTATATAGACTTATAACTAGTAAATATACTACTTAAAACTAGACCTATCCTAACTAGTTCTACTAGCTTCCTAACCTACCTACTATTTACTAACTCTAGATAGTATAGACCTTAATATAATCTATACTAGTTCTACCTATATTCTAACTAGTTCTACTTATACCTAACCTAGTTCTACCTAGTCCTTATACTCTAGTAAGAGTAGTAATACTAAAAGTAATAACTATTAAGTAGATAAGTAGAAGAAGAACCTCTGCTATTATTATAGTTTACCTAACTACTAGATATCTAGTTATCTAGTATCTATATTCTAGCTTCTTTCTAAGAGAAAGAAGGTACTGTTATGCTAGAGTAGATACTATTAAGATAGTTATAAACACTAAGGTAGTACTATATCTAGCTACTTATATAGTAGATTTAGATTATATAGATAGTTTAGCTAGTATTACTAGCTAATATATTTCTTTATATTACTATAGTTATATAATTATATAGAGTCTAGAGTTATTTTCTTAACTGCTAGCCTATAGCTAGTAGTAGTCTTATACTACTATACTTTTAATAAGTATAAGTAGATAGCTAGATATATAGATAAGAGAATTAGCTATTTATAAATATAATTCTTTAACTATAAGGTATATATATAAGAGTTTATAAGTATAACTTATACTAATTACTAATTATTAGTTACTAGTTACTAGTTACTAGTTATTTTATTATTACTAGGAGAGTTAGTAGCTGCTGTTATTTAGTAAGCTATACTAGTATAAGTTTAAGAATAATAGTAAGTAATCTCTAGTTAAGTATTAATACCTCATAAGTATCCTCCTATATAAGGCTTACTTACTACTGCTTACTGTAACAGGCTAGACCTGTTATATATATATATAGCTTTTATATACTATTATTAGCTATTACTACCTAGCTATATAGCTTTATCTCTAACCTATCTTTAACTCTACTTTAACTCTATTCTAAACCTGTTCTACTACTAGTATATAAGATAGCCTAATCTCTTAGCCAGCTAGTTATTAATTAATCTTGTTTCTACCTGTACTGCTATAGTTTTCTTAAGTATATAGCTTAGCTATATAGCTATAGAGCTTATTGTTAAGAGTATAGCTCGAGTGGAAGTAATATAAGACTTCTGGTGTCAAGATTCTTGTTAGTTAGTTTTCGTAGGTAGGGCGGTAGTATATAATAGGATAGTAACTTGGGCAAGTAGAATAACTCTGTGTATTATACTTGTACTCAGAACTTAAGTTGAACACATCGTGCTATAAGGGCTCAATGCCTAATGCTATATACTAGAGCTTTATGCAATATGCTTAGTTGCTTGGTAGTGCTAAGGCATACTGATTACTAAGCAGCTTGCAGGTTAATATGCAGAGTGCTTAGTTGCGCAGTAGTGCTAAGATATACTGATCACTGAGCATCGTGCAGATCACGTGACGCACTAGTTCTAAATGAGTGTTTCTGTTTCCTGCGGTTATTCCGCCTTCTCACAGATTACTCGTTAAATAAATCTAACGGCGTAATGTTCTCTATATTCTGAGGCTGGTCGTAACACTTATACTTCTAATACCTCTATACTTATATCTAGGTTGCTCTTCTCTTCTTTCCTTTTTCTTTATTAATATAGCGCCTTAGCTAGTTTTACCTCCTAAGTTCTGTAATTATAGCTATCTCTTAGTAATATATTTCTATTATTACTATGCTTTCTTTACACTAAATTTATACCTGTAATGCCCTATCTTAGGCTAAGAGATCTTAGCAATAACTATCTTATTACTAGAAAATTAAGATCTAGACCCTGTGTAACTATGCTAGCTAGTCTTATACCTAGATCTCTTCTACTCTCTTAATCCTATATATAATAGTCTGCTGCATAATTGCAGTGCCTAATATACTAAAGAGGCTTTAGGGTAGGCCTCCTATCCTCAATACACTACTTTGTAAGCGTCTTATTACACAAGCAACTATTAATAGCTATTATAGAAAGCTCTGCTACCTTAAGATAGCAAAGCTTAAAGGGATACAGGCCTGCAAGTGTATGCTACAGAGAGCCTTTAAGAAAGAGCTATACTTTTAATACATTGTAACAGAGAAGCCTCTTACAGAGAAACATATACAAGATAGGCTTAAATAGGCGTAGATACACTGTAGGTAGAATAATTAGCAGTAGTTAAGGGTTATCTAGACAAATAAATGCTTAATTATCTGCAGGTATAACAGCAACATATACGTTACAAGAAAGGTAGAAGAAAAGGACTTGCCTGCATGCTGTATATCTAAATTTTAAGAGTACTCTGCCTGCATAATCTAGGGCTATATTACAAGCTCTCTTAAGAGCCCTTTTATTGTCTTTAAGAAGGGAGGGATTAATAGACAGCAGTATAGAGAGACAATTGTGCCTGTAATTTACAACTTTAAGAAGTCTGTGCTAGTGCTAGTACTAATAGAGGATAGGGCATTAATCTACAGAGCGCACGCTACTCAGGCACTGCATCAGGAGCTTAGAATACTAAAGATAAAGTAGCTAGCTAACTCGCTAGACCTTAACCCTATTAAGAACGTCTAGAGGCTGCTAAAGTACTGCGTTAGCAAGAGGTTTCTAAAGACAGCAGCAGAAGCAGAGCAGTACGTAAGAGAAGAGTAGGACAAGATTACTGTACAAGACTTCCAACGCTATGTATCTAGCATAAGAGAGCGTTGCCAGGCAGTAATTAACGCAAATAGTGGCCACACTAAGTGGTAGCCAAGGCGCTATGAATCAACAGGGGGGGGGCAACCTGTACATGAGACCCCCTTGTAGCAGCGCTAGCGCTAGCACCCTAGCCTTCAGATAGCACCCTAACTTCGAACCACTGTAACTTCGAACCACTGTAACTCCACACAAATTAATTAATAATTAGGCTCTGTAATCGCGACATAACGCCCTTCTAATCTATCCATCCTTATGCTAATTCTCTAAAGCGTGCAAGGTTCTATTAGGCCCAGGATTACAAGGATAGTGTTACGATCCAAACATATTACAGCCAGCGGGTTCGCCGCGGGGCAACACTCACGTAACCAATATCATGTGAGGGTCACGTGACATACCATCCCGCCAAGAGTAACCATCCCGGATGGCATCCTACATCCCGGATGGCATCCTACATCCTTAGTATATAGCCTTGCACGACCGCCCTTATGGCAGGTCGTGTTCAACTTGTCAATCTTGTTTACCAGCTTAGCAATTGATTCAGTATTCATACTCCAAGATTGCTATCTACTTCTGCTCTTCTTTCGATCACCCTGACATTCTTCCCCGAGAACCAACCCTAACTCCTAGTCTCCAAACTTCACTGAGCCAATCAAAAGGTCTCCGACCCATCACGATTACTTAGTCAAGATCTAGGATCATAACAGGTTTTTAACAGGCACCTTAAACTAGCAAACGGTACCAGGATTGGAAGGATCGGGACGGGAAATCTCTCCCCTACTCACCAAACCTCTGCCCGCATGGACTGAGTTTGCCATGCCTAGTCCTAGCTCGTCTGCTGTCAATCAGATCCCGACACGGGGACTTTAAGTGGTACCATCGCCGCTTCCAACATGCTGAGGCTGAAACTCGGTGCACATGTGGTCGTCTGAAGACTCCTAAGCATGTCGTGCTGTGCTAGCTTTCCCACAAATCGTTCCCGCGATGGCCTCAGCGCCCCGTATGCCCCCAACCACCACGAAGGAGGGACTTAAATATCTCAACCTGCTACTTCAGTCCCCTCAACTTTAAATTGCTGCTTGAACTCACTAGCTTCTACACGAAGCATTGCACCTAGTGAGCCATATGGCCGCCCCTTGGATCACTTCACTGTTTTTACTCACAAGGCGGAGTTTACAGCAAATTTGGCCGCCCCTTTGTACTTGGCACCCACCGAATAGTTGAATTCATCCCACGCTACGGGGACGGCTTCAGCCGTCTTCCGACGTTAAATAGTTCAAATGAAAATCAAACCTCAAACCCAGCGCTGCACGCACGGCCTTGGCATCCAAAGAGTGTGCACACCTTGCTTACCCTAAAATCCACTGTTAACGCTAACAACCCGTCCAAGCTTTGTACTGGATAAGAGAAATCTACGGACATACCAAGCTGTTCAGGGCACCCTGCTGCATTACGTTCACAGTTCTTGGTTCTCCGTAGAGGTGCCGGACGGGCCAACGCCGCGGACGGGCCAACGCCACGGACGGGCCAACGCCGCGGACGGGCCAACGCCGGATTACGTCCTCCAACACCAATTATTCAATCCACTTCAACCACCCATAACGTGACCACAATGCAATCAATTGACGCTGCGCTTGCTGCTATTAACGCGTTAAAGCCTAATAAAAAACTTGTATATTCTTAAATCGCGAAAAAATATGGTGTTGATCTAGGAACGCTAAGCCGCCGCCACTGAGGTATTTCTAGCTCAAGACAAGCAGCTACACAGAATCAGCAGGCAGTCTATCTATAATATGAAGCTAAGCTTATCGATTATATTAATAGACTTACTAAGAGAGGCCTTGCACCTATATGGAGTATTATTCGAAATATCGCGTCGCAGCTAGCTTAGAAGCAGCTTAGATACCACTAGGTTGATCGCTTTGTTCATCGCAACTCGCATCTCGTTATACTTAAGCGCACCACGCTAATTAATCATAGCCAGCGCCAAGCTAATTTAGAAAAGAAATATAAGCTCTACTTCGAGCTTCTACGCTAAAAAATTAATTAATATAAGGTAGAGCCGCGATATATATATAATATAGATAAGAAGGGCTTTATAATTAGAGTATAGTCCCGTTTAGTCTAAATCTTTTCTAAAGCTGCTCTTAAGTCCAAATTGAAAAGATTAAATATTTAAGATAGTAATCGCGAATAGATTACGCTAATCGCGTGTATCTGCGCGGATAGATCGTATCTAGATCCAAGCATCATCTACTCTAGCAAATCTAGCTCTATCTAGAACTTATAGCTCTAAGGTTTTAATCTAGATATATATACTATGTATATTACTGCATTAGCTACTAGCTAGTCGAACGATAATATTGGTCTCTAATGGCTTAAACAAGTGTTTAATCTAGCCACGAAGCCAAAGGCTCGATCTTCTTATTAATTACTTATTATAGATAGGCATTATAGTTATATAACGATAGATTCTATTAACTATTATAATTAGAATAAAATACTATTAGCTATCCTCCCGCCGCACTCAACGCACACGCTGTAGCCGCTCGATATTAGACTATTTAAGCTACTATCTACCGCATACTCGAATAAGCTATTAAACTTCACTAATATTAGCTAAGGGCTAATACTATTTACTAAATCTTACTCCTTCCTAATATTCTAGAGAGCTTAGTACGCAGCATTTAAGGAATTATAAATTCTCTATACTTTTAGAGCTACTAGGCTCTCTCTATTTAATCTAGAAGTTATACTCTAGAAGTTTAAAACTATAGCTACTAATAGCGATAGAGACGCATTAGTAGCATTAGCTTCTAACTAGAGAATAATTCGACAGCTACTTACTTAGTCTATAAGTAGTAGATTAATCTTAGCGCTTAATAGAATTATAATAAAACTATCTACTAATACAGCGTTTCTTTAACGAGAAAACGAGTAGCTCTAGGTAGCTCTTATTAATAAGAGACAGCGTGAGGAGCGTATCTAGCCTAGTACGCTTAAGCTATCGAACGATTATTATAGTAGAGCTACTTTCTAGTCTCTACGGAAGGTGCGAGAAGCTCGCTACTAATATAAGTAGAAACAGCGCGATTATAAGGAGTTATAACGCTAAAAAGCTATCTTAATTAAAGCTAGAGAGGAGAGAAAGCTACTTAAAGCTTAAGAACTAGAAACGCGACGGCGGGCGCGGGCATAGGCAAAACTAGATTGTAAGAGACAGAAAGCTAAAGCAGCTGCCTACTAGATATCCCGCCAAGCCGCCCACAAACGACTTTAAAAAGCTATTAAAATCTCCTAAATAGGCAAGAAGTCTAGCTTTAAGCGTCGTACTAAGCTAGTATTAAAACATACTATCGTTAGTAGTCGTGGTAGTAGTACGCAGCTAACTAATTAATTAGCTGCACTACTATTACCACGCTCACGTTTAGGCCGCCCTATCAAGCTGCTAATTAAATATTAGTAGATAGATTAAATAAACAATACTACACGATTACTATACTAGAATTTCTCATAATAATAGCTTTTATATAGAGCTCTATAGCTTTAAGTTTATGATAGTACTATTAGGGAAAAATCTAGCGTTGGCCTGTCCGCGGCGTTGGCCCGTCCGGCACCTCTACCCCCATGCACGGGGCAAAGGTTATTGACCACCTCTATAATAAGTAAACGTCACCCCTATAAGACAGGGGTCTGTATTAGTGGGCTTGGCTGATACACTGGCGGTAATATTAGTATCTTTTGCTTATATGGGCGTACTATACAAATCTAGAGATCTATAGGGGGCTAGAATATTAGCGTAAGGGTTAAAATGATTCTATATTAGAAAAAAAGTTAAAGCTTAAAAATAGCTATACTAATTAGATTTTATTGTTCTATATAGCTTAGATATTAGCTAGCGTTACTAAAAAAGCTATAGCTAGCCTAGTGCGACGATCGCGATAGTTAACTAAAATAAGGATCCTAATCATCGTCGCCCTAATTATAGCTAGAGCTTAGCTGCCTAGTTAGCTGCTAGGGCTAGCTGCGGATAGGGTGAGAATGTTGCGCAGCTAGTAGGTGGTATTAGTATCCAAAATGCGCACCTGGGGGCGCATTTTAAAACCCTATCGCGGGGCGCGGCCCACCAAAACCGTAAGGGATTGGAGGGTTAATAAGCTACGGCGGCGGTAGCTAGTAACTTGGTGGAGCTACATGAAGCTACTAGGATAGCTAGTAAGCGGGTATCCCAGCAGCGACCTAGTGTTGCGGCGGATGCTAGTAATGATGGAGGTAAGCTGCGGGCAGCTGTGGGAGCTAGCGTGGGAGCTGCGGCGCCGGAACAATAAATACCCGCTCGGTGGGAGGTAGATTTTATGGCACTATTCGGGCGGGGATAGAGGCTGGTAGTGTAGCTCGATTGTTGCGATCTAGCCGTTTAAACAAGCTAGGATCGCGGCGCTAGCTAGAGCCTGCTTTATAAGATTTTCTCTACTGTTTTTGCCGCAAAATCATCTTTAGTTTAAGGGGGGTACTAGAGACTACGATCTGTAGAGCTTGCGATCGGTCAACCTACCAATAAGGATCAAAATCAGATACCTGTAGCTGCTTGGAGTTAAGCTTGAGCTTAGCGAGGTAATGCTAACAAGGTAACCTAAGTAACTAGCTATACTAATTAAGGTAAGCTAACTAGGTTAGGCTTATCTTTTTTAGCTCGTCGCGAGCCTTAGTAAGCTGTTCTGCGGTTTTCTTTATCGCGTGCTGAGTAATCTGAAAATGGATAGCTATAAAAATATAGCTCTAGATATCGTAGCAGATCTTAAAATTATTCTAAGCGTTAGCTAGTAGAATAGCTTTGCTATGGTTACTATAAAATTAGTGTAAGCGACGAAAAAGTGTTAGAATATCTACTATAGATCTATTAATCCACTACTTAATAATATAGTAGGCGCCCTTAGCTTTGCTAGTAATGGTGAGGCTAAAATAAGTAGTATCGTTAACCTAGCAGCTCACTAGCTGTTTGTGCTAATTAGCGAGCCAGTAGCGCTTAAGATCCAAAGTAGCTCTTATTAATTTTCGCTAGTAGGCCTGTAGATTAGCGATGTAATCTTCCTCTGTAGGCGAATTAATTAGCGTCTAGTAGAGGTAAAAAAACTTAGTAGTAGCTAGCTAGTTAACCTACTCTCTGCCTTGCCTCTCGCGGCCGAACTTAGTAGATAGCTTAAGCTAGAGGTAGCTAAGCATATTCTTATTAATATGCTATTAGTAGAGGATAATTAGTAGGTTATTAAATATATTGTTAAGGGCCTTTAGAAACGCTAAATCCTAATCGCTAAGCTAAACGCGTATAGATATATTTTCTTATTTAAAGAGAGCCTTAAGTTAGTAGAGTACCTAGGTAAACGATGCCTAGTTCTATGTATTAATTAGCCTAACTCTAAGATAAATCGTTTAATTATAACTGCTTAAACTAACTAAATTTAGCAGCAGGAGGCCATATTTGTTAGTCTTAAATATGTAGTCAACAATTAGCGCGTCTAGGTACTTTTTAAAGTTTTTAAGATAGCGTAGGTAGATAGAAATAAGATAGGTAATATAGTTGTTCTAGTTAACTATATACCTATACTATATAGATTAGTTTAGTTTTCTACTAAGGGATTAAGCAAGCTATTCTAGTTAGCTCGCTTAATAGCGCACGGACTATTAGTAGGCCCGTGCGCGAAAATAAATAAATTCTAAAGCTTAATACTATAGACTATTATAAGATATACTTACCTATACTAATATTTTTTACGCTCTAACTCCTTTAGCAACAGCTCTATATAGGTCTCTAGCCCTAGCTCTACTTGGTAGTACAGCATAAACTAATTTTTAATGTCCTGCCATATTATAATAACCTCTAGAAACTTAGCGCGCACTATTTATAGCGCTTAATTCGCACCTCGCGATGCTACCTATATCGCCTCCAGCCTCTTCTTTAGAATTACCACCTAAGTAGCTGCACAATGCTTTGCGATCGCGAAGGCATCCTTAGCAGGTAGGTAATTATAGAGAAAACTCTTCGTCCCCTTATACTATTATACTCTCTACTAACTAGTATTAGGGCTACTACTATTCTCTACGAGCAGCTATAGTTGCATTTTACAACTAGTTTTTTAGCTAGTTCTCCCCTTCCGCTTCTTCTTTAATGCATCACCTAGTGCTTCTAGCTTCGGCTGGCGAGGCTCGCTACCGCAATTGTATATTAATCTAAGCCTATACTGTTGACCGCGCGCCTAACTTTAAGTGCTATACGCGACGCTATAAGCTAGACTCTATGTATTAACCGCATCCCTCGCCTCCTTTAGCGAACTATACAGTGCCTCTGGAGGCAGCTAATAGTTGCGCTCGCGCCGCGATAACTCCTAGGTGTCATTAAGGTTGCAATCCGCAACACCACGAAGCTCACGGCGAGCTCTCTAGCGAGGTCTATACTCATCGCGCCTCTAGCGATAAGCGCGCTAATAGGCGGAGCTGCCCAATAACGCGGACTACGCCGCCGACGCTGCAGAGCCAGGTGCATCAATTAAACCCGCTGCTGCCAAATTTGCAGCAGGCGTTTCCATCGAGCCATCCAGCTCTGCAGCTCCATCAGTATCCCCATCAGTATCCCCATCAGTATCTCCATCAGTATCTCCATCAGTATCTCCATCAGTATCCCCATTAGAATTAGGTCCCTCCCACACTGACGCGTCAGTATCGTACTCCAACTTAATCGTATAGTAGTTTAGCGGCTGGGCTGTCTCATCAGTATAAGCGTTGTCGCGAATCGTAGGCATTATTTTAGTAAGCAAAATTAATTAATTTTTAGCTGTATTTTAATAGTTTGTGCGCGTTGTGATATGTTGGATAAGGAGCTTACTAGCTAGCTAACCAGCTAGCTAAACCACAACACCAACGTTCTATACCAGATCCGCGAGATCCGTATATTAGTAAGTTACAAAACGAGTGCCCAGACATTCAATTACAGTGCTAACTCCATACAGTTATAATGGCGCACCACTAATGCAGACCCCTGTCTTATGGGGGTGACGTTTACTTATTATGGGGGTGGTCAATAACCTTTGCCCATGCACGGGCCGTTAGCTCCTTCCCGCAGCCGCTAGGTCTTACGGAGTATTGTACAACGGTAATCTGCGCTTTGCGTTGGTATAGGCCGATGAGGCAAGGTCGTCGTCTCCGGGATCTGCCGGTTCACATCTTTGCGTATACTATATAATGTGCATTAAAAGTGTTGAGTAGCCAAGACCGAAAATGACTCCGGCATCACGGTCTCGGGCGAATATAATTTCACATACCCACCATAGTCTACTATAGTTCATGAGGAACCTTGGAAATACAGGTTCTGGCCCATCTTTTATTTGAGCATTTACATGTTGAATGAAATTAGCCACTTGTGCAGTTTATTATCATCGCGCTATACATACATACAAAACCCGTCATGAACGAACGAAAAGGCCAGACGATGAAAGCGCCGTCGGTTCATCAGTCTTGTGATTCATGTCAAGCCTCCAAAGTTCGCTGCGGAAAGGAACGCCCCACCTGCAAGCGATGTGCAAAACATAAGATCGATTGCGTGTACAGCGTATCACGTCGAGCTGGACGCCCACGACCGCGCAGGGCGGACTCATCCACGAGCTTCATAACTGGCTCAACAACGGATCCCGAAATCATACCAGCACTACCACGTATACCCACATCGATCGCTACTGCTTCTTCCAATACATCGGCGACCCCCGTTTCCTTGGCCAGCGCTCCCTTGATACCCTCCGACACTGGGCAACATGTCGAAGCTGTACACAAAGGCACCATTTCAGAACAACAACATCTTGAGCCAGTTGCAGGAACAAACCTCGGCTTCGACATGATTTCATTTCCTCAGACGTCTCTGGCGGAATTTACGACTAGTATTCCACAAGAGGATAGCTCAGCGTGGGCATTTGATTCCATTTTCGGGCCGCTACAGCACATTGGAGAACCGAATGAACAGTATAAGTTGAGCTTCGATAACCTCAGCGAAGGCAGTGATAGCTCGCCAACCAACATGGACGTTTCAATATCGAATGCGAACGAGGATTGCCTAGTCGACCGTATATCCATGTCCGAGGCATGTTTCTGTTCTACTACTCTGCTCCAACAGCTCGCCGATTTGTCTGCCCCTGCGAATAGCATGCAGAAAGACCGACACCTCAGAGAAACTTCCCCCAACACAATGGCTGTGCAGAAGTCAAAAGCCCTGCTCGATTATTGCCTTAGCGTCCTGTGCTGCACGCGTTGTGGGCCAAGATATTCATCGGCATTAATTATATGCTATGGCATAGACGAGATATCCATCTCCTTCGGGATGGGTACACTTTGGGGAGAAGTTTCCTCGGATCGGCTTCCAATAGGCAATGCCGTGGCAAGGGACGAATTTAATTTGAGGTTCGGATCTTACTCCGTAAAGGACACTGATCGGCGTGCTCTGCTGAGAGTACTTGCGCTGAAGCGCTTGAATAAAATGCAACGCGTAATAGGCAGACTGCACCAGATCATCCAACAGGCTTTTATAGTTAAATCGCCCCACCATGCTATATGCGCCGACATGGTCTCTGAGTTGGCAAGAAATATACAAGCAAGAATAGGCTTAATAGAAATGATAGTGCGTTGATTATCTCAGCACTTAGCTTGTATTGAAAATTCTTCTAGGTCTAGTAAGGAATAGATGTTATGGACTTGGCTTCTTAGAGGCAAGGCAATAGAAGTGTCAATAGAATGTTAATAAAAGATCTGTCTAATATCTATTGTGCGACCTTGCTTCTTATAGTTGGGGGCATCCTGACTAAGCTAGGGCTAGGCTCTCCCTAGCCCTTTACATACCCTCCTTCTCCCTCCCCTATTGTAACGGCTGAGCCCTCTACGCGACCAATATCCGAACAGGATCCGAACTAGATTCTGTTAGGTCTAGCGGAAACTAAGAAGATAAAACCACCTTAGCGTTGATAGCTTATTCTGTAGTTTTTCGATATCCTTTCGTACAAGGCCTATAGGTGTTTAATCAGATTCTTGGATTTCTTGTGTCCCACGCACTCCTATATGCCTCTGAGTGACCATAACTCTAAAACGAATCTAGTTCCTCTTGCCTGCGCCGTTATATTATATCGAAAAACTTACCCCCGCTAGTAATAGCATTTAAAAGAATATCGCAGCCGTTTATTACGATCACGTCAAGATTAAACAGATTCTAAAGCAGACCTAGAATCTTACCGTTATTCTAACATTCACCTAGATAGGATCTCTTCGATCTCCTACTAACCAAAGCCTTTAGGTTTAGAACTTCTACTCTTATTTAGAGTTAGATTAACTTTAGAAAAGTCGCGTAGAGTGCGCTAAGGTAGAAACTTAGAAACTACTAATAACTTATTAACCTAGAATTCTACTGCTATAGTTAACAAAATCCTATCTAGTTTAGCGGAACCTTTAAAGAGAGTAACTTGATAATAGACGCTAAAACATCCTTAAGAAAAGATAATGGGCAAGCAGCTAGCTGTCTAGGTAGAGGAGAACTTAGAAGAGGATTAGATTAGCGCCTAATAAGCAGAAATTGATAGGCTAAATACGTAAGTAGAAAGATTAATGCGCGAGATATCTATAGCTAGGGATGTACCTATACTCTTAACTAAAACCTCTCTAACTAGAACTAAGCTATCTATGCGTTAGTTAGAATAACTATCTATAGTTACTCTAGAGCCTTTATACTACTAACTTAGCAAACGCATCTCTCTAATTAATAACTTAAGCGATAGAATAGATTCTACCTTTAGATAATAGTAAGCTTTAATCTAAGACTAGCTAAGTATAAATTTAGACTACTACTAGGGTGAACGCGCGAGAATGGTATTAGTATAGAGCTATACTATAGGCACCGCTAAAGGATACTTAGAACTATAGTACCTAGCTAAACTAGGCGAAGACTAGTTTAGCACTATAGAAGATATAATTGCCTTACTTAAATTATACTTTGTATCTAGAAATAAGTAGGTGGAGAGTTAAGTAGCTTTTTACTATCTATAAATAGACTAAAAAAAGACGTTTATAGAATTTAAAGCCTATTTTATTAGCACTACTATAAAAGGGTCTATATCTAGGTTAGAATAGTTTTTCTATCTTTAGGAAAAAATTACACCCGCTCTTCGTGCCCTAAATCTTGGATTTAAATATTTATAGGTAGGATCTTTTAAAAAAATAGTTTAATACCTTACTATGTTTAATATAGAACGTAGAAACGCCTCTCTTAGGTACTACTTAGAGTAAAAGCTAAATTTAGGCTTAGCTTCCTTAATAAAACTAAATCTACGACTAAATTGGGAATTTCCTTTAAAACCTTTTAACGCTAAACTTAAAACGGTTCTAATCCTCTACTATATTTCTTTCTCTACTTTGTAACTCTCTTTAAAAACCTCTAGCCTAGAGAAAGTTACTACTAGTAACTACTATAACTGCGGGAAACTAGGTTATTACGTAAATAACTATCTAATCTATAGAGTAAGAGAAATTAAAGTAGTTAAAGAAGAGTATAAGAATGCGGCTAAGTACTAGTTAGACTCTAACTAGATAGGAAATAAGAGCGCTTAGAGAAACTTTTTAGCCTAGATATAAATAAGTATAATCTTATAAAAATAGATCTTGCTAACTTATTTAGAGAAAAACATTTCTATATCTCTACCGTTTTATATTTAAAGAGTTATAGTGTAAAACTAGATTTGTTAGTTAACACTAGTGCTTAAAGGTCTCTTTTTTTAAATTCTTCTATTACTTAGATAATCTCTAGGTTACTTTAGGTTTCTATCTAGAAACTATTGTTTAAGATTATAGTTAAAAGATTCTAGGATTAAGTCTAGGCCTAGGTTAATAAGTATATCTAGTTATACGTCTAGATTAATAGGAGAAAGATTCTAAACTACCTCTTTATAATAATAGACTTAGAATCGTAGGATTATATAATTAGAATTAAATAGTTATAGCGTTTCTAGCTAAAGCTTAATATAGCTAGGAATTAGATTATTTAGATAGCTTAATACTCTATAATCTACGACCCTTGCCCTTCTATTTAGATTTAGTTAAATTAACTTATCCTAAATACTAACGTAGAACTAGATATCTAGCGGAGAAATGCTTAACCTTATTATACGAAGAAAGGGACTCTCTTTCTTTATTTTCTCTAATAAATCTAATCCGCGCGCACGGACGGAAGAGTCCCTTTTTTTAAAACTTTAGAGTCCCTTTCTTTGCCTATAATAAGATTAAAAAGTAATATAACTTCTATATGACGTGTAGTATATATGTAGCTACTCTATATCTAAATTTTGCGATAATTACGATAGTACGTCGCGTTATACTTTAATAGAGAGTTTTAGTATTCATGTTCCTCTAAACTCTAAGCGATAACCCTAAGCAATAACCCTAAGTAATAACCCTAAGTAATAACCCTAAGTAATAAACCCTAAGCGATAACCCTAAGCGATCGCCTCTACTAGAGTAGAGTACTAACTTAAAGGTAGGTAGTTCTATATATTAGTATACTTATAACTTATCTCTATTATTAATTATAACTTTTTGCTAGTATTTACGCATAGTAGCTGTTATTAGTGTCTACTTAGTACTATTTACGTCTATTTACATAGGCTATTACTACTTATCTCTACTATAGTAGAATAGTATAGAGAGATAGCATAGAAGAGAAGAGAGAGAACCGCTATAGTAGGGTAGAATAGAGATATAACCTTATTATACGAAGAAAGGGACTCCCTTTCTTTATTTTCTCTAATAAATCTAATCTACGCGCACGGATAGAAGAGTCTCTTTTTTTAAAACTTTAGAGTCTCTTTCTTTACCTATAATAAGGTTAAAAAGTAATATAACTTCTATACGATGTGTAGTACGTACGTAGCTACTCTATATCTAAATTTCGCAATAATTACGATAGTGCGTCGCGTTATACTTTAATAGAGAGTTTTAGTATTAATATTCCTCTAAACCCTAAGCGATAACTCTAAGCGATAACCCTAAGTAACAACCCTAAGTAATAACTCTAAGTAATAAACTCTAAGCGATAACCCTAAGCGATCGCCTCTACTAGAGTAAAGTACTAACTTAAAGGTAGGTAGTTCTATATATTAGTATACTTATAACTTATCTCTACTATTAATTATAACCTTTTGCTAGTATTTACGTATAGTAGCTATTATTAGCGTCTACTTAGTACTATTTACGTTTATTTATATAAGCTATTACTACTTATCTCTACTATCTACTTATATACTATAGAATATACTATAATTTATATTTATTAACTATGATTCTTACGTACTTATATCTATTAGCTAAGATTCTTACTTATTTACTATAATTTATAAGCACTAACTTTAAGGTATTCTAGATAGAAATAAGTCTATTTAGTATAATTAATATTATAAATAGAGTAAAATAACTTAAGTAATAATATCTAACGTATAGAACGAGGTACTATAATACTCTCTTAGAACGATAGAGACGAATCTTAAGTCCTAACTATCTCTATATCGTCTTTATTCTCGCTATTAGGTATCTCTTCTATTCTACGACCTATTTTCTATATATTCGCTTTAATACTTAAGAGCTCTTTTTAGCTTATAGGTCTACTAGTAATCCTATCTAGTCTAAGCTATTTCTCTAGCGCTCTACTTACTATTACTAAGTTAGGTAGCTTTTATTATGCTATACTAATAAAAAGGTAAACCTCTTTTACGCGAAGCTATTTAACTTAGTAGTTAGAGATCTATTTATATAGTATTAGAAGTAGAGAGCTCTAGCCTAGACCTTATACTAGTATATGCTAGCGTGTGGCCTATTTAAGGCGAGCGCGGAAGGCCTCTATTTTCTCTTTAGTAGTATCTAGGTAGACTATATTCTTAAGCTCTAAGATCGCCTAAGTATAGACTTAGCCTTTTCTATATTAGTTCTATATATAGTTGCTATTTACTATTAAGTCTTACTACTTAATTTACTCTATCTTTTACTCGTATACTACGCTAAGTAGGGCTATAGCCTATTAAGAACTAATATATATAGTAGCTAGATTAGTTTTATATTAGTAGTATATATACTAGGTAAAGTAGAACGCTCTATCTAGGTCGCGTTATTAGGAGGCGTTAGTAGCTAGCTGCGAATAGACGTAGGTATTATATAGCTAGAGTTGCTAACTAGTATTTGTCTAGAATAGTATACTCTATTCTCGCTAAGTGTATAAGAACTACGTAGTATTATATAGAGACGATAGGTTACTAAGTATTTACGCTTTCTCTAAAATTATTATAGCTATATAGTAGAGCGTTAGGGCTAAACTATAAAAGTCTACCTCTCTATTAATCTTTTGTTTTATTATCTACGTAATTGTTAGCTTATTCTTTAGTTAGATAATACTATAGATAGTATATTTAGCCGCTGTAGCTTTAAGATTTAGTTTAATAAGGCTAAGTTTGCTTCGCTTCTTTTCTTGCGTAGCCTAGAGTTTCTTACTACGTTATTATTTAGCCTACTAGTTATTATTAGTTACCTTAGTAATATATATAGGCTATTACCCTCTACTAGCGTCTTTAATAAAAGGGTTATAGGTAGATAAACTACCTAGGTGGTGCTTAGGCTTAGAAGAGTTAGCCTTAGATAGAAGAGAAGTAGAAGTAGGGCTAGAATAGTTAGGGCTATAAGTAGCATTAGGCGAGTTAGAAAGAGGGGGAGGATTAGAAGGAGAAGTATTCTTTATACTAAGGCGAGCGCGTTTATAAGGGAAACTACTATCTAAAGAGATTAGTAAGCTAGGTATAAATAGTATAATTATAGTATAGGCCTGCTTAGAGGTATCGAGAGCTATAGAGCGTATATTAAGACTTAATTCTTTCTTCTACTCTAACTTATAAGCTAAGTTTCTACTCTTATATATATAAGAAGGCGCTCTTTACGTAGATGATAGCACCTAACTAACTTCTTTATTATCTTAGGTATCTTTGCTAATTAGCGTCTCTAGTATACAAAGAACTAACGACTTAGGCTTATTTATCTATAGATCTAATTTCTAAACTTATAATATAAACTATACTAAAGCGTTGTCTTACTATATAGGTAACATAGATATATCGTTAGAAAAAGCCTTAGCTATATTAACTAAGCCTTACTAGCTTGTCTCTAGTATTACTTTCTTGCCTATGGTATTCTATATTAGCTATATAGCCGCTAGAAGAGAATAGGTAATAAAGATAGGCTTTCTAACCTTAGTTATTTGCGCGTTAGGAAACAGCTATCTAGCGCTGTTTATGTTAGCAGACTTATCTAGCTAAGACTAGAACTACTATACCTTGTTAGTAAATAAGCTATTATAGTCTCTATTAGTTAGCTAGTAGCTGTACTCTATAGCTATCTAGGTATCTATAGATCTAGAAAAGCTCTAGAGACTACTATTAAGCTTTTCTACGCAATATAATAGCTAGATAGATACGTTAGATATTATAGTAGTATAGTAGAAGAAGTTACTATAAGAGAGTATAGAAAGGTTATACTTAATAAGACTCTATTAAATTTACTTTTAGTAATACGTAAGGTATAACGCGTCTAATATACGCCTC
This sequence comes from Bipolaris bicolor, assembly GCA_026262445.1. NCBI lineage: Eukaryota > Fungi > Ascomycota > Dothideomycetes > Pleosporales > Pleosporaceae > Bipolaris > Bipolaris bicolor. The sequence continues at coordinate 5,658 of JAODYD010000047.1, read as the reverse complement.
TCTACTATATAGTACGTAGTACTTTATATTAGATATAATCCCCCTAATTCTTACTTCTTATAAGAGAATAGGTATAAGTATTATAAAGAATAGACTAATTTATAGAAATCTTCTATTATAAGGCTGTCTTTAGAATACTTTATTATCTACGTTGCGCTATCGCGATTCTACCTAGTTAGATTAGTATCTATCTAAAGTTCTTCTACTCTAGCGTATCTCTTACTAACTAAAGGTTAGTTATAGATATAGTATAGACGTTAAGTAACCTTACCTAGAAAGTTAGATAACTTTGCCTACCTATAGAAGTAGAGAACTCTATATCTAGTCTAGTAACTAAAATATATAGACTAGTATACTAGACAGCTAGCTATAGATATATATATACGTTAAAATAAAGTATTACTAACTATTATAGAAAGGCCTATAGATAGGTTAACCCTTAAAAATAAGGTAGTAATATAAGAAAGAAGGCTCTCTAGCTAGGTAAGCAACCTTAGGCTAAAAACTAGATATACTAGCGCTTATTTTAGACCTTAGGTTAGCCTATATATATTACTATTAAGGGACTAGCCTCTAAGCGTAATACTAGAGATCTCTATAAGATAGTTTAAGAAGAAAAGCAGCGTATATAGGCTAAGTAGGCTACTCTAGAGGTATAAAGTACTATCTAAGAGTATTAGTAAAATTAACCTAATCTATAGCTTAAGTATACTTGCTAAATTATCTATCTTTATAGCTAAGCACGAGTTAATCTTTTACGTGCTCGCCTTATCTCTAGCGATAAACCTCTAACATAGTAACGTAAGGAACTAGAAGAACTAGCGTTGCTTATAGCGTATAAGGCTATACGTATTACTATTAAAGACGCCTTTACGTTCTACTAGTCTAAAGACGCTAGCTAGGCTGCTCTTAAGTTAATAAAGTAGCGTAAGACTAGTATAAATTCTAATAAGAAGCCTATATATACTAGTTACTAAGTAGCTATAATTAAGGTATATAGTAAATACGTTATTAGTATTCTATACTATATCTAGTAAATCTTAGAGAACCTAAAGATAGCGCTATATATACTTCTTAACAACTAGTTAAGTATACTATATATACTAAAAGAGATATATATAGAGATTATTATAGAGAAGAGAGACTTACTTAATATACTTACGCAAACTTATACTATATTCTAGCGTCTTCTCTTAATATAATAGCTAGAAGATAATAAGTACTAAAGCCTACTGCTTAGTAGAGTAGCGGTTCTAGGGCTTTAACCTAATTACTTAGGTGGTAGATAGATACCTCTTAACTATTTTTTACCTATTCTATCTACCCTTATTATAGTATCTAAGGTATTATTTATCTATATCTATAACTTTAAACAAAAGTAGTATAGCTAAGAACGGCTTAGGCCGCTATATCTAGAGGTCGTATCTTTCTATTATAAGATAGCGTTATTAAGCTATAAAGAACCTATATACTCTATAAACTATATACTATAACTATAAATACTAGCAAGGACAATAGCCTAGTAGATAGCTCTGCTAGGTATAGTATTATAGGATAGAGATAAGATTCTTATAGGTTAGGTAGACTTCTGCCTCTATAATCTTTAGACTATAGTATATAGCTTATTTAAGACAGTATAGCTATAATTACTCTAAGACGTCCTACTACTTAATGTTAACAATAGAGGCTAGGTGCGAAAAGGTAGCGCTATACTATCTACACTCTTCTTAGAAGAGCTTACTAATTAGCTAGCTAATATAAGTTTATATTTTAGCTTTATCTAGCTCCTCTCTAATAGCTTTGCTAGTTAGAAGAACTAGCTCCTCTAGCGTGTGCTCCGCGAGCCCGCCCTGCGGACATAGTTTTATAGTAGAATAGATAATAAGACATAGTATAATAGCGGTATTAGCGTCTACTTTAAGAGCGTTTAATAATTTAAGAAAGCTCTCTTTATCCTTATCTATCTTTCTACTAGAGCGTCTACCTATAGTATAGAGATTACTTCTATTATATATAAGAATAGTATTTATAGTAGCTACTAGGGTATCTTTATAGAAGACGGCCTTATAGCCTTTATAACTACCTATTATAAGAGGTATAGTTTTAGCAAGCGTGTTAAGACTATCTATTAATATCTTCTTTATAAGGTAAGCGAGCTAGTTATATACTTCTTAACCCTAGCTTAGCTATTTATTAATAACTTATAAAGACTATACTATAGCGTAATATAGAGTACTTACTTTCTCTAAGAGCTACTATAAAAAGAGCTATAGAAGTTAGTAAGTAATAGTAGTAGAGATAGTAGTAGAGAAGATAAGAAGTAGAATATAGAGCTAAGGCGCTATCTAGCTAACTTAAATAGGTACTAAGATACTAATTATATACGTTACGTATTACGTTAGTATACTATAGAGTATATAGATATCGCTCTAGGAACTTATACGTAGTATTACGCCTACCTAGCTATCTACTATAAGCTAGCTACTAAGAAAGAGTTAAGAGAGTTTCTAAAAACGCTATACTAGAATATAGATACGCCCTAAGAAGACGTAAAAGAGCTATAGTCTAGTTATACCTAGCAAATAGAGGAGTTAAATTATAGCTATCTTATGCTTAAATCTCCTTTCTAAATACTACGTAAGTAATAGTAGTTCTACTATATAAGTATAAATTAGTACTATATACTAGGATTTAGGTTAGCTGCGTAAGATTATAGTAGTACTTTGTCTACGTCTATAGTAATACTTATATAGTAGAAGAAGTAGCTTTAACGCTAGTTAGCGCTTACTAAAGCTAACTTAGAGGAGACCTTACAGAAGCTACTTTATAAGCTAGACGCTAGGTTACGAACCTAATAGGCAAAGGCTCTCTATTCTATCTTAGCCTAGTAGCTACGCGTACTAGTGGTCATACCTACTAGCTTAGGAAAGTTATTATTGTTCCTACTACCTATAGCCTTGTTGCTAGGCGGCGTTACTATAGTTATTACGCTACTAAACGCTATGCTATATAACTTTAAAGACTGCTATAAAAAGTAGGGCATTCTATGCGCTAGATAGACTAGAATAAGACCCTCTTACTAGGCTAAAATTATATTAGTAACACTAGAGAGCGTAGTCTCTCTAGCTTTTAGCTATTTTATAAACTAGCTCTATATATAATATTAACTTAATTATTTTATAGTTAATAAGTATTATTACTTACTAGATACCTACACGAACTAGCGGTCTAAGATACTAGAGCTATATAGTCTTAATAATAAGAATACGTAGGTTATCTATCTTATAGCTATGCTACTACTCTTAAGGTAATACGCTTTTTTCTAGATAGTAGATATATAGATAGAAAACGTATATATATACTACGCGCTAAGCACTATATAGAGAAACCTCTTCTACTAAGTTATAGACTATAAGCGTAGTAAGCTAAATAATACCCTAACTAATCTAGTAAGATAGATAGAAAGTAAGTTTAGACCTAATATATAGATTATTATATTTTATCTAAGTATTTAGTAGACTAAGTTAGTAGTAGAGCTTCTTAGTTATATAGCCTTCTATAGTGCTATAAGGTTAGAGGAAAAGAAGAGCTGTCGCGTGCGAGCTATTATGGTAGAGAATAAGAAGCTATACGCTACTACTAATATACTAGGCTTAGAGCTAGACGCGTCTAGTGTCTAGGCTATAATTTACCTATAGATACTCTTCTAACTATATAAGTTCGTCTAGGAAAGTAGTCGCGTAGGCTATACTAGCCTTTATAGTAAGTGCTATATCCTAAGAGAGTATTAGCGAACTAAAATAAGTAGCCTCTATTACGCTCTTCTATACTGTCTTAATAATTATATAAAGGCGTTTCTAGGTAGTAAGTAGTATTAAAGAATTGCTATTAACTAGTATATAGATAGTAGAGAAAACTAAAAGTATTATACTCTAGAAGAAGAGCTATATAACGTGTATATAGTAAATCTTTATGGTACTAAGTGGCTAACGCCTATAGAAGCAGAGCTTTATAAGTAGAATAAGAGCTATAATCTTAGACGAGTAGTAGTACTTAAGGAGTTCTAGATCTAGTTCTAGCGGCGATAGCTTATAGAGTAGTCCGCGAAGTAGCTATAGCGTCTCTAAGAATACGTCTAGTACTAGGCGCGTATATATCCTTTATATATAGCTAGCTATTGCGAAGTAAGTACTTATAACTTTAAGAATTACACCTATTATCTATAATATACTAATACTATAAGAGCTAAGCTATAGTAGCTAGGTTAGCTATTGTTTAAGCCTTTTATAGTCTATTATAAATACTAGATGCTCTAGGCCCTATATAGATTGTAGAAGGAGACTAGTAAATAAGGAAAGTTTATACATAATAAAAAGATTTTATATAGATAGTGAAAGGTATTATACTTAGTAGTAATAGCAATTCTTACTATTTATAGAAAGATTTATAGGCTCTAGTTAATACAGTAGGTATAGTAAGAGTAGATTAAAGGTAAGGCTAATAAGGAGAAGCGCCTAAGTATACTATTTAGGTAAAAAACCTAAATAAGTTAGTAAAACGTAAGTTAGCTAGCTCTATTCTTTTATACTTTTAAGAAGAGACTAGTCTAGAAATACTTATAAGGCGAGCGCGATATTAAGTAATAAACCTTTAGTAGCTAACCTTAACGTCTTTCCTAGGATAATATTTAGATAAGATATTACTTTAGAGAAGAAAGTATGCTAGTTAGTTATAGTATAGAGAAATAGTATATTTCTTATTAAGAGGTACTATTCTAGAGTTAAGGTTAGATAGAGTATAAGTATTAGGCATCTATTAAAAATAAGTTTTAAAAAGTATAGTTAATTAATTAATTATAGACTATAATAGACTACTATTTACTACTATCTACTATATATAGAAATTAGTAGCTATAATCTATATTATAATTATAGATATATTTAGCTTAGAGGATTCTAACTTATAGGCGCGCGGTTCTCTAAGTTAGATAGTATATTAGCTATAAATAGTAAACGCTAGTAACTTACTAT
>JAODYD010000046.1:82414-149205 GCA_026262445.1 Bipolaris bicolor | reverse complement strand
ATAGAAGTTGCATCACTTTTTAACCTTGTTATAGGCAAAGAAAGGGACTCTAAAGTTTCAAAAAAAGGGACTCTTCCGTCCGTGCGCGCAGATTAGATTTGTTAGAGAAAATAAAGAAAGGGACTCCCTTTCTTTGTATAATAAGGTTAGGGCTTCGCCTAGGTTATGCCTCCGGCTTACTCTAGCTATTTCAGCCCATATATGGATAGAAATAAAGCACTTGTGAGGGTAGAAGCACTTATAAGAATAGAAAGTACTTATAAGAGTAGAAGCACTTATAAGAGTAGAAGCACTTTTAAGGATAGAAAGCACTTATGAGGCTAGAAAGTACTTATGAGGATAGATACTTAAGAGGTAATAAGTACTTTTAAGGCTAGAAAGTAATTATAAGGATAAATACTTAAGAGGTAATAAGTACTTTTAAGGGTATATTAAGGCACTTTTAAGAGTAGATTAAGCTGCGCACAGGCCACTTTTTAAGCACTTTTGATGGCGAAGCCTTAAATCTAATATATATAGGACTGCCCGCCTTTAAGTCAGTACCCCACTCTAGTAGAGGCGATCGCTTAGGGTTATCGCTTAGGGTTTGTTGCTTAGGGTTGTTGCTTAGGGTTGTTGCTTAGGGTTGTTGCTTAGGGTTGTTGCTTAGGGTTATTGCTTAGGGTTATCGCTTAGGGTTTAGAGGAACATCAACACTAAAACTCCCTATCAAAGTATAACGCGACGCACTATCGCAATTATCGCGAAATTTAGACACAGAGTAGCTACGCACGTAGTACACGTCGCATAGAAGTTGCATCACTTTTTAACCTTGTTATGGGCAAAGAAAGGGACTCCAAAGTTTCAAAAAAAGGGACTCTTCCGTCCGTGCGCGCGGATCAGATTTGTTAGAGAAAACAAAGAAAGGGAGTCCCTTTCTTCGTATAATAAGGTTAGTTAACCCGAACCCTACTCACTGACACCCACGATTAAGGGCTTCGCCCGGGTTATGCCTCCGGCTTACCCTAGCTATTTCAGCCCACATATGGATAGAAATAAAGCACTTGTGAGGATAGAAAGTACTTATGAGGCTAGAAAGTACTTATAAGGATAGATACTTAAGAGGTAATAAGTACTTTTGAGAGTAGAGTATAGTAGTACGTAATTCGAATACCATAATATATAACAATTTACTACAATGATGACTACTTCTATACAGCCTCCGCAGCTCCAGATATTGACATCCATTAGGTCAATTAGACTGCCCAATAGTAATCTAGCCTAGAATGCAGCCTCTCCTCTTGGCTACGTGCAAAACAGTCTTTGACGAAAACATGACGAAGACTCTTCGTCATGTCTCTACTATAAGGAAGTGGTACACCAACGTGCACTTGATATCATAATTCCGAACATCTATATCTGCGCTATCTGCATTCACCAATCATTACTAAAAATCTTGCCATCAACATAATTGACCATGTCCCCAACAGGCGCTAGATGGTCACGGCCGGCGCCAAAAGCCATCCCCCTCCTCATCACATTGCGGTAATTTGCACCTGGTGACACCTTGCCGAGGACATACTCGCGGCGGGTTTCAACACGCGTGGGGACGGGTATAGAGCGACCAATGATGGCCTCCATAGCCTGCCAGGCAAAAGTAATGCTCTCCTTTGCGCCTGCAGGCACACCAGCAGCATCCAGCATCATGATCTTGGTATTGGGGTATACCTGCTGAATGAAGCTGGTGATGTTTGGATTGTAGGCACCGCCACCGCACATGAAGAGCTCTTCGATCTCCATGTCGGCTGGAGCGTAACGGCGGTAATGGTCTACAATAGCTTGGGCGGTGATGCGCGTGACTGTGGCGACGACATCATCGGGTGACATGCCCAGCTTCTCAGCCTCCTCAATCAGCTCGAAGGCAAGTGTATCTCGGAAAACCTCGCGGCCGGTCGTCTTGGGTGGGTCGAGGCTAAAGTACTTATGCTGCAGAAACTCATCGACCAGGGTCTGGTTAACAGTGCCTCGGGCGCCCATCTCGCCATCTTTGTCGTACTCTAACTCGCCATTTGTGTAGTGTCGCACGACGGCGTCGATGAAGACGTTGCCTGGGCCTGTGTCGAAATCGTACGTCTCGGACACGCCACCCTTGTTGCCCGGGGGAATAAAGCAAACGTTCGCGATACCGCCGATATTTTGGCAGGCTCGGAGCTTAGTGGGATGATGAAGAAGGAGCGCATCGAAGAAGGCGATTAATGGAGCGCCCTGACGGCCAGCTGCTTGGTCTGAGACGCGAAAATCGGTTACAGTGGTAATGCCAGTCCGGGAAGCGATATAGCAGCCCTCCGCCATTGTAAGTGCCGATTTGACCTGGCCGGGCTCGGGCATGGACAACAGCCAGATAGTCTGACCGTGGGAACCGATGACGTCAATAGACGACTTGTCCACGTTATGCTTCTTGCAAAACTCATCGACAGCGTCGGCAAAAGTTTCACCAAGAATAACGTTTACCTCAGATAGCCCGGAAGCGGTCGTACGGTCGTGCAGGATGATGTCCATAACGCGCTTCTTGATGGGTTGAGGAAGAGGGACCTCATCGTATTTTAGGAGCTCAAAATGCAGAGGCGACTCAGGGGTCTCCTGGCGAAAGCGGCACAAAGTGCAGTCAATGCCATCCTAATGAAGTCAACACTTGTTCAAACAGTACAGACAAGGGACGACCGAGTGCTGCATAAGCTAAATTCCTATACAAGAGGACGATTGTGGAGAAAGAAACGATATACCAAACAACTTTACTGCTCTTTGGTAAAGTGCATGAAAGGGTTAAGAGCGGAAATGATCAATCCATGAGAGAACTTACCATAGAAGTACCAGAGTTTAAACCTAATACAGTGAAGTCAAGGGGCTGATGATCTGCAAGAGCCATTTTATGGATGCTGCGAATCAAAAAGGTTCGTAAAGGAAAAAAGTAAATGAAGGTAAGAGTAGAAGGGAGAACAATGAAGATAGCTGTGAATTAATGAAGATGAAAACTACACCATAGTCCGTCTAGAGCATCTTTATAAGTCAACTGCGCTTAACTCTTTTAGCTAAGAAGGTATAACGGTAAACATCCACACACGCACGCTCTGTCCTTGAGAGTAGTTCAATGGCTTCCGCCACCCAGAAAATCCAGTTAACCAGGCAAGTGGGGCTGGATAGGGATGTCAGGGCCATTCTGAGACTCCGAATTAGGCCATTTTTCGGGAATAATCGATTGAAAATACAACCGAGTGGTCTAGAGGAAAGCCTTCCGTTGTTGAGTGGAGAGGTTCTCTGCTTGGTCAGCCGGTTACGCGGTTACGCGGCTTGTTAAACGGCTAAGTGGGATGTTAGACTACAACACGGCTGTCAAAATGACAATTCGCATCGGGCCTTGCTAATGGCTTCTAAAAACGCCCCACCTCGACCATTTCCATTGGTCTATGGTGCCTTTCTGTGCACTCCGTCCCGGATTTCCTTCCATCCGCACAGCAACGGTCGCTCAAGCTGACGTGCATATTTGCCCTTGTCAGCTTCATCCGAGCACGCGAGTATGGAGTAACCATAGAGACACTCCGTGGGGGAGAACCTTGAAGCGAATTATCCCCGGATTGCGGCCTGGTTGTATCTGATCCTTGCGTTTCTTCACACTTGACAGCCCGTGGTACTCGCAGTTAGCCATTCCTTTACTGCGGCAGCCTGTGGCAAATCTCCTATAGGCCTTGGCTCCAGATGCGATATATATGACCGAAGAACCCCAGTTGTGGGACGAATGCATCTCAGTTTCCATTCTTTGATCCTGTTCAGACTCTTAACACCTATTATAAGCATAAGAGCTTTTGAACTCGTTGGCATTCTCTAACCTCGGACCATGGGTTACACGAACTTATGGAGGAAGCTGTCGGCTTCACAGCTGAACATAGCTATCCAGGTTTTCTCCTTGATCTCCATTTTCTTCGAAGGCTATGATCAGGGCGTCATGGGCGGCGTTAACAGCTCGCCCCGGTACGTTCAAGAAGTAGGCATTGGCGGCTCGGATGGCAAAATCACCAACACTTTCCACGAAGGTGGCATCGTCTCTGTTTACTACCTTGGCTGCATTGTTGGCTGCTTTGCTGGCGGTTGGCTGGCTGACCGCATTGGTCGCATCAATGGGTAAGTAGCCTTGTAGAGATATCTTCATTCCATAAATTCTAATTAGTAACCTCAGTCTTTGGATCGGCTCCGGCTTTGCTTTGATCGGAGGCGCGCTTCAGGCTGCTACGCAATCTTCGGACTTCATTCTGATTGCTCGCGTCATCACTGGCCTTGGAACTGGAGCTCTTACCGGCATCACTCCTGTGCTTGTTTCTGAGACTTCATCGGCTTCCCATCGTGGCGGTTTCCTTGGATACGTCTTCATTGCTAACTACTTGGGCATCTCCGTCGCCTACTGGCTCTCGTTTGGCCTCTCTTTTATCAACAATGGCTATTCCGATATCCGCTGGCGGTTTCTTCTCGCTTTCCAATGCATTCCCGCCATTGTGCTGCTTCTGGGTGTAAGGATACTCCCTGATTCCCCGCGTTACCTTGCATCCGTCGGTCGCTTCGATGATGCACGTGAAGTGCTTACTCACGTCCGCGGAGGCTATACCCCTGAAATTGAGCACGAGTTTCTCGAGATTGTCGCCGTGGCCAAAGATAGCAAACCTAGCTCTCCCCTTCAATTCGCCAAGATTCTCTTCGGTAAAGGCGGCAGGCCTGGCACTCACTTAGGCCGCCGTGCCTGGCTCTGCTTGCTCCTCCAGATTATGGCTTCTTGGACTGGTATAACCGCTGTCACCGCATATTCCCCCGTCCTTTTGCGTGCTGCAGGCTACTCCACCCTTACCCAGAACGGCTTGGCGGGTGGTCTAAACACCGTTGGCATTGTTGGCACAGTTATCTCTGCTCATATTGTCGACCGCCTCGGTCGTCGTAGTTGTCTGATGATAGGCTCTTTTGGTCTCTTTGCCGTCAACCTAATCGCCGCCTCCTTATATGAAGCGTCACGATCCCAGCTTCAGAAAGCCGATAGGTTTGCACCCGCGGCCGTCGCCATGCTATTCCTTTTCAACCTTATCTACGCATCGACCTGGGGTACCGTCGCGTTCCTGATCCCGACGGAGATCTGGAGCTCTAACCTGCGTGCGCAGGGTAATGGCTTCGGTATCACGGGCTGGGCCATCGGCGTCGGCATGACCGTCCTCGTCAACCCAATCATGTTCGATAAGCTAGAGAATCGCACGTACTTCCTCTTCGCCGGCCTCAATCTGCTCTGGATCCCGATCGTGTACCTTTTCTACCCAGAGACGGCCGGTCGCTCCCTCGAGTCCATCGAGGCCCTCTTCTCTACCAATAGTCCCTTCAACTGGAATATGGAGCAGGCGTACTCGGCCCATGGCGACATTTTGGATAGGAAGAGTCTCAATGGCATCGAGAACTTGCATGATGCTGATAAAGACAAGATTGTTAAGACCGAGTCTGTCTAGGTGGCCTCTTTAGATATGCTGTAGATACTCTAGTAAGCATATACTGTGTTCCTCCAAACTCATACAAACATGGACATGAAAACGAGGCTAGACGATATAGTAGAGCCCAGTACACTGGGATACATAGCTGCGTTTTCTAATTACCAGCAGCTGTCTGCCGGTTATCTCGAGCAACCCTACCCTGTGCGCATTGTCGGCAGGTTCGCTTTTCACAAATCCCAAATTTTGTGGTTTTGTTCATTGCCTAGGTTTCATTATATCGCGTGCTGTTGTCTGATGTCCTAGTGTATTCAGAGACGGAGTACCTATGTAATAACTAAAATAACTCCTCCGCGGTTCTTCGCCCATTCTTAAAATTCATATAGTGCCCGCCCGTTGTGATAAAGCAGTAGTAGAGCTATCGTGTTTCAATGAGGCATAAAGTAGTCGAGATCAGTGCCGTATGCTGCTATAGCCAATAAGGAACTTGAACCTTTTACGTAACTAGTGACGTGCCTCATGTCAAGAAGTCTGAAGCTAACAACGGAGAACCCTGCGCAAAGGTCCCCACCCCCGGCAATTACTAGTGACCATATCGCTTGCTTCTGACAACGCCAAGCCAGGGACTTGTTGCATACGGCATCGTTTGGTCATGGGATTTAGCTTCAATCAACATGCGCTCTTCCATTTCGCCTCATGTTCGTCAACAACCTACTGGGTCTAATCGATACATTTGCCACTTGATTCTGTTCATTTATCCAAGACCCCTAAGCTGAAGTCCAAAAAGTTTGCTTCCCAAGCTGGCGGATAAGCAGCGGCCAAAGAAGCTCTTACGAGCGAGCAGAGCTTGTACGTGTTAAAAACGCCTACCTACCCTGCGCAATTTCCTGGCTTCAACCAAAGTTGTGTTGCATGCTACCATCTCTGCGATGCGTATGGATTGTTAGATGCACATGCACACGAGACGATCTACAGTCGTCAACCTTCATCCATCCCATGTTCGGTTGTTAGAAAACGATCGTGCTAGTATCGCGTGGAGCTATTTTTTCCTCTACTTTCATGATTTTGCAGCCCGTCTTCCTTTATTATCGGACCTCTGCTGACACGACAATCTCCAAGGTGACTTCTGCCACAAACGTAGCATCAAATGCCACCCCAGTGCTACGGACCCCCACAGGTGCCAGAACTGTTATGATTTTGACGTGCTATGCACGTACGAGCGCCCACTGAAGCGCGGTCACGCTGCGTCTGGCAACGCTTCTTCAGGAAGACTTGGGTCATTCGCAGCCGCTAGCGATGGAGCCCGGGATTCACGGTTTCAGCGGCACCAGCACCAGCACCAAAATCAGAATTATCGTCAACAATTAGGGCCTGGGCGATTGCAACATATTGACAAGGTCGCAGATGCAGCGCCTCCAATGGGTGAGGGTGCGGAGAAGGCGAGCCCGTCGTCTGAGAGGCCCAGTAAGGGCTCCACAGCGTCGAGAGTGCAGATGGCAGCGCGGGAGGAGCTGAGAAAGGAGTGGTCCGGAACTGCGTGGACCGCATTTGCCGCTGTGAGCGCGGGAACCATTGAATATCTGGTCGATGTGTATTTCCAGGTTGTTTATCCAATGTAAGTGGCCGAGGCTATTCATGTTCTGTGCAAAGGGCGCGACTCTCCTTTGTTAGGGCTAGACTGGAATTCCTATTGTCCATTTCGCGAATCCGACTGTCAAACTTTCATGTAACCTGTGCTGACTTGCATCCTGAAGATTCCCTCTCTTCCATAAACCTACGTTGCTCCAGAGGGTACGCGGCCAAGAGTACCTGCAGAACCGGGGCTGTTTCACCTCGTTGATGGCAGCATGCGCTCTGGCATCAGCTCGAGAAAGAGATGGCGCGCTATATGTCTCGGTTAGGGATGGGCTGCATTCGGCCACTATCCCATCAGAAACATTCTATACAGCAGCAAAAGATGCGCTACCTAAGAATCTGGTAGAAGCTCGGGAACTAGATTTTATAAGGGCATGTGTTCTGCTGTCCATCACTAGCCTCCAGTATGGGGATATTGAGGCCATGCAGCTATACTTGGGTCACTATTTTACCCTGGTTGGAATTCATAGGTTTCATGACGAAGCGTGTTGGCCCAAGAACATAACAAATATCGAGGTTGAGGAGAGGCGGCGCTTGGTGTGTGTCCGACGCTACATGCTACCCACTGACACATACGCTAACCATGATAACAGTATTGGTCGACATACACGCTCGATATCTATACTTCCATCGTGTGGAATGGTAGCGTCCACGCCTATGGCGCCAATGCCCGAGTCCATTACCCAACTGAGGTTGAAGATGAGCTTATCACGCCTCTCGCAACGTTACCCTCTCCACAGTCCGCCACCTCGTGGCTACGTGGGTGGAATTTCACCACGGACCTGTATTTGACGCTCGAGCACGCTGCCAACCGGCTGCGCACACGCCATGCCCGTCTTGGTGACGGCATCGACGTCGCTGCCATCTTTGGCATGCCCGCCTCTTCCTCCGCCGCCGTGCTGGCGTCTATCAACGCGCACTATGCCGCCCTACCAGCAGAGTTCAAGATATTCGCGCCGCCTACAGGTGACTGCGGCCGCGACATCTTTGGATTTCAGGCTGCAAATATTCAGGCGACACTGATGCTGTTGCGCATGCTCTTCCTTTGCACCGACGACAACTGCCGTTCACCCTTGGACGTGCAGCTGAAATGCAACGTCGCAGCTGAGCTTGTTGCCGTCTTTCAGACTATTCCAACCGCTTATCTGTGCGGTATCAGCACACCCCTCATCTACCATCTCGCAGGCATTGGCGTGATTCTTGGGTCCGTCATGGAGGGCCCACTCTCTGAAGAAAGTTATCAGAAGGTTAAGGGTGTGTTACTTTCCATGGCTGATTTGCTTGAAAGCCTCGAAAGTGGCTTGTCTCGGGCGACTGATATCAGTAAAGGTCTCCGTGCACAGGTGGAGCGGATGGATGAATATATGCGTGCCCAACGTCGGCCTGGAGAAAAGCCTTACGCGCAATTACAGCCAAATGATGATTCATCCATTCACACTACTAGGACACAAATTTCGCAAGCACAACACCTAGCTTCCAACGATGAAGCTGACATGCATATTGTCGGAACTATTAACGACCCAGGCAGCACGTTACCATTGGAGATGGGAGGTGCAGGTGCAGAGGCAGAAGAAGGACAGTTCAATAACCAGTGGCTTGGTGAGTTCCAGTTCCCACCTGAACTGTTAGAAGACTGGCCGTGGCTGTTTAATCTGCAACCTGAAAGCTGGGCTTTCTTGGGACTGGGGTAGGTGTAAGAGAAGGCAGATTGTAGAAGTTCCAGCGCTTACTAGTTAGTGAAGCAAGTTTCTGGCCCATGAGGCTTGGTGGTAAATACCTAGATTTTCTATCCACAGTATTAGCTCAGAACACTACTTGTAGAAGAGCAAGCAGTAATGAACCATCGTGTTTTCTCCACGGAGTCTTGTCTTGGCACTACTCATGTAGTAGTAAAAACAATAAAGCCACCAACGCCAAAGTTCTCACCTCTCTCCAGCCTTGTTATCTGATTCTAGGATTGCCAACGCGACCTCTCCCAGCTCGCTCATGTTGCTTTTGTGCGGTACTTTCGCCAAACGGCAGTGTAGCTCACAGTTCATACCCACATTATTCGTAAGAACCATCATTTGGCCAATAACCATGCCAACATCCTCTCCAAACTCGACAGCTTTGTCCTATATATACTACGAAAACAATTCATGGAAACCTGCAACATCAGAAGATGAGTTTGCGATCCGCCTGATCGAACTGTATCCTTTCAAAAGCATGGAAGGCCAAGCTCATTCAGACCAGCGTCTGCAATGCCAACTCTTCTGGGCTCCGTTGAGGTCGCGTCCGCACTTCATGGCACTCTCGCATACATGGGGCGACAGTGCGAAGAAAAGCAAAATCATCATCTCGGACAAGGAATTCGAAATTACGACCTCATTGGAAGAAACCATGTTACATCTCCGCAGCGAATTCGAGCCTCTAGTCATTTGGATCGACCAAATTTGTATCAACCAGACGGATGATGAGGAGAAGAGCGAGCAGGTAGCCCACATGAGTGATATCTACAGGGCAGCAAACGAGGTGCTTGTTGTTACGAACCTGAGAAGAAGGCACAGCCAAAAGATATGGAAAGAAGGAAGGAAGAAGCCCATGTCAAGACCTATCTCTTTTATAATAACATACCGACTAATAACGCTAATATAGGCCCCACGTTCTATACGCTTAGTGGAATGCTACTACAGTACTAGGACATAAGTTCGGCCTCGCTAGCCGAAACCCCACCATCACCAACAGTTAGTGCCAGTGCTCCCACCACCAACATCTCCATCAAAACTGCATATTTTTTAAATTTGAAAAATGAAATTAATTCTTATATAACTAGTATTTAGTTTGCCAGCCTTAAGCTTAGCGGCACGCGCGGAGACGGCGCGGCATTGACTCAATCAGTGCCTGTATCTAGGTGCTGGGTATCTGTTACGACCGACCTCAGAATGTGGAGGGCATTTTGCCGTTACATCTATTCAACGAGTAAATAATTAGAAAACTACTTAGAATTCTAAAAGATAGAACAATTATTATAAAGCTTAAGGTTACATAATATACTATCCTATTAAGACTAACTATTCTACTTAGTATAGAATAGTAGTAAGCCTTAGAATAGTATACTATTCTAGATATTCTACTAAGAGATAGGAAGATAGAATAGAAGAGATAGTAGAACTAGAAGTCATAACGATATTAGGATAGATAGATTTTATTATTACTCTTATTAGTTATAGTTAACTAGTTAATTTAAATTATACTTTCTTACTAGTTACTTAACTTTACAAGATTAATACTTATAAGTCTCTTTAATATAGTTAGATTAGAAATTATTAAATCTATTATTATCTATCTTATAAGTACGCCTACTCTACTATATTACTAGATAAATACCTTACGGCGCCCTTTACACTATCTCACTCGCCCTAACCTAGATCGAGCCTAGGGAAGTATTAGTACCTAACCCCGTGTAACAATAACATTGCGCGAGAACTAGTGGTTAGAATTATTAACTCTTTATTATCTTCTATCTCAGTATACTACTTTACTATATTGCTAGATAATTACCTTACAGAATACTAGTGTAAAGCTTACTAGCTATAGTATAGGACCTTGTAACGATGTTACAACCTCGCCAAGTATCGGATCAATCTCGGAGCTAGATCAGAGGAAGTATCCGCCGCCCCTCCATCAGCCATTGGTTAGTCGGACCCGATTCGGATCCGACTAGGATAGATATATAAAGAGACACTCCCTGTAGCTAGCTTAGTAGACTTTTGATATCCTTTCGTACAAGGCCTATAGGTGTCTATTCGAATCAAGGCTCGTTTGATGTCCCACGCACTCCCATATGCCTCTGAGTGACACTACTGCCGGTACTGATCCGAGTAGTCTTGCCTGCGCCATTACAGACCTAGTAAGAGAATTATAGATCTAAACCTCGTGTAATAAGTAGCTTTCTAATAATTTATTATTATACCTAGAGAGAGAATTCTTTCTACTATTACTTATAATAAATAGATAGATAAGTAAGTATAGCTATATATATAATAAGTACAATGTTCTTCTTGTTGGAGATATAAGCTATTCAGCTGATCTCCGACCTTATTCAGCAACGTTACCCTGAACCATATCAACGATCAATCCCTGATCCAAACTATCTATCTATTACGTCTCCAATTACGCAATCTACTACTAGATAGATTCTTCTAGAATCAATCATCGTTAATATAAATAGTAGTAGAATAACTAAGTAGATAGAAAGCAGAGCAGTCCTACAACAATTCAAGATCAATCAACTTCTCTCACTAATCCCTCTTTTCATCATCGCTAGTATCTTCGATAAGCTGCCTCTGAGTCTATTACTAGACAAGTAGCATTAAAGACTACCGCTGAGCTATTAGTAGAACAAGCAGCTACTTCCGAATTATTATATTCTAACACTTCTCTCTCTCTTCCATATTATATAATAATAGAAAAAAATATAGCTAGACGCTTAGAGTTAGAGTAAGATACAGTAGAGTTAAGATTTTAACTAATTAGCGATCATTCTAGTAAGCCCCCTCGGCTATGCGCACGGTACACCAACGGGTCTTAGCATAGCTCTAGTAAGTCCCCGAGGGGGCTTACTAGAGGTGTACTTGGGAGTTAGGGTAGGCACGTGGTATTATTACTTGCTTTATTTACGGCGCAGCCCCTTACAACTTATATAGATTTAGCTCTTACATAATATATAGTTACTAGACATTATTTATTCTAATATATATAGTACTTTACTAACTCTCTCTTCTATAGCACTCCTACTCTATAGTTGTAAAGACATGTTTTTATAGAATGCTATTATTGCGATTCTGCGCGCATTATCCCACTATGTTGTTACACGGGGTTGGGTGCTGATACTTCTCTAAGCTCGATCCGGGTTAGGGCGAGTGAGATGGTGTGAAGAGCGCCGTGAGGTAATTGTCTGGCGATGCAGTGGAGTGGGCGTGCTTGTAAGATAGATAACAATAGGTTTAACAATTCCTAATCTATATCAAATAGACTAACAAGTATGAATCTTGTAAAGTTAAGTAACTGGTAAAAAAGTATAATTTGAGTTGACCACAGCGAGTAATAATAAAATCTATCTATCCTTATATCCTTATTACTTCTAGTCCTAACATCTGGTCAGGCCTCTGGCATCTCAGATGTCGTTGGCATCTCCAGATGTCCTGGCATCTCCAGATGTCCTGGCATCTCCAGATGTCCTGGCATCTCGTGAGGATCTGGCATCTCGTGAGGATCTGGCATCTCCAGATGTCCTGTCTTGGCGAGATGCCACGTCACGTGATCTTCGCCCCGCGTTGATCGTTACCTTCTGTCCGTTGAGATCCCCAGTGGTTTCTCAACCATTCATCGTCATACCCAGGGAGAGGATCCTTCCTGCTGTTACTTGTAACATATGTGCAGTTCGTGCACGGACACAGTACATCGCCGCGTCTTGTCGTGAATTCGGCTGCGGAAACCTTACGTCCTTTAATCTCAATACGGCAATAGATCATCCAATGCAATCTGCTGCTTCATATAGAGTAAGATCGTGTCTTGGTTGTGGTTGGTGCAAAATGCACGTTTGCGCTACTAGCTTGGGCCCTCATTGAGATGTCAAGCTTTTCCCCGCCACTTGGCCTTTTATCCTTGACCACCTCGGCATTGCTGCGTCACTGCCATTGGCGGATTCTCTCAGCGATATGCAAATGTCCCGATGGTGGGCATGTTTCCCGTCACACAATATAGTCATGTGCAAGGTAACCTTACATATAGCAAACAGTCCACATGTTCTTGCAACAAATTACCACCAATGGACTTGGTATTTGTTTCCGATCGCGTTTCCTATTCGTGTAGAAGATTGGTAGATCTATCAGTTGTATATATGAGAATTTCGAATCGGTCTCGCAAAAGTACTACAGACTTATCGTATAAAGAATGGAATTCCAGACTCCTGTGAAAGACGTTCTCGACCGCACACTTTCGTTACTGCCTTTAACGATAGCATTGCGCCATGCTCTTCAAGGCTAGCTTTGCTGCATACCTTTCGGTAGTGGTACCAATCTTTGCCCAGACCATCCCGACTGTCGTTGTCCCGGAAGTAGGAACCTCCGCCCATGCATTCGACTTAAACCAGGTCGCATTGAGCAACAGCCGCTGGAAGGATAATGAAAATCGGACACTCAACTACCTCAAGTTTGTGAATGTCGACCGACTACTCTACAACTTCCGAGCGACCCATAAGCTCTCCACGAATGGCGCGCAGCCGAACGGTGGATGGGATGCGCCCACATTTCCTTTCCGTTCCCACGTCCAAGGGCACTATCTCACGGGATGGGTGCATTGCTATGCAACTTTGCGCGACAGCACGTGTAAAGACCGCGCCGCATATTTTGTTCAGGAACTCGCCAAATGCCAGGCCAACAATGGTGTGGCCGGATTCAGCCCAGGCTATCTGTCCGGCTTCCCCGAATCAGAATTTGCTGCTCTTGAAGCTGGAAAATTGACGGGTGGAAATGTCCCATACTATGCTGTACACAAGACAATGGCTGGCCTACTCGATGCGTGGCGTATCATTGGCGATCAAAAAGCTCGTGATGTCTTGCTGGCCCTTGCTGGCTGGGTAGACGGACGGACCAAAAAATTGAGTACCGCTCAGATGCAAACAATGCTAGGAACAGAGTTTGGAGGCATGAACGATGTCCTTGCGGAGATTTACCAACTCACTGGAGATAAGCAGTGGCTCACCGTAGCACAACGCTTCGATCACGCAAAAGTGTTCGACCCTCTTGCAAACAACCAGGATCAGCTCAATGGTAATCACGCAAATACTCAAGTGCCAAAGTGGATTGGTGCAGCTCGGGAATACAAATCCACTGGTACCAAGCGCTACCTTGACATTGCAAGAAACGCTTGGGATTTTACTATCAACGCACATACATACGCAATCGGTGGCAACAGTCAAGCGGAACATTTCCGCCCACCGAACCAGATCTCCAACTTCTTGACGAATGACACTGCTGAGCAATGCAATACTTATAACATGCTCAAGCTCACTCGAGATCTATGGACAACAGATCCCACCAGTACGAAGTATTTCGATTATTACGAACGTGCTCTCATCAATCACCTTCTTGGCGCTCAGAACCCAGGGGATAGCCATGGCCACATAACCTACTTTACTCCACTCAGGAGTGGCGGACGCCGAGGAGTCGGACCAGCCTGGGGTGGAGGTACATGGAGTACTGACTACAACTCCTTTTGGTGCTGCCAGGGTAAGTTTGATCTCTCTTCCACATACTCCATTAGAAGCACAATTGAACATTGACTAAATCCCATCGTGAATAAGGTACGGCTCTGGAGACCAATACCAAGCTCATGGATTCCATTTACTTCTATGATAACTCTGCACTCTACGTGAATCTTTTCACGCCTTCGACGCTAGACTGGAAGCAGCGCAACGTCAAGATCACACAAGTAACCACTTTCCCTATCGGCGATACAACTACTTTGACAATTGCTGGCACTGGCAACTGGGCTATGAAGATCCGCATCCCTTCATGGACATCTGGTGCGACCATCAGTTTGAACGGACAAGCGTCTGGAGTTGCTGCTAACCCAGGGAGCTATGCTACGCTGTCACGAACCTGGGTATCTGGTGATACGGTTACCGTGAAGCTACCAATGAAGCTGCGCACTGTAGCTGCCAACGACAACGCAAACATTGCAGCTATCGCCTACGGCCCAACAGTTCTGAGCGGTAACTATGGACAGCAATCTCTTACTTCAATGCCATCGCTCGCTTTGAACTCTGTACGCCGTACAAATAGCAACAGTCTAGCATTTACAGGTACTGCCAACGGTAAGGCCATAGACATTGGTCCATTTTACGATGCGCACAATATTAACTACAATGTGTACTGGACGGTTACTGGGCAGTTTTCAACCTAGGCCTTGCTTAGTAGCAGGAAAATTACTTGGAGTCAGCGATTATTGTTAACGCGAAGCTACTTTTTGTATGCAATAATTTCTGTCCTATCGTCGTTCGTCACTATGAGACTTTCTCTATTTATGACATTAAAGATAACAATAATATAAGTGTTGTATATAGCGTAGAATCTAGGAAAACCTCTAGGGCGAACTATGCACCGGAACTATGGCGATACCTTTCTAAACAAATTGAATATTGACATAGAGGTACAACTAATAGTGTGCTAGAATGGCCTAATGCTCACATCGCAGTTGCACCTCCAACGTATGCGAACACTACATTCTTCCGTTATTTTTCTATTCTCTTATGCACTTGCACCCGGAAATCTTTCTTCAACCCAGCTCGTGATCTGTTTTATGACCCCATTGTAGTCATCTTCATTATCGTCAAAAAAGTGCCCGCCTGGGATAAAGTACAATTCCTTATCTTTGGTGACAAGGTTGCGAAAAATGTTGCGAGCATCTGAGTTGAACACTCCAACATCTGCCGTTCCCTGAATAACAGTTGTTGGTATATTCCAATTGGCTGCGAAGACTTTGAATCTGATTTCCGACTCCTGTAAGCTCCACAAAGATAGCCAGGTGTGTAAAGAACTAGAGCGACCTGCAAGACCGATGCCACGATTCGCTTGGACTGGATCACCAAAATAGCAGCTAGGAACTGGTCGATCTGATGGGTCGATTGTCGCGTCCATGAATCTTAAATCTGCCATCGTTCGATGTATAGGGGAGATTCGATCTGGGATACCTGCATCATTCAACCGCTGGAGCCCTTGCTTTACCCACTGAGTAATACCATTATTTCTGTCTACTTGAGCTGCCCGATAACGTTAAATAAATTCCTGGGAATACGGGAGTCCATTAGCCGCATGGTACATATCCAGACTAGGGTCAGTTTTGACCGGATCATTCTCATCGATAACAGTAGGGTCAAGCCAGTTGGAGAAAACGTCTGGTTGTCCTGTGTGAGAGTTGACGAAAATGAAAGCATCTGTTGTAAGGAGAGAAGCGTCTTCTTGTGACTTAGAGTGATATGCAGCCATGAGAGACCCGCCGCCGGAATTGCCAATTAGGATCACTGTTTGTACGCCGGCACTATCCTTCAGCCAGTGACATCCGACACCGATATCTTCCACCGCCACTTCCAGAATAAAAAGGTCTTCAAGGCCTCGAAATCTAGTGTTCCACCCAAGAAACCCGGTAGCAAGATACAAGAACTTTAGGACCTGACCCCGTCGTCACATGGGTGTGAGACTTGTCGCAAACATACTAAATTTATCAACGTTTCGTCAACGATTCATAGTCTAGAGATATGAACATTATCCGAATGATGCCTCACCGCACTAATCGAGGCACACTGGTCCTCGATTACTCAGGTAAAATCCATTCTTTTGAAACTTTGTTGGGATACATCGCTGACTGCAATAACCCGGCTGGATGATCCTCGCTGGCTATGCAACCTTTGTCGCCACTATCTGACATAGCGCCCATTTCAGTAGCTCTTGTTATACCGCCAAAGGTCCATAAGTTTCAGATCCTCAAGCGAATCGGAGTCTACACATGGTATTTGTCCTATTGGCAATATGATGTAAAGTATTCCACCAATCATGTGACCACCATGGTCATCCGATTACCCTAGCCATCTAGCTCCGATAACTAAAATCTTACGTTCAAGTATAAAGTAAGTGGAACATTAAATCCGCGTACCTTCGTGTTACAATACTTATGTTAACTGTATGTTCAGAAACTTTATGGATTATGGATGAACATCATGGAACTCTCTTGTAAGGGTATTGGACCACTGCTTTGAAAATTTGTGTACTTTGAAGGTATAGCGATGTTAGAATATTCCTATTAATCAAGGGGTAAGGACTGGATGAATATAAGGTTTCCAGAGATTGATTTGTAGTGATGTAGATTGCCGTCAATTCTGACAGCCGCTAGTGCTCTACAAAAATGAAGAGACCTGGAGAACCAAAGTACAACAATTCAAGATCAGCCTGACCAACCCATGAACCTGCTTGTTTGCGTGGGGCCAACTACCCTTGGTCCGATAGCCTTCGCATATGGCTATTGACTTCAGTCAATGTTCAGCACTGATGATCTTCCAGCGGATCTTGGCTGCGAAAACATGCAATTTTCTCAGCCCGAATTTTGTCTGGGACAGTGCTCTTGTTGCAGCTCTTTATGCTCTTGTAAATTCCTTGTGCAGGGTATGCCATCAATCCAAACATTGCTACGTTTTCACTCAGCCTCATCTTCAATAAGAATCGATTTGAACCTTACTCACCACTTCCGGGTTTTGTTACCATGTTCAGCGAACCTTTGCCTACACCTTTCATAAATCCAACTGCGCCTTCCTTCTTTGCCCCATCTCGCGGCTTTGTAACGATATCCGTAAGTCCCTCATAGAAACCGGTCCCAAAATTCTGAAAACAAGTGAGTATAATGACATTACGAATGAGAATCAATTCAGACCTTCGCAGCAATTATCCCTCCACTCTTCCAATCCTTTACTTTACCGTGATCTTTGACATCATCGCCATAAAGCTTTGGAGCGTACCTGAATCCCTCTGCAAGAGCCAAAGGCATGCTAACGAAGGCGCCTTTGCCTACACTAGACGCCATTGCTGCGACGCCTTGACCCACAGCACCAGCTGCTGCTAAGCTAGATGACGCGCTGCCACTACCCGCAAGCCGAGCTTGCCTAGCTTTCTTGAACGGATTGACGAAGGTACCTCCGAGTGCGGACGTAAAATCAGTCACGATGCCAAGGGAGGCTGATGCACCTGCGGTCAATGGATCCCATCTTTCAAGGTCTATGTTATACTCCTTTGGCCGGTACCTTTCTGATATGAGCACTGTAAAATCCTCTAAGCAGAGTTGAAGGGACTTACGGGATTGCATTTGCAAGCTTCAGTTGTCCACTGGAGGTTAAATTTCTCAAGGCGGCGTGTGAAACTTTCATATCTAATCCTGATTTTGGTGAACGGCAAACCCAGTCGGCGACATCTTGAGGCGACATATCGCAATTCATGTTCGAGGAGTTGACATGGCGATGAAATGACTGCACAGCCATATCAACTCCCTTCTCGCAGCGCATCTGATCTGCGACGGCTCGAGCAGCCTGCTGAGCTTCGGATGACAGGCAGAATTTGATTGCGTCTGCCAAGTTCCGGCTGCTCAGAGACTTGTGTGGTATTGGGGCTGGTCCAGCACCATTGCTGGCAACGACGTTGCCCCAAAAGGGTTGGCTATCGATCGCATTAGCCACGGGAGATACTTAGCTTGTACAGAGCTCAGCGCTTACTCTCCGAAAAAAGGCACTATGACTGTCGGCCGAGCGTTGTATAGGCCGCAGGCTGTCGTGCCTGCTCCACCATGATGTACCACAGCAGAGACGTGCTTGAAAAGCCACTCTTCAGGACTTTAGTAACATTGGAATTCGGACGATCAGTCAGCGCTTACCATGGGGGCAGTCTCCTAAGTAGAAGACATCTTCTGTATTCGGATCATTGCCTCCTAATTTGCTCCATCCCCTCG
Source organism: Bipolaris bicolor (assembly GCA_026262445.1). Classification (NCBI taxonomy): domain Eukaryota; kingdom Fungi; phylum Ascomycota; class Dothideomycetes; order Pleosporales; family Pleosporaceae; genus Bipolaris; species Bipolaris bicolor. The sequence goes on along the minus strand of JAODYD010000046.1, from coordinate 130,552 downwards.
AGATAATTACTCGCGCATTGGCTTTCCTACAAGCTTCAAGGATGATTTCGGTCGTTCTCTTCGCATCGTCCAGGACTATGCTACCAAATCCAACGTACAGAGGGATGGTGCCCGTGCGCAGAAACGTCGAAAGTTCTTCAAGCGGTGTGTATACAGGCTCTTCCCGCATGAAAAATCCGCAGATATCTCACACCCATTAGAGAAATGCATGATTTTATGAGATATCGATCCCTTACCAATATTTGAACCCCAGTCGTGAGGTTTTGGAACTAGTGCTGGCGACCAGCAGTAGGTGACAGGTAATTTCAACCAGTCCACAAGATCGGGACCCATACTCGGATGAACGGGTTCTAGTCCAAGGTCCTTGACTCGCCAAAGGTTGATCACATCACCCAGCCTAGACAGTAATTTTAGTTCACGATGCTTCATCCGTACATCTTTACAGCAATGTGGTACCTATAAAGCACCAAATTGGAGTTTTATCACTCACCCCTGCCACGTCATTATATTGACGAGGCCATAGCTAAGATAATTCGCTTGCGACTGCTGTATATCCGTAGCTCTTACATTTGTCAGCGGATGCGGAAATGCACGCGTGGCCGTCCAGGGCATCGTAAACATCATATGGACAGGAACTCCTAAAGCCTGCGCACAATGCACATGTGCGAAGGATGGTGGATTCGCAATGATTGCGTTTGCAACGAAAGGTTCATGTGATACCACGTCTGGGAGGATGCAAGAGTTCCAGCAACCTTGCAACATCTCGTGGATCATGCGCCGCTTTCTGGAAATTTCGCCCCCTTTCAAAGAATTAAGAGATGGGAGTAGGCCAGGATTGCGTACCATATACTACTCGTAATGGTTAAGAAGCAACTCTACACGTTGCAATACCTTAGTCACTTACCGACATCAACTCCTCTGGGTCACCACCGATAGGATAAAATTCCAACCCCGACTTGCGCACGAAATCTGCGAATGTGTCATGGGTGGCCAGTCGTACACGATGCCCATATTGTTGAAGAGCGATTCCTAGGGCGATAAAGGGCTGTACATCTCCTCTGCTGCCCACGACCTGTATGACGACATTCAATCGTGGACACCTTCTAGGGATTCTCACGTCTAATTCGAGTTTCGTTGGTGGGTGTACAGGAAGTGCCTGTTCAAGTTCAGTTGGGGCTGAGGAGGTAAGGTCGATATTCAGCGTCCCATCAGCTATTCCGAATAGTCAGTATCATGAACGAAGTAGAAGATAGAATGTGATACCTTGCACTGTGCACGAGCTGTCGAGGAGAGCACTGGAGGAGTGTAGCTCATAGGGGGGAGGTTTGTCCCAAGCAAAGTCCATGTCATCTGATGAGTGGCTGAGATGTTTGAAATCTGCAGTATCCGGTGTCATTGTTAACGTTGAGAAACTTATTCCTCGTTGTGATGATTCTGACAGTCTTATCCGCTACTTCATGAAGTTTTGCAAGATACTGTTCACTAAATCCCAAAAGCCATGGCTTGTTATTAGTCAAAATTAGGCAAATGCAACTAGGTTTAGTAGTCTGCGCTAGATTGCGACGCATCATGAATTATGGATAGGTACGCATGGGTGTCGCGTCATGACAAAGGTAGCCTAGCTCACTCGATGTGAAAGCGCTTTCGTATCTCGTATCGACGCTTGCTCCACCTGCAATCGCATGGCGTATTTCGTACCAAGCGCTGGGACCAATCACGCAGATGATCTGCAGCCATTAGCAACCAATAGCATACTTGGTAACGTTAGTGGGCCAGACTCAAGCATCCTCAATATATTACCTAATTGATAGCATCGGGAATTACAGGCAATCTTTACACGTTGTCCTTGCGTCGATGCGAAAGTACCAAGGTAGGTTTGCATTTTGGTATGCTCTGAAACGAGCAGCACCGAACTGCAAACGCGTTCAACGCGATGTTGCTTTGGACAATGACACCATGGCATTAAGGTTAGCTTCAGCGCTTTGGCTAGCGATGACATAGCCCGACAGGTTTAGTTACCAGAATTACTTAGCCGGGGACTTACTGGTCTATGTTGAGTATGAGAAACAGCCCAGCCCAGAAGGGAGGACTAGCTCGTCAGCAGAAGGCACGGCGACCGCTGGTCGCCCTTAGTGAATATCTCAAACAGTAGTACTTGCCACATCATAAGGGCCATAACAAACGCGATTAATTGAGCATAGACTTTCAGCACATCGCCACCCAGCGATCGCGTGCACTGGTTTCTTCGCCGCTTGCAACATAATTGCCTCTTAAGTTCAAGATGTCGTCCAAACTCGAGTCATCTCCTCGCGAGTTTTCAAAAGCTCTATTCTTACCATGTGATGATACATTGCTTGAAAATCTGAGTCTTGCCATACGAGTTCTAGACTGACTTCCTTAGACTTGTGGCAACATATTATCATTGTGAAAAGCTTCTCGAGGCAAGATTGCATACTGCCTGATTCAGAACGAAGGCCGGCTTATGACAAAGCTAGTACCATGCTTTCAGGCTGTGCGCACCTGCAAAACGTCTCTACGCTGCTGTTCCCAATAGGTGCCCACAAAGGCCCATACGAGAACAGCGTATATCAATGAGTGGAGCAGAAATAAAAGCGTTGCCTTGAGTTAGGATACTGAAGTTGGCCATGCAAAGTCACGGGGTCGAACTCGGAAATTACCAACCCGCTGAGCAAAACGATCTCCAAGAGTAGCCAAGTAATTTGTATTGCCCTTAGGTAATACCGGTAACGAAAAGATATATATTCCCTCAACCGCCACACTTGTGACCATTACATGTTGCTTCTGTCATTCATTCACTTCTTTTCGTCCATACCTTCCAGTTAAACCTTGCTAGACACTGGGAAAAAACACCATGAGGTTCACTTGGTCGGTTCTCCTGACTTGTGTGGCAAGATCAGGAGCCTTATCAGTATCGAACATCCAATCAGGGCAGCCTATACGATATTCCAGCCTATCATTGTCAACAAGCACCAGCAGTGTGCCGATATATGCGACAAATGGCACGGTCACTATCAAAGGATCCGAATCGACTTCCGGCGTCATAGTACTTGATTACGGAACCAATGTCGAGGGCTTTCCGACATTTCAAGTCCTTTCTGCTATCGGAGATACATCTGGTCTGGAGATCACATATAGCGAGTCTAGGGAAGTGCTGGATAATCACTACATGGTATGTGCCTCGCCAGAAGTATCCATTGCCTGTGCTAATTTCAATAATAGAGTGATGGACCACTCGCATTAGCGGCAGCTATGGACACGTACAGAGTCAATCAATATAACATCAGTGAGCCATTGGTGCATACAAACAGACTTATCCAAGGAGGCTTTAGATACCAAAAGTTCAACCTCTCAACAGCTGGCGAACTAGTTCTCGAGAACATTGGAGTGAAACCATCAATCCCAAGCACACCGCTTAATCGACTGCCAGGGTACTTCGAGTCATCGGATGAGATTTTGAATAGAATCTGGACTGTAGGAGCGAGAACCGTTCAATTGAATGATATTCCTGCGAGATCCATACCTCCATTTTGGCAGGTCTCGCTGGAAGGAACCTTGGTTGAAAGCCAAGCACCTCAGGTGCTTTCTGCAGGTGGCATGGCTGCTGCGTTGATGCGATACCAGCTTACGTTCGAAGTAAAACCAATCTCAAAAGGGTTTGCATTCTCGGTACTCGCTGATACGCTGAATACGGGAATTTACATATCCTGCAACATTGCTAATGGGTCGATTTCAGCACATTTCGGAGCTACTGAGGACTCTCCTCAGATTGCATTTGCAACGCTTCCGCAGAATATAACAATTGGTACCTGGCACAAACTGGAAGTAATGGCCAACATGACTCAAATTGCTGTCGCCATCCAAAAGGTTCCAGTTTTCCAGTTCTCGCAGACTTCGTCTTTTTTTGGGTCATTCGGATTCGGTGCACAGCTAGGCCACTCGGCTGTTTTCCGCAACTTGTCAGCGACACGCCTGTCAGGAGAACTAATTTATTCAGCTCCCTTGACTGACGAGACTTTCTTTTCTGATTTCCTTGTCGGCACAAACCCGCAGGATACTACGGTAGACGGCTCGAAACGCGATCGTATTGCGTATGCAGGCGATCTAGATATCGCGCTGGTGTCTTCACTGGCGAGCACAAATGGTGTTAGCTATGTTCAAGGCACGCTGGATCTTATTGGTTCTTACCAGTTGACTCCAGGATTTTTCGCACCCACTGCAAAGATCCAACAGAGACCACTTTCCACACCCATTAACGCCAGCCAAACTGGTCTGATTGGTTATTCATTCAACCTTCTCACCGCTGTTGCAGGGTTTTACAAGCGTACTGGCGACGACAAACTACCAAAGGAGTGGACACCAAGAGCTATACGCATGCTAGACTGGGCAAACTCCCAAATTCTTCCTGAAAATGGATTGCTGAACATTAGTGACGCTGCTTTTGGTGGTGATTGGAACTATTACGATGCGCCACAGACTGGTATTGTCTCTAAATTCAACATGGTCTATGCATACGCTCTCCAGGAATGCATTACTTTACTCGCTGACGGTGGCATCGACACGAAACCATACCTCGCGCGACTGGAAGCCTTGCGTATAGCCATTGACAAAACGCTCTGGTCGAATGAACTCAACGCATACTACGTTTCCGACGCCATTAGAGACGGCTTTGGTCAAGACTCGAACGCTTTGGCCATTCTCGCTGGAGTGAATAATAATAACCATACTTCATCAAGGATTCTGAAGAGCCTCAAAGAGCTTTCCACACCTGTCGGTCCCTTTGCTTTCTCGCGAGCAGTCACTACATCTGGTTTTGCGAAGTACATCAGTCCCTATGCATCCACTTATCATCTCCGCGCAGCATTTCAGAGCAAAGATAGCGAGTCTGCTCTGAATCTTCTGAAAAGCCTTTGGGCGCCAATGGCTGATCCGAAAGGCTCATATTACACTGGGTGTTTCTGGGAAACTCTGAACGCCACAGGCCTTCCCGCACTTGGAAGAGTAACTAGTCTGTGCCACGGGTGGGCTGCAGGTCCGACTGGAGAGCTTAGTGAGCACGTCTTAGGAGTGAGTGCTGTAAGGCCAGGCTACAAAGAATGGAAGATTGCTCCAATGACACTTGGGTTGGACTGGGCGAGGGGAAGGTTGCCCGTAGCCGGGGGCGAGATCTCCGTGGCTTGGAATGCCACTGGTACCGTGATAAAGAGACTAGAGGTGAAGAGTCCAAGCGGAAGTTTGGGTACAGTGGTTGTGCCCCTATTAGATAGGAATAGGTCGACAAGAGGGACTTTCAACATCAACGGTCAGAGAGTAGACGGAAACGGAACCTTTCGTGTAAAAGGAGGAGAGAACTTTATCTTGACTTATACTATTTGAGGTATAGGTATACATCTCTCTTGGTTTCACAGGTGTTACTCCAAATATGTTTGTTTAAAACTTGATTAATTACACCAAGGCTAGGAAACTAGCTATCTACTCTGAAATATCTACACCTATTCATAGTGATCAAGATGGGTATGCGTGAATGGAAATGCCACCCACATGCACATCGCACTAAAGTAGATATGGAACTGCGGGCTTTACGAGATGCGCTACCCTGCGATCTAAAAAGGATGATCAACCTTGCCTGCATGTCAACTTTCTCCACTTGCGTCTGGAGAATGAACATGACTCGCCGTGAAAGGGGATTGATAGTAACCAGTGCCCATAAGTCGCAGCTGCTCACCAATGACTGTGTGTGGAGATGCCGCAATGGCGTTGACGCTACGCCCAGAAGCTTGGCGATCCAATCAATGACATAAAGGGCAGCCCGCCCCAGCAACTGCGTATCTCGTTTAGCCCAGGAGCGTATCTCGTTTGCCTCGTTAGCGCGTTCAAACGTTGATTTACGACATTTTATGCAGAGCTTCAAGCCGCAAATGGTCAAAACGCGACGAGCGCACCGTAAATCACGTGCAGGATGCAGGGAATGCAAGAGACGACGGATAAAGGTAAGTGAGCGTCAACTTCATCACGTGAAAGGTGCGCAACAAAACTAACTTGCTTGTGTCAGTGCAGTGAAGGAAAGCCTAGCTGCACGCATTGCACCCGGCACCATGTATCATGCGTATACGATGTTGCCCCTGGAGCCCCAGCCCAGCCCGCTCCGTCCAAATATTCGCCGACCCATTCGGAAAGTCTTGTCAGTCCATCGAGCTGCCCAGTGAGGCATAGTCACAAACCCTCTTACCTTGACCTGAGCCGCCCCCAGCACCTTTTCGACTTGAAAGATATGGAGCTCCTGCATCACTGGAACCTGGTTACTAGTGAAAGTATGGTCGAATCTTCGAGTTCGGCCGAAGTTTGGCGCGTTCACTTCCCGAGGATTGCTTTCCAACACCCCTACGTCATGCACAGTCTTCTTAGTATCGCGGCTCTCCACGTCGCCTATCTAAGCCCTTTGCGGAGACATTCATCAATTATAGATGCAGGCTGTCATCATGCTAAGGCATTGGAGGGGTTTCATGAGGCGATAAACCATATTGGTGCTGACAATGGCGATGCTGTGTTCGCAACCGCTACTCTATTGTTCTTTCACGCGTTCATCACTTTGAGCCAACTTCAGCATGATTTTGACCAGCAGCTTGGAAGTTGTTCTAGAGTGTCGCGCATCCTCGGCGCGGAATGGATACCGCTACTTCGAGGCGTTGGAGCCGTTCTGCCTCCTGTGCTTGAACACGTTCGCAGGGGTCCACTGAGCTCATTGCTAGGCCTTGGTAACTGGGAGGCAATCAACCCAGATGCCAATCCAACAGTCGATGACGAAAGACTGAGAGGCATCGGGCAACTCTGGAAAGATGACAAACATGCCGAAGTATATGAGACCAGTCTAAATCTTTTGCGTCAGTTTTGGGCTTGGATGGTGCAACTAAAAAACTCAGGTGGCAATGACAGCGGAGAATATGGCTACCACGGGATAGGGTCGGGGCCTTTCATGTGGTTGTTCATTGCCCCGGAGAAGTTTTTTGATTTGCAACGCCAGCGGCAGCCAGCAGCATTGGTCTTATTTGCTCATTTCGGGGCCTTGCTGCAAAAGCTTAATGAATATTGGTGGGCAGAGGGCTGCGGAAAGACTATTGTAAGTGCCATTGACGACTGCTTGGGTTCATATTGGGAGCCATGGACACGCTGGCCCAAGGAGGTTGTGGGTCTTATCTAACGTAATCAACCCAGTATCTCAGTAATTCTAGTTATGCAGTTACATAACGTGGTACAGATTCTTGAAGGATAAGGAACAATACAAATACAAAACTCACAAATCATTCCAAACGGCAATGACGGCAATAGCGCAAGGGAATTAAAATGGGGCCGTGCTTGTTACCAGCTTGGCAGGCCTTGGAGAAGGCCGATCTTCCGGTGAAAGCCCTCAAAAGTTGTACGTGGCTGCTTTTGTCTGATCTCTGACTAGCCAGATCGAATAGGAAATAGGGAAACATGGAGCCAGATACAGATGAAGGTCTGATTGGATGATTCAAAATAAGGTGGGTATCTACAGTATTGTGCTATGCTTCTTGGCACCTTGGTGGGGGCCCTGAAAAACCCTTTGGCTTATCTAGTCCGAACACCGTTAGGAAAGAATCCCCAGCCACATCAATTCTCTCCCGGCTGTGGCTTCAACACTTTTGTTCCTATATCCTTATCTCCACCATCTGCTTGCCGTACAGTCAAAATCATCAACCTCAATAATGCAGTTCGGTAGTGCCGTTGGCGAAGCATGTCTCTCGTTCATTCTCACCAATATCGACGATATATTTGTGCTTGTTACGTTCTTCGCAGAATCAAAGAGTTCACGGAACCTAACTCCTATTAAGATTATCGTTGGCCAATACATCGGTTTTACCGTCATCACTGGCGTCAGCTTGATTGGGTTTGCTGCCGCAGTAGGGCTTCCCTCTGAACCTATCGGATTTTTGGGGCTATTACCACTCCTGCTTGGTGTTTGGAAAGGACTCGGGGTCCTTTTCCCGAAAAGTATCGATGAGGAAGAAGAGCCAGAGTCGCAGCGAATCGCAAATGCCAAAACAATCCTCAAGGTTGCCACAATAACCATCATGAACGGGGGGGACAACATCGGCACATACATCCCTCTCTTCTCTCAAGTTCACGGTGCAGCGATTGCGATATATGTCGTGACGTATTATATCCTTCTTGGTGTTCTGTGTCTCATCACTTTTCTTATAATGAAGCAGAAGCATATTGTGCATGTCGCTGAGAAGTATGCTTCATTCATGATACCATTCCTTTATATCGGCCTTGGTATCTATGTCACAGTCACGTCGGAATGCTTCCCTTGGACTATTCACGAAATCGACGGTCAGCTCTTCGGCAATCCAGGCAAGATCGTCATGGGCGTTGTGACTTCGTTCACACTATCTTTTGTTATGGCAGGCATGGTGTGGATTAGAATACGCAAGCAAAAGGTCTCATTTAACCTGAGAAGAACCGTTCCTCGGAATGACGTCGGTTCAGTTGTTGCAAAGAGCAAAGATATCGACCATCATCCAAGCACTTTAGCGAACATCGATCAACCTAATGATACTCACACTAGTTAGCTTCAGAATCAGTATGAGATAACAGCAATTACGATCGAGGGAGATTTAGATACGGCGCAATTAGAGTCTAGCAGTAGACTACAACTACAGATAGATACAAAACGTGATTAGATAAAGAGGGTAAGATGAGATCTTATAGTGTTAGAAGGGAAGGTTAGAGGCCTTAAATTTCCAATCGTTTTTCTATCTAATAGGTTAATTAACTTTTGGACGTTACTCGTGATCACGTATACTGTACTAACCTATCCATCAATAAACACGCATATTTCAGGTGAAATGTATCTTTCTGAAATATTCAACTTTAATTATATTTATAAAGTTTAATAATAATATATTTTTACAAGTAAAAATAAGGATTCCCTCCTTGACAAATGACGAGACGGCAGAAGGCCTAGGGACCACGTCAAAAGATAATGGATCATCGCGGGGCTTGGAGTCACGTGATGTGCCATCTCTACCATTTCGCCAAGAAGAGATGGACGAGATGGCAGGACTGGAAGCAATGAGGGTATAAGGATGGATGGATTTCATTATTACTCTCGTTGTGGTCAACTCAAATTGTACTTTCTTACTAGTTACTTTACTTAATAAGATTGTTACCATAGCAATATAGATTAGTGGTTGTCGAATCTTTGTTACCTTCTATACAAACACCCCACTCCACTGTCTCGCCAGACAAACCCTCACGGAACACTAACGTAAAGCTCACCGGCCTTAGTGCGGACCCGGCAAGAGAAGTATAGACCCGAACCCCGTGTAACATATATAATAATATAAACTTAACTAGGTAGAGTGAAGCAAAACATTACTTAAGTAGGTTTATCTCTTTCTTATATAGCACTTATAAGTTTTCTTTAGATTGTATGAAATGACCAGAATTACGATTAATATTAGGTTAAATTTCTAGTTCAGGCCATTGGGGTACTGCATCAATGTATCACCATCCTTGTCGATCTTAACCTACTGTTTTTTCAGTCCTTACTATCCTAACAAGTCTTCACTATTATTTTCCGCAATACAGTCTTTCTGACTCTACTTCTATTTGGATTAATAACAGAGTAGAAGATATCTAGCCTAAGGCATCAATTACTAGATATTATAAATTTTAACAATCTTATTTTTTCTTAAAAAAACATTTTATTGAGGATGTAGTCTCAAAGTATATATATTATGTGTATTCACAGGGTCGCTAGTGACCTTTATGCTAACACTGCAATTTGATAGACGAAGTATAAAGGGAGAACCTTTGTGTATGATAGAAAGGGGGTCATCCTTCGAGGGTTGAAACTTATTTGTGCCTTTACTGCCCTCTTCGTTAATGCTTCTTTTATGTTAATACGGATAACTGCGGTGAAGAAATCTATACCTTCATTCATCATAGTAGGACCTGTGTATACTACACCGTATACACCCGTTCAATATAAAATCACTAGATGTCTTATTTTCGGCGACATCTCTTGCACTTAGAGTAGTACATATTAGACATAAGTCCTAATATATCTAACTTTACTCACAGCCGGAGGTGTTGATCTACTTTGCCCTACTCTACCCCTGCGCCGCTCTCGCTCCACCCCGCCCTAGCCTGCTCTGCCCTAGCCTGCTCTGCTTTGCACATCATCGTGCAAGTAAATAAGCTGGTAGCGCCATGGGCAACGAGTCTCGTCATCCAGAGACAAACACGACCACCCAGCAACGGCGTCGTTCAAGTCACTGAAGAATATGACCACTACTGCGAAGAATAATGCACTTGATAAGGCTGTGGACACCGGTAATTCATATGTACAGGTTTTCCCGGGCGGTGAGCATGTTCTGACTCGCCCACATAAACATTCAATCAATGATAAATCTCTAACTACACCTCACACCTCCAACCAATCCTCCCACAGCGTACGGATATTCGTGTTCCCTGTCGTTTCCCATCGTCCCACCATGAATAATATGTGGACTTCTCCCTAGTCCATGATGCTCAAGCTGACTGCGTCAACGACGCTGACATGTGGCATGAAAGCCAGTTGACTGGCTCGGGGGATAAAACTGTGCCACGCATCACTCATAGCTGAAAGCGTTTCTGAAGGTCCATGCTTTCAGGTAGAATCATAGCGGGAACATCAAACTTGCGAATGAATCCTTCGGAAAATGATCCAAATAAGAATGAGTGTAGTAAGTAGCCAGCCGGCTAGCTCAAATTTTCTGCCTGATTCTCTCACGCCCACTTACAATGCCACATCTTGCCATGAATGCATATAAATAACTAAAAGCACACTGCTAGTACGAACCTCCCCTCCAACCCCAATATTCAACTTCTGATATTGTTAGGGGTAATTCAGCACTGCTGTATTGCTCAAATCTCACCCCAGGTATGCATGGATGCGTTGAGTTTTGGGTAATACCAGGATCCACTTGATGAGTTCCCAAACGGCCATGCCCTTCCCCGAGCTTCTCCTTCTCTCAATTTGGTAGCAGATGCATCGATCACCTGATTTTATCCGTGACAATGCGCCCAAGGCGTCTCCACGATTTATCGATTTTACGGTTCCTTCTCGGCCTTACCTAGATCGAAACTAGTGAAGTAGTATATTTCAACCCGACTATGCTGGAATTAGTACTGACCATAATCAAGGTCAGCATCCCCAGTGGTAATCCGATAGATCTATACGATCCGGTATCCAGGTCGCGCATTCGGCAGAGGCCCTGGCAGAACGCTATTCATCATGTCAGGAGCTTGGCCTTATATCATTGAGCCACTACAACCAAAAAAGTAGTAATGATCAACTTTCTGTTATTCTCCTGCACAGGATAATATAGATGGATTCCAACAAAACTTATGGAATTCTTCAAATACTTCCAATAGATTTTCAGGCAGCCCACGGATGGTTCGTGTTTCTTTCAGTCAGTCCTTCAGCGAGTAGACAAACTCAGGGGAGCTTCCAGACTGTCATTATCTAGCCATACTTGATCATACATTTTTTTGTGAAACAGGTTCAGCAGCCATCTAATTGTCAAAGTGGCTATCAGCTAACCAAATAGAGGCTCTCAATAACAACCAGTCTTACTCTAACTCGTAAAAACATGACTCTAGACGCCGACAGTAACAGAGTCCAACATCCAATAAAAGATTCACCCATGTATGCTCCTGACTCGAAGAATGCATACAACAAAGCGCGACCTATGTTGAGATGTCTATAAATGGAGAGTTTTGGGGAGAGTTGCATTTTATCAAGTCAATCTTGTTCTTTGCTAGTCACTGCTTTTGTTGTATTCCCCTTACAACCGTTGTTCTCACTCTACTATTGTTATCACTAGAAAACCCGAAGACTGAATAGCGTTCACGAACAACGACATAACAGTTATGCATTTCGTCAAGTATATAGTAGTATCTTTCATACTTTATATAGGAACGCTAGCAGGAGGTAAAATTATATGCCTTAGTTTGCACGACGACCAAGATATATCAGTGCTAATACTATATAGACGTGTTTTGCGATGATATTTACGCAGATTGCATTGCCAAATGTCCTTCAACACCTAGAGCACGATTCCTAAGTTGTTGCACGTCCTGTACCCAGGGTCATTGCTCTACAGCCAGAACCACCGGCTTGAGGGCCCAGTGCTAAATCATTTCACCCCACTCAGGTGAGAGCGGCATAGAACAACCGTCTATCTCAAAACTGAATCTTTTTAGATAGCTGCCATAGCCTCTCGAGCCAAGCTATTCGAAAGCTACCACGTCCTATCGTAGGGAATTCGGGTGTTAGTGTCGGCCGCTGTATACATTACGACAAGTTCGCATGATCACATAGATAGTACATCATTTCATTGGTTTCATTGATCGGTTCTGCATTGGGTGACTTCTCGCGAACCAGCCTTGGATGAGCAGGCCCACATCATTGTTTAGTCTTGCTTTCCCCACATAATGCTAAATATTCTTGCCTACCGCCGAAGTTCCCACTATCATCAAGTAGAAGTAATCTCAGGTGTAGGTGCTGCTGTAAGAGTAACTGGAGGTATCGTCGAAGTACTTGACCACCCCTGGGTATACCTTGGATCACCTGCCAGCGTTGTAATTGGGATCCAAGTCACATCGGCAGCAGCCGCCGGATGAATCTGACAATGTTACTTCAATACCTCATTTCCAGCGTTTCAATGAGACTTACCACACAGTTCTGGTAACTACCTTCTTGCTTTGCAGCCAGGCCGACCAAGTCAGTCGGCAACAAGAACGCTGGGTTGTATTCATACGGGTTAATGGTTGGTGTCACACATCTAGTGCTAATTGCACCGGTGCAAGTGCTTATAGCATCGTTCCATTCACAAATGGCCAGTTCTGTGCAGATTACTGTCGCTGAAACCGGCCAGTTCAACGTGCTCAGCGCAAAAGGCTTCGGACTTTCGAAGGTGGGTCTCCTCACCCTCGATTGTCTAGTAAGTGTGGAAATTGGCGACGGTGGAATTGATAGTGTAAGCGATGTTATTTGAGAACCGCAGCCAGTGAATGAATTTGTTGGCACACCGCGGAGCTGCCCATATAAGGTTGGAATTGATATGTAGATCGAAGGCGAGGTAACTGTAAGACCGTCAATTACCTTCACTACAGGTGACTTGGGCTTTCCTGCTTCTAGCGTTGGACGACTGGTTGGTATGAGTGTGTTTGTTTGAGGGCAGAGTGGCTGAGTTGCTGGTGTCGGCCAGTAGTAAATCTTTACACTGGATCCTCTCAAGCTACATGGGCCAGAGGGAACAGAAGAGCAGGCTTTGTATGTCTCGCATGGGAGCGGGAAGTATGGGATTGGGGTTTCTGTTGTATAAGCCGAAGTCCAGCTCGACCGAAGTTTGGCACACTCATTTCCATTCACCGTGCAAGTCGGCGTGGGAATGGTAATGTCCGAATGGGTGGTAACTGCTGTTTTCGGATACCATTCTGTGACATATGCGCTGTATTGGCGACCCAGTAGACGAGGGATGTTATCGCAGAAGGTTGAAGTTGGAACAGCTGGAAACGTGGTAAAGAATACAGTCGAGGTAATATTGGTCGTGTACGTTTCAGATGTTATACTTGACACGAGTGAGTCATATCGAGTCCACGAGTTGAGACAAGCCTGAGCAGGAGGTGGTGGAGGTGCGACTGCATTTGCTGTCAATGTTAGTACAACGAGCTTTCGTGGATGGACATTCGGGAGGTGGAATTCCGTCTAGCTCGCTTGAGAAATTTATTACCAGTTGCATGTGTGGTCAGGGCTAAAAAAAGGAACTGGAGACTGAATGGACTGATCATTCTTGGCAAAAGCTTTTTTCAGAACCTGGGTTGTGATTGTGATTATTGAGAAGGAGTACTTTGTGGACTGTTATATAAACGGAATGGAATGGACGGTCATTGCATACATATGTCCAAAGAGGGAAACAATTCCAATTTAGAACCTAACCGAGGCCCAGCTTGATCAATGGCTTGTCCATTCAATAAGTAGAATGTATGATCTGTAGTCCGCATTAATATCGCCGGATAATGAGTATGGTGAATATACGAATGGCTTCGAAGGATTACAGCAATTACGAGTGTAGAATGGACGGCCTAAGCCGTTCTATTCCGGAACGTTTCGTTCTTTTATTGCCAAGGCTGCGGCCCGTCGCTGGCTAGTACGCTTACGGGGTGCGAGTGCAATTTGTGGCGCTCGACAAAGTGTGGGCTTGCAGGAGCTGAACAGTACAACAAGGATATAGACAAGAAAATTTTCATCCTTATGTCCCTTTTGGAGTTGTTCCACAACGCTGGGCGCCAATTATCCTCAGTTGATAGGTCTATATAGGGCAGCCCATTCACGACACTCAACTGAACCAGACAAATGACACCAGGCGAACGCGCATTGAAGATGATGATGTTTGTCTCACCTGATGTAACTGTATATTCAGTCAGTCTAAATCATCTATCTAGATGTAAAACTCTTCACTTCGCTGTTTCGGACCCCACAAGCTGTAATGGCTCACTTTTACTAAGCCATGATCTTTGATCCGAGACTCTTAGTATCTGCAGCTACTCCTCCTCTGTATCACCAATTTAAGCTGCATAACGCTGGCGGATATAGGAAGGCTCTCTGGCCCTAGTACTGGTCTCTTTCCAGCGCTTGCTGACGCCACTAGAGAAAAGGCAGTGTAGCAGTTAGCCATACACACTACCCAAATATTCTAGTTCAACTAGGCTGTCAATTATCCAATTCTTGCCAAGTAGAATTTAAATGTCGTTCTTTGTGCCATCTTCTAAACCAATCGAGTTTAATTGCCGAACGGCAAAGCCTTTTCCCAAGCCTCCCTTTCCCTCGCGTTGGTGGCAAATGTACTAATCGCCTGATCCTTCATCTGGGACAAGGGGTCCAGTGCTTCTTCATAATCATCTGGCTTCACCATGGCCTTCTTGGGGAACAAATCTTCAAAGCTCTCTCTTATAGAACTCATTGCTTCCATACCTCGTATTGCACCTTCAGCATCAGCCTTGAGCTCCTCTCTTTCCTCGTCCGAGAAGGCAAACGGATAATTTGAATCTCCTTTGCCTGAAAACGCATCCCAAGTTTGTTCAAGCTCTGCGATTTTGGCAAGGTAAAGCGCCTCACCATCAATGAGGAGATTATGTGTCAACAATAGAAGCGAGTACTTTTTCCTATGTTGAAACTGGAGCGCCGCATAAAGCCGAGGACCTCGGTGATTTATGAGAGTGTGGTACAACAAATAGAGTGATTACTGTAGATATAGAGTGTTAGCCCTCCCATTAACGGTCTGGAACGGCCACAGCTTCCGAAAGACTGGGAAGAATGGAAACCGTCTGAGAGAGAGGTAGCTAACATAATTAATAATTTGGGGTTGCCGGGCATGAAAGTAGAGTGGAAATACTTCAGTTGACTGCCAGTCAATAAGGCCCACAACTTTGGTAGGCTCAGGGGGGTCGACAATGATGTTAGCAGCATGCAGGTAATCATGCCAAAGATGCGCAGACGATATCGTATGATCTTCTGGAAGGAGCTGTTTCATGAGATCGAGGTAGCAGTGTGAAGTCTTCACTTTCTTTTCTTCCATTAGATGATAGGTTCCCGGGCGGCACAGGGTTATCGGATATTCGGGTAATTCGGAAAGCTGATTGATATACGCTATTTCACGTTGTCCGATGGCGCGATGATACGCTTTCAGAGAATCCACTTGTCATTGTGAGTTGAAAGATTGTCTTTTTTTGGTAGCCTACTTACATGGTCTTCTATCGAAATCAATGGCTACTCTTCCGTTATCAAATGTTTCGCGTGCTACGGACGGTCCAATAGCAAAATTCTTGTCTGCTATATGACCACCACCTGTGTCGATGTAGAGCGGCTGGCTACTGCGTGTATCGTCTAGGTCTCTTTAATAATACGAGCTTCCATATCTTGTGAAAGCGACTGAAGTCCAGACTTGGTGAAAACAAGCAATTGATCTGACAATATCAAACCTATGTTGTATGCTCATTTTCGGCCAGAGCTGGCCTAGTTGCACCCCTGGAATTTTTTCCATGATGATGTATTCTGCCCTAACCGGATCCTCATGAGGCTGGGAACACCAGGACAAGACTTTTGGGACAGGGATGTCAAGAAGGTTGTGGGCCTGATGTGTGTAAGCGGGATACCAAGAACCAAAGCCCACTAATAAAACTTACAAAATACATCGTCGCAACCTCGCTTGCAGTGGTCCAGTGAGGTAGACTAGCGTTTGGATTCGGAACTTTCGCCACTACTCGAGAGCCATCATCCATAGTTAACAACATACTCTTGTTTTATATACTATGCGGGTACTTTGCAATGCTGATGCATGTTTTCACACCAGCAACCTCTGCCGCACGGCGTGCAAGCTCATTAACACTAAAGCACACATGGCGCTGTGAAATTTCTTGCTTCTTGTTGCTAACGAAACGGCCTTGGGTGAAGTTGAACAGATCTTGGTCGTAATCCAGATCTGAATGAATTAGCAAAATCATCAAATGCCTTGTCGTCAGATGCTCTTACCATGTAGTAACACTTGTGGAACATGATGAGGATGAGCGCGCGGATTTGTGATGATTCGGCGGCCTCCTTGGTTCCAGTGTCGTATATATTTAAGTAAAGCCATCCCTGTCCTCGTTTTGGTGTGGCACAGGGGTTCTGTAGATGGACATATCGTGGTTGTCATCAGTGTGGGGCTGGGTTGCTCACTGAAGAGAGCTTAGTATTGTCGAGAGGTAGTTGCTGAGAGAGTAGTCTGCCGTGGAGTAAAGTCCATGTGTAGTGTCGCGATGACAATGCGCATACTGGAAAAACCAAAGCGCTTGGCGTAGTGCTCTACTACACCAATTCATCAGCCGTAGCCCTGGAACCAATCATGGGCATCCCAGTGCAGACTTCAACGACATTAAGCGCGGAACTGCGAAGGCAAGGGTTTCGTCGCTAGCGCACAGCGGCACAGGCAA
This sequence comes from Bipolaris bicolor, assembly GCA_026262445.1. Lineage (NCBI taxonomy): Eukaryota > Fungi > Ascomycota > Dothideomycetes > Pleosporales > Pleosporaceae > Bipolaris > Bipolaris bicolor. Next base: position 113,491 of record JAODYD010000046.1, on the reverse strand, counting down.
CAGTTACGCTATCCTCTCGACGTGCATGAAGGATTGCTTCATTTGTCCCATAATTTTCACCGGTGTGGCCGTTATAAACAGAGAAACGCGTCTGCCAACACTCACTCACACAGATAAACTTGTACCCACCATCCTCCGTTCATATCCTACCGCTATGCGAACTATGCGAACTATCACAGCATTTCTGGACCACGTCTATCGGATTCGCGTACAGCAAGAAGCTGAGCTGGAAGAGGATCGTGGGCTATTTTTAGGGTACTGGGGCTTTACAATCTACGGAACATATTATAGGCCTGGATCTGATGAACAGCAGTTAAAGTTGCTGCAGAATATCACTAAAGGAGTCAAGGAAGGCTTCTTTAATATCAACTGGTTGGAAGAAGACCTCAAGGCTATTGCGAAAGTCTAGGCTTAATTTTAGCTTAACACACGTTTAGTTCCCGCTACCTTTGACGGATGAACACTCGAAAATATCTAGTAGGTCTAATTAGAGGAAAGTGAGGGCTAGCCGATGAAGGGGGCTTAATTTAATAATTAGAATACTGCTATACTCCTCCTAGCCGACTCTTGAGTGCTAAAAGATCCCGACCTACGGGTGATCAAGGTTGTGGACGCGAATTACGACCCTATTACCGCTATACTAAAGAATACCTGGTGTGTCCCTAGAGGGAATTCGGATGGATAATTATGCCAACGACAGCCGTTGTAGACTTTTACATCAGGATCGACATATTTACTTTTGAGCAAATCATCAATCACGCAGGCGGTGAGCCGGGGGTTCTCTGGAATCTAGATGTACACTACTGATAGATTGTGACTTGTATCGGGGAGGAAGAAATCAAGGTTTCATTTGTTTCAATGGAGCCATGATGACGGTGATGGAGTAAATGGTTATGTGTGAGTGACTGAAATGGTCGGGGATTCAGGGAACGCTGCTCAGGCCATTGCGACTCGATATCTCTGTGATCTTTCCTGGTCGTTATTGCCCTTGTATGCAGCCTTGAACAAAGGCAAGTCTAGTACGCCAAAGTGTAGATTCTATACTACAGCAGCGAATTCCATAAGTACAGGGATCATAATGGAGAATCTTCTGGCAGGCGTGAGCTTACTGTCGGCAATGAGATAGCATGGATCGTCATTTCTCACTATACAAGAACGATCGCGCTCGCAAGTGGACCCTGAAACTTTACATTCAACATTAGCATCGGAAATCCTGCGCGTTGTTTGATTGATCGATTTACGACTCTGACATTTGGTGAATGAACATCCACACTTTGCCTCATATATCTGTACAATGCCTGGCGTTCCTCATTGCTGTGAACCCAGCCTTACATTGAATCCCCAATCTTCATATCAGATCAGCCGCACCCAGCACAAGGGACTTGTGCCTAAATTGAAAACATGACATCCAAAATGACGGAAAATGAAATAACATTCTAGTACAGAGAAGCCGTGAGATGTCATGCCAAGTTAAAAAACTTGATCACTCAAAAGGTTAATCTTAGCCTATGTAATGCCCAGAGTGGGTTTGCTCCCTTGTTTGAACTTTGTATGGCTAGGAAGTGTTATCGTACGAAGATGAGAAAACAAAAGGACATTGGTTCTGATGTACTATTGACGTCATCACGTGTTTCACGACATCGCGACGGTCAAAATCACAGTGAATCGTGATGAGTGACGACGATGACGCCGCAGTGACGATTATCAGGTGAGCAAACGATTGCAGGCTTTGTTTGTGCGACGACCCTATCTCTCGAGATACAAAGAGCACTTGCTTGACGCCCATCTCCTCCAGTAAGACAAGTAAGCAGCAAAAAGCAAAAATCTTCTTTTGCCTTTGTCATAACACTATCTCGAGAACTTTACAATCAAATCGACAATGGCTCGTCACCAGCGCCCAATCGATGGCCCCGCCGACTACCCCGTCGCAGACAAACGCGAGCAAACTGGTCTCTTGACACGCTTCGTGCCCGACAGATTGAAGACGACGGCTCTGTACCGCTGGATCTTACGCTTCACCCGCCTTCTACAGTTCATCTCGTCCGTCATTTCTCTCGGCATCTTCAGTCAGCGCCTATACAAAGTCTACCGCCTGGTTAACAGCATCAAGACCCGACGCGGCGTCAACGGCGCATACGGTGCTGTCGAAGGCATCCTCGCCGCCGCTGTGCTGTACACGCTCATCACCGTCCTTCTATCATGCATCAAGAAATCTGCCAACCCCGGAGGAAGGAAGCTACGATGGTTCTGGGTTCTTCTCGATCTACTATTTGTTGGAGCGTTCATTGCAGTCGCAGTGCTGACCCGTCCAAATGGCGGCCGCGCTGGCGCCAGGCACTGCTATAATCCTAGGCGTCTAGTCGGTGGTGATAGCTCGAGCACCATCACCGGCGAGACGGCGAACAGACGCGATGATTCTTGCAACCTACCTTGGGGCACATTCATTTTGGCTATCATTAGCACGTAAGTTTCCGCTTTGGACCTTTCTTGTTCTGCTCTTTTACTGACTGGTGCCAGACTTCTTCACGCAATCACCGCTGCATTCCACGAGATCAAGGACTACCGTCACAAGAACAGGCTTGACCATGAGAAGAACCTCCAGAGCCAGTATGCCGCTGGACAGCCTAGTGCACCTGCCAGTTCGCAGAACGCTCATTATTAAGTGTGCGATGGGGATGATCTGGAGAATGTAAACTTAGCAACGAAGGGAAAGCATGAGCGGCGTTCGGGACCTGTACAACATACTTAGTAGTAATTTCATAGGTAATGGTCAATGAGAAAGGATATCCATGTAGATTACAGATTTTGGCAATTTCACAATCGACCTGCGCTTCATTATTCTGCTAGGATGTATGCCACGAAGATCATGCAAACCCCAATGGACAGAACATAGAAATGAAGTGTGCCTGGGCATACGTAAGAGTGATGTAAACCTGAGCGTGATTGGACAGGTCCTCTATTAGAGGGATTGGGTATCCGGCAACAATTGATCGAATTAGAGTATTAAGTGACGATAAACTGAAAAAAAAATAAGTGGGACAATGACCTGACGTAGATACTGATCATAGTGAACGGGTGTACGTCGTATCGAACCACGAGTCTCACTATGGAGGATACGAATACCCTCACCTTCAGGCTGTCTAGGAAGCAGCTGAATAGACAAGGGACTAGCATGATAGAGGCGATATTGATGCACTCAACACTGGTGAGATTGGACAATGATATACTATACACGAAATTCCAGATCTTATACTCCAGACTGAGCCAATAGTTTCTACCCAAAGGTTACTAGTAACCCTGTGCACCAGCACAATAGCAAAAAGATTTTAGTTATTATTCTTTCCACGATCAAAATTCCCTGGCAACCCACAACCTCATTATTCGCAAATGGCCGTCTTTCCGTACTCAAGAGAGAACATGTCGCGGCAATCTATTGTCCGCCTCATGCGACGGGTCCCAGCCTGGTACCTCGTCAAATTGCGCGCCAACAACCTGACCTGCGTACGCCACGGCGTGATCAGATCCGTATGATTTTGTACTAAATATTTCCATTGCCAAAAAAAGGTATCATGTAGCCTAAACAAGCATAGTCTAACAGAACCAAAGAAATCCAACCGCTTGTCCCCCAAATAGTTTATGAAAACGACGATCGAATGGCGTCGAAACACTATCTGAAAATCGTTTCGGTGATATTTTATTCACAAACGTGTGTTACAAGTGACAGTAAGGGCTCTCTCCTTAACTAAAGACGAGAAGGATGGGCGCCCAAGGACGTCGGCGTTAGAAGGTAATATTGTTACTCTCTCGTAACCCGGACCGAGCCGAGAGAGGTATACGCACCCAACGCCATGTAGCAGCCTGCTCATAAATTGTCCCAAACTTCCCACGCTCAACTTACCTCCATTCTGTCCGCATGAAGCTTCTGCTTCTGCCTTTTCGGAAAGGATGAAGGTTTGGGTATCATGATCGGTTTCCCTTGCCAAGTGCCAGCAGCTGCCCACTCACCAGTCCAAGTACTATTTGACTCGTCCGACTTCATGTCCGCCAACACCTCCAGCCGCTCCGATTCCTCCAGGGGATCTTTTGCGGACGCTTTGACGGACTCGATGTTGTCCGGTTCTCCGTGAGCTGGGCGAACGGAGCTGAGGGAAGGGTAGTCGGATTTGGCGTTCATGACAGCGGCGCGGGTATGGTCAATACGCGTGAAGACTATCATGCCCGAAGCTGTCCGATGTTTTTCTCCAGCATGTCGGATCTTTTTGTCTTTCAGAAGGACAACCATATCCACCTCGCCATACTTTGAGAACATGGTCGCAAGCGTATCCTTATCCCAGTGCTCTCCATCGCCTTCCCTCGGAAACTCAAATTTGACCGCGCGGGCCATTTCGGAGGATTCGCTCTTCTGAGATTCGCTCTGCTGGGTTCCCTGTGGCTCTGACCTCTTCCTCATGGCCTCGAGATAGGCCTCTCGCTCTTCTTGAGCTTCTTTTGCTAGGCGTTCGTTGATTTCGTGGAAACGTTTCCTACCACCTTTTTGTATTTCATGAAGCTTTCGTTCAGTGTCGGTCATGTCCTCAGGAACCTTTCTCTTGATCCCAGACTTCTGATCTTGATACTCCTTCTCCCTCCTCTCGAGGTCTTCTTTCAGCTTGCGTCTTCGACCGTCCAGCATCTCGTCCTGCAGCACCTTCTCGCGCCGCCTAGCTCTTGCGCGATCATATTCGCCTTTAAGGTTTTCGTCAATAAGAATGTCGCGTGCCCATCCCAAAAGAATGAAGCGATCGGCAGCATTCTTGTCGTCGGGATTTTTATCCGGGTGGTATCTGATAGACGCTTTGCGGTATGCTTTCTGGATAGCGTCTGCATCTGCGTCAAAGGCTACGTTGAGTAGCTCGTAGAAGTCATCCGTGGAGGTCTTTGCAAGATCCTCCAGTTCTCGGTTAACTGACATTCCGGCACTGTGACGCGACAACTACCGATATCTTAGTAGTGTATGCGCCTGAGCGACGATGGAGATCTGCAGGATTATATAAGTGAAGAGAAGAGTTTAGGCAAGTGAGAGAGATGCGCACTAGTGCTTCCACTAGCGCGCCTTTTGCGTGTGCAGGGATCCCTAGGCAGCCATTATACCTGTTTAAGCCTGGGCCCATTGTAGCTTCCGACGCCATATCTTCGGAATTAAAAAACTGGACAGCGTCAACGGTGTGCAACAACAGTCGTGGTTGCGGGACAACTGCAGGGGTAGTTACAAATCATTATCAAGACTATCGTACTTCTGCTACCCACCGCGGACACTTGCCTTGTTGCGTTATTCTTAGAGCAACGATCGAGGACTTTCACTGCGCGCGTGGAGCTTTCGAGCAGACCTTCTTTTCAACGTTGATGTCCGTCGCATCATCGGTCAAACGCGCAGCCACAGTCATGGCCACTTCCCCCAAAGAGGGCAAGAAAAAGGTGCTCGAGGGCATCTTCGCCGTCAACAAAACGCAATGGGCCTCCTCAGCCGGCGTGCTACGCGACCTGCAAGAGCACTTTGCTCGTTCATCGCTCCTTGCGCCTTGGCTTGAGAGCCAAAAACGGTCGCTTATCCTGTCGCACGCAAAACAGAAGCATATCAACAATCTCAAGGTAAAGCTCGGTCATGGCGGTACCCTGGATCCAATGGCTACTGGTGTCTTGATTGTCGGGCTGGGACGAGGCACAAAGTGCCTGCAACGCTTTCTGGAATGCACAAAGACGTACGAATGCGTGGTGCTATTTGGTGCCGCTACAGACAGCTACGATGCTGTTGGAAAGGTAGTCAGCAAGGCGCCATACGAGCATGTCACAAAAGAGTTGGTAGAAGAGAAGCTGGCGCAGTTCCATGGCAAGATTATGCAGAAACCAAGTGTTTTCTCAGCGCTCAAGGTTGACGGCAAGAAAATGTATGAATACGCAAGAGAGGGTAAGGAGATACCCGAGGTAGCTGCGCGGCCCGTGGAAGTCGAGGAGTTGGAGCTTATTGAGTGGCTGGAACCAGGAAGCCATGAGTATGCATGGCCAAAGCAAGAGGTCGATGGTGTCGAGATGGAAGGCGCGAAAAAGCTGCTTGGCATCAGAGAGGAAGATGCAAAGATACATGCCAACACCATGGCGCGGAAGGGACGGAAACGATCACGTTCGCCAGAGAGCGATAGTGTAGAAGGTGCCGGGAAGCAACCGAAGATGCCCAAGTCAGAGACGGAGCCAGCCATGTCTGGTGCTTTACCATCACAAGATACGCCAGCGGAGGCAACCGAGACAATTCAGCATGATACTACACAACCCGCTACTGATGCGGCACTGCCTACAGAGGAAAATCCAGAAACCTCATCCAAGGAGACTGAAGTAGCAGGTCAAGCACAATCATCAAACGAGGACTCAGCCACATCCACAAAGTCACCACCACAGCCCCCAGCAGCCCGGCTCCGCATGACCGTCACATCAGGCTTCTACGTCCGCTCCCTCTGCCACGACCTAGGTCTCGCCTGCTCCTCCCTAGGCCTCATGTCCTCGCTAATCCGCTCACGCCAAGGCGCCTACACACTGGGCCAGAACGTGATTGAGCTCTCCGACTTCGAGTCCGCCGAGAAATGGGAACCGCAGCTACAGCAGCAGCTGGAGGAATTCATGGAAAAAGAAGGGTGGGAGGCCGAAGAGCTAGAAGATGAGGAGACGTGGCAGGCGAAGAAAAAAGAGCGTTTGAGTGAGAGGAAAGACGAGGATCGCGAGAGGAGTTATCGGGGTGGAGGCGGCGGCAACAAGAATAAGTGGAACAAGGGTAAAGGCAAATACTCGCGGAATCAGTATTCCAAGAACATGGATGGCGGGAAGAAGGAATAGCGGAAATGACGAGAACAATTTTCACTCGTATAATACTGATATTGGTTGATATCTATTCTGTAAATAGAAAACAGGAAAAACAAAAGTTATATGACATATACCCGACCCTGTACCATATCTATATAGAACATCCAACACCCTTACTGCGCCTTGGACTCAAAGGGGCAACAGCGATAAATGCAATGCAAATGCTCCCAAAAAAAACATGTGGAGATCAAACCTCAGACCTCGAGTTCCGCCGACTCAAACTTTGCCGCACGCTCTGGAAACTACCGCGTGCGCTCGTATCGGCCGAACCCTGCACCTCATCCTTTCTATCTTCATGGTTGATGAAGAGGAACGAAAGGACCATGATGGCAGCACCCACCCAGTACAAGGCACTCGCGTACTGCGAATCCAGCAGCATTTGGCCAACCAAAGAACATGGAATGGTCAAGCTGAGACCAACAGTAACAACGAGGGGAGACGTGAGGAACATGGCATAGGCCCAGCAAAAGTCCGATACAAGCGACGATATACTGTTGACAAGAACAATGTTGAGAATGCGCGTCGTGGGCGGGAGTTCAAACTGCTCGATACCGGTAAGGTGGAGGATGATGAAACCAGGCCAGAGAAGCACGACATTGGCCAAGCCTACTAGCCCAAAGAAAAGCGGCATATTGACTTTTGTCTCGTCACCGATTTTGGCTTTCATGAACACAGTGTAGAAGCCGTAGAGAACTGCTGAGACAAACGCCATGACGTCGCCAATCGCCAGTTCGCGGGGTGTTTTGTGAGGGAAGGTACCCCGGTTTTCGTCCGTTTCACCGGATACATCGACCAGGGATATCAGAACGACACCACTTAGCGATGCGAGAACGCCGACGAGCTTGAGCATGGTGAAGCGCTCCACGCGCATTATGGAGCCGAGCAGGAGCGTCCAGATGCTCGATGTGGAAGACAGGATGGTAGAGCTGGCGACGGTCGTGTATTCGAGACAAGCTGCTGCAAAGTAATTTGCTAGGAACCAGAGGATGCAAAACTCGAGAGCTAGTTTGGCTGTATCGTGTAGGGTCAATCCTCTTTCGTCTGTCTCATGTCCCACGTCCTTTCCGCTCCCGAGGTTCAAGGATCCTGGAGCTGATGATGAGAGTAATACTTCGGTCACTTCGTCGTTTCTGGACTCATGTGAAGGTGCCAAGGAAGAGCTAGATTCGTGTTCGCGGAGCAATGTCCATTTCCCTGTTCGTCGTTGCAGAAGATTGTAGATGTGTGTGATGAACGGCTGCCGAGGCTGGCGCGCAGTATTTGGTTGACGGTAGTCGCTCCACAGGCAATGCAAGAGCATGGGTAGTAGCGGTAGGATGAAAAAGGAAGTGTTTACGTAGGTTACGAAGTAGGGTTTCGAATAGGAGTTGTCTGCAAAAATAGTCTGTTCGTTCGTCAGTCGCCATGCCCTCTCGATGCGACATATCGTATTATGTGAAAGAGCAACGTACGCTGGCCAGAAAATTACTCGCAGTCCATAGAAATACGGTCGCAAGCAGAAATCCTATGCCGATGGCGTGCCTGACCTTGCCTGACCATGCTCCCATCTTATCCTTTCCATCCATCCACTGGCTGGCTTCGGTCGCGGGACTGTCGAGATAATCTTCGGATCGCATGAATGCACTCTCGTCAGAGACATCACTGACGCGTGGGCTGGTGGTCCTCGGTTCGACGAGCTCTTCTCGCCGGGGTATCATGGTGGAGAGATGTGGTAGAGACTATGGTGGATGTGCTCGTGTGTTTGCGCAAGTCGGTCAGGGAGGGTCTTCGGGGATAAACGGAGTCAGGGTTGGAGATTGCGTCGACGCATGAAACAAGATCCAAGTGCCCATCAATTGATCAGTGAACGAGCGGACGCCAGGAGGTGGGCAGGTGAAGTTGTACGGAATGATTCGGAGGGACACGCGGACAGATGAGAAGTATTGCGTCGATTCGGGGGTTTCATTAGCCTTCTTGTCTCAGGTGGGTGTGGTCACGGCCCGCTACAGCCACCCACGGTCGCTGTGGCTTGCCGACGCCGCTGCGGCTATTCGGCCCAAGCCACGCGGTCATGCTTCTACTACCAACTATCGACATGAGCTGCACTGCTCGTATAGCCGAGGTATTCATATTGTGTATTTAGTATATGCAGCTACATAGACTCGAAAAAGATAGAAATCCGTCAAAAAGAATACGTTGCAGAAAATGCTTCTGCCGCAAAAAGTATGCCAAAACACCAGACGCCATATCAACTCCACATGCAAGGCGGCGTTTCGGCATAAACATATCCACTAATCTTGTCATCGGCCATGCCCGCTCTGTCCGTGTGTTCACTAGCATGCGCAACCACCCTCGTTTCCCTTGAGGTCAATCGGGATCGTCTCGGGGAAGTCGTTGCTGAAATCGCCGACATCTTCTTGCGCCAAAGCTTGTCGTGCAATGACTTCGCATGTCAGTTACTGGAAACAGAATTTTGCAGTAAAGAGATTTCAGGTACCTTCGAAAGCTTGTTCGACGTTGATGGCCTCCTTGGCGCTCGTCTCGAAATAAGGAATGCCGCCCTTTGATTGGCAAAAGGCCATGGCGCGCTTGGACGAAATCTATGTCTATTAGACCAGTCCACAGACCATGGGCATGAGATGAGCACTCACCATGCGTTTGCTTTCTTCCACATCAATCTTGTTGCCAATGACAACCTGCGTTGGTCAGTAGCTGCCCTGTTGCTGCACCGCACATGTCCACCTACGAATGGAAAGCTCTCTGGGTCCATGGGGCTAGCCTGGACAAGGAACTCGTCTCTCCAGCTGTCGAGGGTGTCGAAACTCTTGGAATTGTTCACGTCGTATACGAGCACGCAGCAGTCAGCGCCACGGTAAAAGGCAACGCCCAGCGATTGGAAGCGCTCCTGGCCGGCCGTATCCCAGAGCTTAGTTACATTAGCCTCTTGTTCATTGGTACAGGCAGTGCATACACACCTGCATCGTGACGAGCCTGTCGTCAACGAGCACTTCCTTGGTCAGGAAATCGGCTCCGATGGTTGCTTTGTAGCTTGCGCTGAACTTCTTGTTGACCTGGTCACTTCGTATAAGCACTGCGATGAGGATTCGGACAGCCGCCTTGCCGATCGAGAGTTGGACTGGAAGATGTTCGTACATATTGGTTCATCAAGCTCGTTTTGCCGACCCCGCTGTCTCCGAGGATGATGACCTGGGCGCATTAGCAGTAGTTTAGTGTATTTCGAGAAGCTCCAGTACCTTGAGAAGGACCTTCTTTCTTGAAGCCATGCTGTACAGAGTATGTGGAGCGTGTGAGGACTAGGGAGTGCGCAATTGACTCAAGGCGCGAAGCTCGGTAGTCTGCGACGTCAAGTCGAGTGTGGATGCGGGGTTGTGTGACAAGAAGGTCGATGGTCGCTGGCGGGTTGTACAGCTCTGGGAGATGTTGTCTCGAGGAACCGAGGAAGGGAGATGGGGGTTTGGGGCGCAGGTACGGTGAGCAAGTGCACAGCTACGGTGCCAACAATGGATGATGGTTGATGTCAAGGCTGCGCACGGGCCGCGCGCTAGCTGCCTGCCCCATCATTTGATAACATCTGAGCTTGGTCCAGCCGCGCGCGCACATGACCATGCATTCACCCCTGCTTCCTAGTACGGATGTGTAGTAAGTATAAACAACAATGCGTAACTATTGCTGATAGATACGGGGTCATCATTCGTTTCAGGTATTCGAAATCACTTGTTGTGCCAATAGTTGGATGTTTCAGCAGTATTCTTGATTCCACTGCATCTCTGCTCTCTGAAGCTCCAGGTCAAAGGAAAAACACTTTAATTCAATGCTGGCGTGTGTATTGAATTTTGCACTTTGGGGCTATATTTAGTGATAGCAATCTGGGGTGTAGCCTCTGAAGGATTAGTTCACAGAAGCGCGGTTTGTTAGTGCTAAAAGTCTCGATTTTGAAAATCAGCTTCGGTAATCAATGGTTGTAGAGCGATGGCAATCCTATCGTTTCCCATGGCTTGGTAAAGACTCGATAAGGTTTTATCGCCTATACCGTGCTGACCCGGCCTGTCGTCATAAATAGTAGTAGTTTTGTTGCTCGGAGATTCCTAATTCGGCGGGGTAGGGATGTCCTTTGCCCGGATGCCGAGGCGCAGTAGGTATCATGTACAGTGACTGTCTAGAAGAAGTTTCCAGGCGGGGCAATCGGCATCTTGTATGTGCATTGCCGGCGGAGAGCCGCGAGCAGAAGGCGATTGTATATAAGGAGAGGGTAGTATACCGCCGGGACAGTGCACGCGGGCGTCACATGGCATGGGCAGCAGATGCTTGCCACGGCGGCAGTACTGTGTAAGTACAATGGCTCTGTAGGCGCACCCCGGGCGGTGAGGGCTGAAGTGGAATTGCAGGTCAACGACGGTGTCCTGTGGGATTGGCCGAGTGTCGAGCGCCAGGCCTGAAGTGGTTGCCAACCCCCCGCGCTCGTGACTGGGGCGGGCGGGCGGCTCCCAATCCGGTGGGAGGCCGTATGTTGGTGCGCGTGTATGGACGGGGTGAATAGAAAGATGCATGCGCGCATGTACAGTCAGCCACTGCGCGCAACTTTCACATACACACCCAAGATTCTTCACTATCCAAGACGTCGCTCCTATCGGCGTTACTGCTGCCACCGTGTGCCCACCCATACCCCGCATACTCAAGGCCAGGCCCATGCAGGTACCCATGCGGAGCCATTGACGAGCCACAGCCACAGCCACAGCCCAGCCCTCAACAGCGGCCACTCCTCTCAGCCGTCGCAAGCCGACCGCACGACTGTCTGGTCCAGTCCAGTCCAGTCCACCACCAAATATGTCCACGACTGCCTCCAACACGTCTCCACCAGCTCGCTCCCAGACTGCCACGGCCCAGCACACCCGTACCTACCAGGCCTGCATCCCCTGCCGCCGCCGCAAGGTCCGCTGCGGTATGTCCTCACCATCACCCGACCGCCTGCGCAGTGCTGCTTGCTGATACTGCCCTCGCGGCCTCTAGATCTCGGCCCTGTCGACAATCCCCACGACCCGCCATGTGTGCGCTGCCGCCGCGAGAGCAAGGAGTGCTTCTTCTCTGCTACGCGCCGCAAGAGAAAGACCGACGACGGCGAGGAGTATGACGAAGCCGACGACTACGAGATCCGCAATGCCCGCAAGCGTCAGCGCTCCGATGGCCTGCAGGAACCCCTCACAATCACCACGGCCAACTCCACCGCCTACATCTCCCAGCCCTTGACCCCCGGCGGCTCCATCGGTCGCTACGAGCCTCTGCGCCGCCCAAACACCTCGGCCGGCCAGTCGTCGCAGCACAATGACGAAGAAGACCAAAAGGTAAACAACGAGACCCTAGCCACACTACAGGCTGGCGAGGTCTACAGCGGACATGACGCCCTCAACCTGCTCTTCGAGGCTGCCGGCATGAATGCCCACCATCGCACCGGAAGCAGCTCCAGCCTCCAGCGCCCCAACCTCGGCAGCACCCCAGGCTCCCAGACAAACTTCGCCAGCCCCCGCCCCAACCTGTCACATACCCGTACAAACTCGCGCCCTACCGTTGAGCCCTCAGTCGACCCTGCTATCCAGCAGCCCTTGTTGCCGGATCCCCCCAATGAAGCTGCCTTTGCAGATGCAGTGCGCGCATGGTCCAAGTTCCGCTTTGTTCGCGCCGGCTGGCTTACTGCAAAAGAAGCCATTGCATATATTGACTACTTCTACGCCTTCCTATCACCCCTCACGCCAATTGTCGTGCCAGACTACCGCGACCATGCCTTCCACGCAAAGCTGCTCAAGGAGGAACCCATGCTTGTCATTACCCTCCTGACAATCTCAGCTCGCTATTCACAACCCAGCGGATCCAGTGGTGTTGGCGCCACATCCAGGTCATATCTCATCCACGAGAAGCTATGGAAGTACCTGCAGGGCATGATAGATCGCATGATCTTCGGTCAGGAGCAGTTTGGCGGTGGATTCTGCGGCGCCGGACAACAGCCTGGATCCGACGTGAACCCTCTGTCGCGCAAGGGTCTTCGTACACTCGGCACCGTCGAGAGTCTGATGCTACTCACAGAATGGCATCCGCGTGCCCTCCATTTTCCGCCCGGCGATGACGACGATGAGCTTGTTCTGCCCGACGATCCATATGAATCTGGTCCTAAAGCCGACATGTACAAAGAGGTCGGCGACAAGCGCATCGACAGCTGGCTTGAGCCGTGCTGGCGTAGCGATCGCATGTGCTGGATGTTGCTTGGCAATGCCATGACACTTGCTTTTGAGATTGGTGTCTTTGATGAAACCAACGAGACCGAGTTCGAGGAAGCCAACCAGCACTTGTCGCATGCTACAGTCAAGGCCTATTACCGCCGGAAAAACCATTTGCGCGATCTTCTGATTATATATGTCACGCAGACCAGCGGCAGGTTAGGCCTGACGTCCATGCTTCCCAAAATCGATCGTGACGAAAGTCTCACCGGCGCTCCTTCACCACTAGAGCTATACAAGGATCGCATCAGTCGCATCAAAGCTCCTCCAGCTCAGTTTGGCATGCGCTCAGACGGACAGCGCCTTCCTCTCGAGTCCATCGCTACACAGGAGCGCCATGCCATTCAGGATCTCGTGCTTGACTTCTGGCAACGCATTGCCAAGATTATGGAGATGGGTAACCTCAAGTTGTTTTCAAACCGGCGCAAGACACGCGAGCTGCTCAAGACGGGCACGTACGAAGAAATGCTCAAGTTTTTCCAGGGGCCTTTGGCAGAGTGGAGAAAATGTTTTGATCGAGCGCCCCAAGGTATGTGCAGTTTGACTCGTGTGCTTGATTACCTTGTGTCTAACTTGTGATAGTGCCTACTCAGCTCCGGCACGTTCTCATCATTGAGTTCGAGTATACACGCGTCTACCTCAACTCACTAGCCCTACAAGCAGTTGTGGAGCGTTGTACACACAACACTCCACTTCAAACACATGCCCAGCCAAACGGTGTCAATGGCCGTGCTGCCAACGGCAATGAGGATGGTGGGGCAATACCCTTTAGCACGCTGGTCAAATGGTATGCAAACGACCGCCACTACATCAACGAAGTAATCGATGCGTCTCGCAACGTGCTCAAAGTCGTCGTTGATGGCCTCCATCCAGGCGGCTATTTGCGCCATGCGCCTGTGCGCACCTTTTTCCGTATTGTCAGTGTAGCCATCATTCTGCTCAAGACATTTGCACTGGGTGCAACCGAAGAGGACGTTGCCGTTAGCCTGGGCCTACTCAGCAGTTCCGTCGACGCATTGCGAACGAGCATCGTGGACGACGTGCATGTTGGCAACCGCTTTGCCGACCTGGTCGAGACATTGACCCATCGTATCCGTTCTCGGTTCGTGCGCCTTACAGCTAATGGGTCAAGTGGCATTTCCCGAGCCGGCAGCAAGAGTCCAGTCCAAGCACCAATGATGCCTCCACCGTCTGCGCTCAACAACACCAATCATCTCGCACCACCATACATGGGATCTCAGCAAACGGGCTTCTCGGGATCTGGCACCAGCGTTCCCGGTTCACCCAGTATAGGACTGAGTACAAGCGGGCGCGCAACTCCTCTGTGGGGCATCTCATCCGAGCCTTACGATCCCAACTCGAACAGCATATCCATTATGCCTCCACCAGGCAATTACACCAACTTCTCTGCGAACACCAACGGCAGCAACCACAGCAACAGCAATAACTCAAACTCGAATGGAACCAATGGCACGCAATGGAGCCAGTGGGCCAACAACGGTGGTGGTGGCTGGGGCACCGGCCACGATCAAGACTGGCTTGCGTTACCACTCGACCCACTGCTGGACCAGTGGGGTGCAGAGATTAACCAGACAGCCATGGGACCGGATATCGGAGGCATGGACATGTTGGATATTTTGTTGAATATGGGAGGTCCGCCTGGTAGTGCATAAACACATACGTGGGTTCTTGTTTATCTTTCTTTCTTTTTCTTTTTTCTGAGAAGTTTGGGTAACTTTCTGGATAATGTCAGGTTTGATTTAGGGGGGGGGGAGGGGGGGGGAGGTTCCTTGTTGGGTTTTGCATGAATCATGATACGTATGAGGAGGGGAGAAATGGGGAACAAGAAGTACAAGGGTAATGCCAATCTGGATATGGTCAATTTTTCTCATCATGAGGGGCAAAAGTTTAGGTTTATCAATCTTTTCAAATTCTAATAGATTCCGCTGTTCTCTTTTTGAAAAAAGAAAAAACGAGAACAAGCATTCGAGACAGAGATCTTGATGGAATAAAAAAATTCATTACTTGATTCACAATGATGTGTCCGATTTTGCAAAAACATTTTTTTTTAAACTTTTCCATTCCCAAACCAAGGCACACACATACATACACACACACACACACACACACACTTACCTTTTGAGCGTCTTCTGCTTCTCCGCATCAACCACGACCTTCTCGCCCGCAACACGGAGTCCCTTGCGCTTCCTCACCTTATCTACGTACCGCTTCGCCACATTCTCACGGTCCGCCAACTCACCCAGATCCTCGAGTTCATCTTCAGTAAAAGGGACCCAGAAGGGATCTTCGTCGAGCATTTCAAATCCTGCAAAGCGGAGCTGGGGCGATGCTGAGCCAGAACTCCTCTTGCGGATCTCGTCGCTGAAGCCAAAGGATTCAGCAACGGGAAGGAGCGCGTTAATGGTGAATGTTTGGGATCCCGTTGTGGACGCGGAGGAAGTTGATGACAGGGTTTCGCTGAGAATGGTGCCGCGCCGACGGGTTAGTACAGCGTAGACACGACCCAGGACATCGGTCGAGGCTTGGATTTCGCAGCTGTACATGGCAAGGAGCATGCGGGGGGACCAGTCGAGGAAGCCCTGGTGGATCGACGAGCGTACGGCTTTGATAACTTCGCCCGTGAGGCGGCCGCGGTCTTGCTGTGCGCCTTCGTCTTCGCCCAGGTTCAGCGTCACGGATTCCAAGAAGACAGCGATGCCTTGCACGGGCTCCGCACAGCAGGGACCTTGGGCTGTGGCTAGCTGGAAGGCGTAGGCGATGGTCGAGGAAAACGTGCGGGGGGATATTGTGCGGTCTGATGGCTCTTCTGCGTCTGGGTTGGGAGACGATGAGTCGCGTAGTCTAAGACGTTCGTTAGCATGGTTCCAAAAAAAAAACAGTAATCCGGACATCATCAAAGACTTACGCCTTGCTGCAGATGCCATCTGGGGTTGCATCCACGAGAATATTAGGTCCTATTCTCCGGGGTCCAAACGCAGTAATCTTCTCAATCACATCAGTCCACACTTCCTTTTGTCCCTTTGCTTCAGCAAAAGCTTCTTTAAGCTGCTTTTTGAACTCTTCCAAGCTGAGACTCTGTCCTATCTCGCGTTTCTCCGCTTCTTGGATGCCGTCATCTTCAGTTCCATGCTCCTGATGCTCTGCATTTCCGCCTTCGTCTTCTGCTCGTCGGTCATAGTATAGTTTCTTGATGGCGCCAGCGTTCTTTCCCAGGAAATCGGTGACGCTGGCTGGTAGTGGGCGTACCCGCAGGCGTACTGACACCTGTTTGCTTGCTGTCTCGCCAATGGCGGTACCTCTGGGTAGATTAGGGTCCTTTGGCGGATTCATCTCGGCTGCTGCCACAATGGACTCTCGGTAAGGTACAATGGGCTCACCAGCCTGTATCTCGCACTTGGCGAATCGTTCTTTCAGATCCTTCAAACATCTCTCCAAATGCAGTTCTCCCGCAGTGAGAATCACGTGCTCTCCACTGGGCAGTTGCTCGTATTCTGCGCACGGGTCGCTTTGAACAAGGAGTTTCAAGCCTCTGATCATCTTGTCCAAATCGTAGGGGTTCTCAGGCTCGAGGGCAACACGGACAATTGGCTCAGTGCCCATCTGGACACCAGCCAGGTTGACAGCTCCGGGCAATTGGGAACACAGCGTACCGGACTTGAGTATGTGTCCTTCAAGTCCACCAATTCCAAAGACAACGCCCGCAGGTACCGAGGTCAAGGGCTCCAAGCCGCGGCCCATCATGAGGTACAAAGCCGTGATCTTGACCTTTTGGGGTTCTGGCGCAGCGTGTGGGTTTGCAGGAGTGAATTTTGGACCGAGAACGTATACTTCATCACCCACGTTGAGAGTTCCCGAAAAGATGCGCGAGAAACCGATAAGGTGTTCTGCCTCTTCTTCAGTTGCGGGAGCCTCCTCTACCGGAGTCTCGGTTTCTCCAATGGTTGAAGATCCCAACGCATCAGTGACACTACCAACATCTGGATCTTGGCCATTGGCGATTGCTTGCTGACGGGCAATCTCGGCCCTTTTCTTTCTCCCCAACTCTCTTGCCTCTTCGGCAGTCAGAGCGCCGGTCCTTCGCTTGTTCTGGGGTAGTTCGCTCGAAGGTACCGAGATCATTTTGCTAACGTAAGCTACGACAGGGGCATCTGCTGATGTTTTGAAATTGGTCATTGCATCTCGTACTTGTGGGTCAACGTAATCGGCGCCGGGTGAGGTGTCAATGATTTCAGGCATGCGTTCGAACTGCGCTTTGGATGGTGGAGGTAGGTATTCTGTCACAGATACTAAGAGAGCGGTCGAGAGCGGAAGCCAGGCTGCGAAAAGCGCCATCAAGAGAGTCCTGGGGTCGCGGGAGCGCATAACGTGTGCAGGGAGGTTGAGGTTGAGCGACTTGGTAATCTTCTCGACCATGGTAGCATCTCTGTAATAAAAGGCATAAGTATATTGCTAAGATACATGTGGAAAGTATCACACAAGGAAAGGAAATCCACGCACCCCTTCCCATTGTTACCTCCTGTAGTGGCCTCGTATACGGCCCAGATGTTGTCCAAGACGAGCTGGACAAACATGGGCTTGAGGTGTCGGCCCTTGAGATGTTTTGAGCTAAGGACACGCTTGGTCTTGGGGTCGAGGTAGAAGTCGCCCCAGAGGACTTTTTCGAGAATGGAGCGCTTGATGCCCAGCTTCTTCTCGTACAGGCCTGCAAACTGGCGCACAGTGAAAGCCCAACCGTCAATGGCACTGCCGAAGATGACGTTGTTCTTTTCCGGGGCAAAGTAAATGTCTTCATCGTCCTTTTCCTCGTACTCGGCGGGGGTACTGGTCATGTCAATGCTGTCACCATTTTCTAGCACAGATGAGGATCGCGTGTCAGTCTTGTCAGCAGCAGCGGCAGCGGCATTGAGGCGCTCTTCCATTTTCTCGCGCCACCGGAGATCATCCTCCATGCGCTCGCCCTGGTAGAAGCTGCCCATGACGGCGTTTACCTGTTCAAGCAGTTTACTCAAGTGCGTGTATGCCTCGGCGGGGCTCATTTTGAGTTCTGTGATTAGCCTATCCATCTTGTTGATGACGAGCAGGGGCTTGAGCTTCTCTATCCACGTCTGTCGCAGGACGGTGACAGTCTGGCTGCATACGCCCTCGACGGCATCTACGAGCACGACGGCGCCATCGCAGAGGCGGGATGCTGTAGACACCTCGTAGCTAAAGTCTATGTGTCCGGGGGAGTCTATGAGGTTGATGAGGAATTCCTTGTGCTCGGGGGTGGCGTCGGGGGCGGAGCGACGCAGCGAGGAAAAGAAGAGGGAGATGGCCGACGACTCCATGGTGATGCCGCGCAGCTGCTCATCGGGCCTCGAGTCGAGGTAGCGGATCTTGCCGGCGAGCTTGGGGGAGATGATGCCATTGGTGGCGATGAGGGCGTCGGTGAGGGACGTCTTGCCATGGTCCTACGTGGGCGTGTTTAGTGGGCGTGTTTAGTGGGCGTGGGTGAATGAGGCTGAGGGAGGGGCGACGTACGACGTGGGCCAGGATGCAGATGTTCCTGATGCCGTCAGCAGCCTGCTGCAGGGCGACGAGCTTTTGACTGGCAACGACCGGCATCCTGGCGGTTGCGAGTGTTTCAGTGGTGATGCAGCGAGGGCGCGCGTGCAGTGGTCAAATTGGAGGGGAGGGGTGCCTGCGGGCGCTCGTCAGGCTGCTCGGGCGCTGTGTGGGTATGCTCGGGCGCGTGGACGGGGCGAGTGAAACAATCAGGATGTGGAGCTGCAGTAACAGGTGGTCTCTACGCATCTATGTACATGGAGTCTCGACCGCATCGCCATATCTACTGCTGCCATCATCCCGCGTCAGGATGGCTCACTTTTTTTTGTGGAGGGGCGGCGGCGGCAGCGGCAGCCAAGCAGACGTGTATGCACCAAGACGTCAGCGAGCCCACTATGGTACCGAAGCAGTAGTACTGCATACTCGACCCGTCTGTCGCAAATGTATATCCACAAAAAAAAGTACACGTGCAGACATGAAATGTGCCTCCACGTGCTCTGCGCCGTGCTGCACCAGACATGTAGTATACACATGTACACGTTGGCTGGGGGGACTTTGGGGGTGCCGGTCATCTGGCCGGCAGTCGTGGTCGCGGCCAGCGATGGGCTTGGTAGGCAGCGCGGGCCCGGCCATGGCCCTGCATCGCCCCTGTCCCTGTCCTTCGCGTATGTGCTGTGTATGTTCCATCTCTCTCACTCTCACCCCCCAAGAACACTCGGAATATACTCGACCCCCTCGACCTCCGCTCTCCCATACCCGTCCCAGACACATATGCACACATACAAACACGCACACGCACACGCACACGCACACACAATCATCCTCGCTCCTGCACTTGACTGCACCCAGCCCGCCGCCCGTGAATGTAACTCCCACACCCCCCGACATGGCAGCCACACTGGACAACCACCCGCCCACACTCCCGCCAGACATGCGCCCTACCGCCATGACGCTCGACACGCCCGCCATGCCCAACTCCAAGACGGTCAACCCCACCGTCGACCTCATGTCGCCCGTCAACCAGAATGGCTGCTTCGAGTTTGACCGCATCATCAAGGCCGGCACCGTGGTGAAGCGCACGCGCAAGACAAAGGCACGCCCACGGCCACTGCTGCCCCAGACGTCTGCTAACTCGCCTTGTAGTCATGGAAGCCCGTCTACCTTGTCCTGCGCCCAAATTGCCTCTCCATCTACAAGGACAAGGACGAGACCAAGCTGCGCCATCAGATCAACCTCGCCGAGATCACCGCCGTCGCCCGCCAGCGAGACTCGAAGAAGAAGATGGACCACGTCTTTGGCATCTTCTCCCCTGCCCGCAACTACCACCTCGGCGCCTCGACCGACAAGTCCGCCCAGGAATGGGTCCACCTCATCCGCACAGAGGCTCGCATTGGCGTCGAGGACGAAGCTGACATGGCCGTCCTGAGCCCAGCTCCTGACAAAGTTACTTTTGCTGCTTCTGCCTCGGCCAATCGGGAAAACATCGTCTCTAGCTCCTCCGAGGCTGAACCGCGACCCTCGAGTTCCATGGTACCTGAGCACATGCACAGCGCCCGCCGACCCTCGCAGGCTCTCAACTACTCGGGCGGCGAGTACGGCTCCATCTCCGACTTTGATTTTTCAGACACAAACCAGGCCTCGCCCAACCCGCTGCCCCGACAGATCACACAGGACAAGCGCAGTCTCAGCCAGCATAGCAACATTGGTAACACGCCCGGCGACGAGCGCGTCGTCTACCACGGCTGGCTGTACATCCTCAAGTCAAAGGGCGGCGTGCGCCAGTGGAAGAAGATCTGGGTCGTCCTCCGTCCAAAGTGCCTCGCCTTTTACAAGAACAACGGAGAATACTCGGCCACGCACATTATTCCTTTTACAAGCATCATCGATGCCGTCGACATTGACCCCCTCTCGCGCAGCAAGCAACACTGCATGCAAGTCATATGCGAGGAGAAGAACTACAAGTTCTGTGCATCCGACGATGATTCGCTAGCAAGATGGCTCGGCGCATTCAAGAGCTTGCTTGTCAAAAAGGACGCGCAGCAGATGCGCATCCCCCCGCCAGCCGCCAGCACGGCAAACACACAACCGCCACCTGTGCCAGCATCCACACCACAACCTGTCACTGCCACTGCCACTGCCACTCTCGCGTGACCACCGCCCCACCCCTTCATCACCACTGACCCCTCCTTGAAGATCCAGGCACAATGTACATATGCTGGCACCGTCCATAACCGCTACTAGCGATAGCACTTCTGCACCATCTCCTCGACCAAAACGATACCATCATGATTTACGATCGCAACCGTTAGCACCGCTGCCTAGATGGCGCGCTCCGTTCGATACCAGTTGGATAACCCCCGCTGCTTGATCCTGCACATCACAGCACGTCTCAGTCTCTCTCAAACACACACATCTCTTGTTTCCTTTTGTCCTTGTAGTAAGCTTGTGCAAATATATCGCTGTACACTAGTAGTGTTTTTGTAATATCCTACACGCCCTTGAGCTGGGCTTGAATCTTATTCCTTTGTTAGGTCATCAGCCGCTTTGTTGTGAATTCAGTTGATGGTGGTATCGAATCGCATATTATTATTCTAATAACTAGTTCATGTTCAGTTGTCGTTGTTGATATAATCCCTGGCTTGGCATCTCCGTCTGCATCGGGCCCGTCCCGCGGGGGACATGACATTTCGGACCCCACAGCACGCTAGCATGACGAGGGCTGAACGGCAACGCTAACAGTCCCTCCTGCAGCTACCAGCCTAGGACCCCTATGTCGCCTCGGCTCGTCATGTTCGCTCCTACACTCTTTTTCTCTCTTCGGGCAGCTTCCTGCTGTCCCCCTGGATCTGTTGATGCATGGAGCCCGAGCCAGACTCGCAGCGACCCGATAGTCGACAATCGGAAGAATGGGGCCCTACCTTCCACGCCAACGACAGTAGCGACGAGAAAAGCATCATTTACTTGACCGATCACCTCGGCATCCGTTATGTCCTTCCTTTTCAGCAATTTCGCTCCAAAGAGGCATGTCTACCATGTTACCTTTTGATGTTTTCTTTCTGCACACATACTTATACACTGCAATCACGAAACCCCCGCGCTTGTGTAACTACTGACCCGTGACATTGCAGGGCGGAAAGCCTCTTTTGAAAGAAATATATGCCAAGTATGGCCAACCTTACCTCGACAAAATCACAAAGGACGATTATGTGCTGAAAAGACGGGATATCACTATACTCCCAAGTGTTTGGGATGTTGTTGTACGACCTGGCATGTTTCTCCATATAAAATTTCCACAGGAAGAGTCTGAATCTGAGGTTGATTATCGTCAACGTCCATTGTCTCCTTCTCACGCATTGTCACCTGAGAGCTTCTACCGAAACAATAATGAGCGACATATTGAGCGAGACATTGAGCGAGACGTTGAGCGAGACGGTGTACGTGATACTGGCGATGATATTCGCGTCGTAACATTCGAGGACGACTCGCCATGGGTGCCGCCGGTACCTCGTCAGGACAGTGACCTTGCCTCCAACACCGATTCTTTTGGAAGTGTCACATCAATGAGCGAACAAGATTCGCCTACAGAACAAGCAGACCCGCCGGAGCCGCCTCGTGAGGTAGTTGCTCCGATGGATGTTGATGGCAACCAGCTATCCTTTCAAGTCGACACAAGGCATGTACAGAACCTAATTGGATTCAGCCAGGACCTCCAGGATCAAAAAAACGACATACAAGCTCGCCCAAAAAGAAAAGATGTTGACAACTATCGCGTCGAGACGTTTCGAATCACTAAAGCCATGATCAAAGAGACTCAAGGACAGGACCAGCTTCAGGTCTACATTCTACCAGGGCCGGAAAATCCCCACTTGCAAGATGCAGTATCATTTACGTGGACTCATATTTCGGCCACCCAGCTTGATTTTGCTGGTTTCAGGGATGTCTGCCTGACCGTACCACATGCCAGTGATCGGCTACGCAAACTCACTTCGGAGATGCTTACCAAGGTGTACACGGAAAAGGTCAAGCCTTTCGACGGTGGCATGTTCATCGAGCCCGGGACGGTTTTGCGAGCTGATGAATCAGATCAGCCAGATCCACAGTCTGTCATCTTCGCCTGTGTCCCATACTTTGCCCTGAACACCCAAGCCAAGAAGCCTCCTCGTGCCGAGAATGACCTATTTCCACAACGAACCTTGATGCAGACATTCTACCCCTACGAGCCAGTACGCGATCGAGATGAGGAACAGTCATATCGAAGATTCGATGATGCACGCTCCGAGAACATCATCCACGTACCGAATATCTGGTTTATGATTATGGGGTCCAGTCATGTCATATCGTGTAGCCATGTGCCACTCTCAAAGGAGATGACAAATTCAATAGCTATCATCCAGGAGAATGTCAAAAACCTTGGTGTTCAGCCTGTTGCTGACAACGATCTAACAATGATCAAGTTTTCGGACTGGGGAGAACGTGATTTCGTGTTCCCCCTTAGCACTTGCAGATCTTACTTTCAGATGGAGGCAAAGGTTCGCATGATCGGATACATGTTCAACAATAAGAGTTTGGATGCCGAGATCCATTTGAAGCAAAGATCCCGAGACAGCAGCTGCAGTCTCGCGCCGAACATGTGGAGGGATATCACCGTGCGGAATGATCTCCTTTCAATCAATCTGGTAGTAGCGGGCGACAAAGAAATAGGTCAAGCTGGCAAGGATCCAACCGCCGCATACAGCGCCTACGACAGTGACAAAAGCAGACCCGTGTCGGTAACCCCGTTTTTCCATTGGCCACAATATAGTGCTAGTAAAGCAGTCAAGAACGACAAAGACGCAACGTCAGTGGATGATTCCAGTGCACAGCAACCTTCTCGTTGCCTGGAGCAGGTTGGAAAGGCGCTGATGACTAAGATTCTGGAAGGAGCCACTACCAACGCTGTCGACGAAACATTTACCTCGACCAGTTACTATGAATCACTGCCCAAGACAACCTACGCAGATGCTTGTGCTGAATTTGCCAATCTCAAACGTCGATGTGAAGCAGTTGAGAAAGGTGTGTCCAATTCTACCTTCCATCAGAACATGATCAACGGCCAGCGCATTAGCATTGTGGACAGATCGACGGAATTCTTCAATCTCTGTTGCATGATTACCAAGCTTTTCCTCAGCGACATGGATGAGAGCAGCGTGATGAGCAAGCTCTGGGGTGTCATGGTCAAAATACAGCAGCACGTCGCCAAACTCGAGGAGTATAATCCTTGTGGAGGGGAAAGTGGCAAAGACGCAGTTCCTTCAGAGGACGATGTGGACAAGACTGGTAACTATTGGCTAGTCCGCCCCATGGCGAAGCCTAGTCTAGTGTCTTTTCCAGAAAGCCGCCCAGAATTGTCCAAGTCAATCGCAGCGTGTAAGACATGTAAAAGGCTACACTCATTTCGTAGCCAAGAAGATGCGCTTAGACATCTGCAGCGCCACACCAACCGTGAAAGTGAGCCTGGGAAGCGGCAAAAGGTTACTGAGCTGGGTAGCTTACCAGATGAACAAATCCCAGCCGAGGATGTCGCCATGGACCCGCAAGCAAAGGACTGGATCATGGCGTCGGCAGAATTTTGGCATGAACAGACTAATGCGGGAGCACTGGCAATACTCACAAAGGCATGCACTCTGGCAAAGAACATAATGGAGCAAGCTCAACAACTCATGGACGGAGTTTCAAACGAAGATGGCCAGATGTCTGAATTGTACTCTCTGCCCAAGGAGCTCTCTGAAGCATTCCGCCGCATCATTGTCTTCTACATGGCGACTGAGCGAGCTTTGGACGATGCCGACAAGGCCCATGGACATGAATATCGATTCAATGATCCGTATGAGCGTACCATTCTACCATATTCGGACAAAGGCCTCGATGTCTTGGAAAGATTTGAGGCAGGTGCAATGCAGTCGCTTAGAGCTGCACGTGCCCATTTGTGCGAAATGGCTTCTTCCCCCTCGCCGTGGCGTGTGATGGAGCACCTTTCTCGGGGACCTCAGTATGTCTGTGGCGAGCTGATGAGGAGACTGTTACTGAAGCCGCTTGAGAAGCATGAAACGGTGGGCGATTTGTATCGGGAGTATATATCGAGGCTCGTAAGTAACTGCATCATCCATGCCAAAAACATTTGGAGTAGTCAGCTTGACATGAGCGAATAATGCTGAGCTAATGTCATGTAGCAATTCCAAGTCAACCATCACCCGAGTAAACGACTCCTTCGGGACCTCAATCTTCTGCAAGAGGAACTCCAAATCCTTACGTCGATAACCATACAGCAGGTAAATCTTATCAAGAACTACATGCGTGTTCTCTACGACGAAACGTATGAGAAGCCAACACCAGCCCGACAAAGCATGTTTGTGGAAGAGCTGAGTCTGTTCCGAGGTTGCCTTAGCAGTCTCAGTCTCGTGCTGGAAGATTATGAGGACCTCATTCGACGCTGTAGTCCCCTGGCCAATCGTACAAAGCAGAGTCTCGAGATCAATGATGAAGATCACGGCAAAGCCATCATGGCTTTCACGGTGGTGACTGTCATCTTTCTGCCGCTGTCGTTTGCGACGAGCTATTTTGGGATGAACACTGTGGATATCCGTGACATGAACCAGAAGCAAGGGCTTTTCTGGATTGTGGCCATACCGCTGACTGTTGTAACGGTGGGGGCTTGTCTACTCATTGGATATAACGGCGATCAGCTTCGTGATATGGTTTCATGGCTATATCGCAGGGCAATGGGCAAGGAAGAAACTGGCACTGGAGGCGGAGGCATAAGCGTTCCACGGCGGAAACGTCCACTTCATCCACTCGGAAATTCAAGCAGTACACTTCAGTACTCAAATGTCGTCGATGAGGCCGCATTTGCTATTCGCCGGCCAACTCTGGAGTGGGGCGGTGTAGCACACTCAGGTCAGACTTGGGTAGACGACGACGAAGACGATGCCTGGTACAGAAAACAGTATGATGGGCCTGTGAGCAAAACAAGACTCAACTCTCGCCCGGCAGCTCGAATGCAATCTTATGCAGAACCAATCTCTATGGCCCCGGAGCCTTCGTACCGAATACAGCCCATTTCGTACAAACAGAGTATACGCCATGGCAACGAGTATGTTGCAGCACCCCGAAACAGGACTTACGATGCGTATACCGAAGCAATGGGGCGTGTTCGCTACGACTACGATGAAGAGAGTTTCTACAAGGGAGGTGGGCGACATGGCTTACCGCCGCGCCAAACATTCCGAGCAGAAGTGCCGATGCGCAGACCAGCGGTCAGGATATATGAGACTGATGCGCTGAAAGATGATGAAGCGGGCGGATACACGTGGGAAAAGAAGAGGTCGCATAGAAGCCATAATGACAACAGGCGTATGCGTAGTGACCGAGGTTATGAGACAAGAGATGAGAGTTGGTACCGGTAGAAGCAGGGGCACAGACAGGGACAAAGGAGCCTAGTGCATCGGCTGATCGGCCTGGATATCCATGTAGGCACATCAGTCTTTGCCCAGTGGGTGTGGGATGGCGCAGGGCGGGCAGATCTACTGTCTAGAAGCATGAGCCGCTACTGCCGGGATTTGGCTGGGTCACGCAAAATGGCCGGTTTTGTGCTTTTGATTCCGCCCTTGACGTGTTCGTGCGCGTGCCGAGTGGTGAGCTGTGTAGCGGGCGAGGCTAGAAGGGGGAGAGAAAGCCAATGATGTAGGGTAGGGAGGTGAGAATTAGTGCAGACGCGACCGATGGGGTAGCGCGACGCGAGAACAAAGACAAGTTGATGCCAGTGCTGGTGCTGCAAGACCGACGTCGTCATCGTCTTCAGCGGTGTGGGCGGCGAGAACGCGCACTAGCAGCAGACGCTAGCACTGGCTGCATGCCAAGCAAAGCTTGGTATCCAGACATGTGGCGCATCGCCATACGGCTTGCGACCAAGCAGCAGCGCGTGTGCGTATAGTAATGCCATCTCGAGGGTGCATAGGAAGCACAAAACCCTAATGTATACCATGCACGCACTCCTGCAGTCCTTTATAGTAGTGCCGAAGCAGGGCAGCGTCCGTGTTGGAGCGGGGCGCGTAAGAAGCGCTGGCAGAATTGGGTGGCGCCACACTCGCATCGCACGGAATCGGAGAGTGTGGCTGACAGGTTCTTGTGCCATGACGCAACCTACACGCACCACATTGCATCGTCTGGGAAACCTGGCGCCGATCCATCTCCAAACAAAGACCAAAAGGTTCGTCATACCAGCCATGGCGGGCCTTCTGTCTGTTGCCAACGCATGCACAATTGTGGTTCTAGACGGCATGCAATGGCTTCAAGGGGATGCGTGGTGGGTGGCGGCACGTCGCGTGGGCGTCAATCGGGGGCAGGAGGCGGCGAGGGATGGGAGCATAACATAGCGATGGCATGGCATGGCATGGAGGGCGGGCGGGCGGTAAGCAGTCGCGGGGTCAAGCAGGTTCACCAGTGCCAGTGGGAAGCTACGACTGAGTGACGTAGTCGCTGCACTCCCCCCCGTGTTACCTAGCCCGACTCACATACAAAGCTGCTTTTGCGCCCGCAGTCCGCCCTCATTTCCCTCACACACACTCATACCACTCTCAGATACCCATACCCCCCATCCTGTGACAGCAACTACCTGCCTCACAACTGTCCATTTTTTCCTTACCGCTTCTGCGTTTGTAATTTTGATACCCCACCTATACCCTTGATACCCACAGTGCGACCTACACCATGAGTGCCGTAAATCGTATGTTCAATAACCCCGCCCCACTAGGCGCTCAAAAATATGTACACTAACACCATGCAGGTCCAGTGGACTTGAAGCAAAAGGAGAAGGACGTCAACAACAAGCTCCAGCTCTATGGAATTGTTGAAGGTATGTCGCCTCATGGACACGTGCCGTTGCTGCAGCGATGCTAATGAAAACACTGCAGCCTTCTCCAAGGGCAAGGTGCCATCCAACAGCCAGATTGATGTCGCTCTCAACTCGGCACTCGCACACCGGGCACTCAACTCACCATCCAAGAAGCTGTCGCCCGAGGGCCAGAGTCTCGTCACAGACTTGAAGAACGTCATCGAACAGGCCAAGATCCTGCTACTCACCAAGAACGAGGGCAACCTCCTCCAAGACTTCATCTGGCAGGCTGAGCACGTCAGCACCGCTGGCGCCAACCGCCCCAATGCCCCTGTTGATAAGGACACTGCGAGGCAGGACGGCAACAACGCTCTCGAAGGCCTGCGCACCCTTGGCACGCTCCTCATCTCCAACGGCCAGTTCAGGAAGCTTCTTTCCGATGCCACTGTTCTTCTCCGCGACATGGCCGGTGATGCGGCCATGAACACGGCCAATAAGGTTAAGCCCTCAGAAGACCGCCTCAACAGACTGGATGAGCCCGCCGAGGACAACACCTGGCACGACACCTCCAACCTGAACCGCGAAAACCTCCGTAACCAAGCTAAGAGCAGCCTGCCGTTTGGCAACAAGAACAAGGGTGACCTTAAGGAGGCAGCCAAGGATGTCAACCAAGCAGCCAACCCAGAGGGAGCCCGCGACCCTACGCACACTGCTGATCTTGCTGCAACCGAGGGCCAGACTGGCCAGAGCACCGGCCTTGATGTTCGCAGTGGTGTCGAAGCCGCTAAGCAAAAGGTTGATGCGAACACCTCTGATGAAGACAAGCAAAAGGTTCGCGCCCGCCGTGAGCAGCTTAACAACTACCTCAGGGGCAAGATGCCAGAGGAGCGTCGCGAGCAGACTAGGTGGCGCCTCAAGAAGATGATTGTCGAGATCCAGGGTCACCAGGACTACCAGCGTGCGATTGAGACTCTTCTCGACCTCGCCGAGCGCTACTCAAGCCACGGAAGGATTTTGAGCCAGCAGGGCAAGGGCTCTGTGCAAGGTGCGCATCAAGACGATGCACTAACTACTGCTGAAGCTGACCTGAGGGTGCGTATCTAGGCTTTACTCAAGAGAACCAATGGCTGACCAACATGAAGACTCTCCTCGAACGCTTCGCCAACAACACGTCTTTCGACGACCTGATTGAGTCCATCAACCAGATCTACAAGGACGCTGACCGCGACCCCGAGCTCAAGAACTGGTTCAAGCGTATCAACGCCTTCATCCGCAAGACCCTGCAGCAACAGGGCTTCGTCCTCGAGGACAGCTTCAACGCTGAGTGGAACCAGCTCTACGATGATGGCCACCACTTCTTCCGTGACCGTTACCGAGGCCACACTGACCGCATTGCTGATGAGTTCAAGTTCATTGGCCAGCAGTTTGATGCCGACCCCCAGAACAAGCAGTTCGCCGAGTCTGTCAACAAGCTCTTCCGTGATCTCGGTCAGGACGAGAATGGCAAGACTGTCTTCAAGCCCCATCTTGTCAAGGACATGACTGACGTCATTCTTCCTGCCATCTTTGAGAATGTCCGCTACATTCCCGTTCCCCGCATCGAGTATAGCGACCCCATGGTGGACGCCGTCATCGAGAACCTTGTCATTGAAGGCGACAACCTCGCACCCAACTCTCTGGAGTTTGGCTCCGACAACTACTGGCGCTGGGGCCGCAAGTCCATTACCAGCACCAACAAGAACAAGGTTATGCTCTCCGTCTCGGGTGTCCAGATGGACCTGAGGGACGTCTCTTACTACATCAAGCGCAAGCAGGGCTTCCCTTCGATTACCGACAAGGGTGTTATGGACATCTTCATGGGTGGCTCCGGCTTCAGCTTCAAGGTCGAGATGGAGACTGCCGACAAGGCGCGCGAGCATGCGCAGACCCACTTCTTCAAGGTCACCAAGGTCGAGTCGGACATTAAGCACCTGCAGATCAAGATGAAGAAGAGCAACCACAAGCTCCTCTTCAACATGTTCAAGCCTCTCCTCCTCAAGGTCATGCGTCCTGTCATTCAGAAGGTCTTGGAGAAGCAGATCAAGGACTCTGCTAACCAGCTCGATGCCATCCTCTTTGACATCAAGTCCGAGGCTGACCGTGCCGCGGCTGAGGCTAAGAACAACCCCGATCCTCAGAACATCCAGAACATCTACCAGCGCTATGCCAGCTCTGCCCAGCGTCGCCTCATGCAAGGCAAGCAGAAGAAGGAGTCTCTCAAGGAGAAGACCAAGGATACCAAGGTCAATGTGGCCGTCACCCAGCACGACTCCATCTTCAAGAACATCTCCCTGCCTGGAGGCATCTCGTCCAAGGCTACCGAGTACAAGGAGCTTGCTGCCAAGGGCGACAAGTGGGAGAGCCCCATCTTTTCTATTGGATCTGCTAAGGAGACTACCAGCCTGCCTCAGGTTGGAAAGATCACTCGCAAGCCCCATGGTCGTGCGGGTGGCTACGGCACCCCCGGTGATGCTTCCCGCGGTCTCGGTGCTTCATCGGGACTCAACCCGTCAACCAACCAGTACGACAGCCAGTACACCAACAATGGTGGTCTTGGTGCTCAGCCAGATCTCACCACAGCCAACCAGGGCTTGACTGGTGGCGTTCCTGCTACCAGCGGTGCTACTTCGGGCTTCGGTAACCAGGTTGACGACGCTTTCAACACTACTGGTTCTACTGGCTTGAACAACTCCGCTGCCATCCCACCCACGACTGGTCAGACTGGCGCTGCTGCTCCTGGCCAGTACAACACCACGTTTGGTGACCAGAACCCTGTCTTCCAGGGCCGCGCTTAGATGCATCTTCTCAAACAGTGATACCCGGTATGCTTAGGGGTCGCCCGTCACGATGATTGTCTTTTGTTTTTGCGTTTTGACCATGGATGATACCACGATTACGTCACGGCGTATGAATAGTAAATGGCATGTTCTTCGGTTTCTGGTTGGCGGCAAGCACGAGGTAGTGGAAAGTGTGCCTGTAATGCGGAGGAATGGTGGAGGACCCTTATATTCAAAACTGGGTTATGAATAGTTTACGACGGCTTTCTTGTAGTAATAGCTAATACAATGATGCTTTAAATTAATTGACTTTTGGCGTGATTGACAAAGAGGGAAGTGATGGACCTGCCAACACTGATGCGTTGGATGACTTGCCTGAAAAACAAAAACTTTACGTTTACTACAAATGACTATGGCCGACGGTAAGTTCAATAAGAAAGCGGAGTAACATTGCCTGACCGGCCGGACAGACGGATTACCTCAGCTCGGTAACAGCACTAAGCCCCAAACAGGAATCTCACTCCACCTCCCGGAAGCAACTAACAAGCCGCTAGTACCCGAACTGTGGTGCGAATCATCATCCCCTCAACCTTGTTAGCAGGCTCCGCTTCCGCACGGGGGAAAATGATGGAGCTACACGTCATTCGAACAAAAACTGGGGCTACGAGAGGGG